>LPNX010980086.1:117863-162338 GCA_001517045.1 Pseudotsuga menziesii | reverse complement strand
TAGTCCTTTTTCAAACTAGATGAGGCATCTACATAGAGCTAGTCCTTTTTCAAACTAGATGAGTCTTCCCAGAGCTAGTCCTTTTCCAAACTAGATGAGGCATCTACACAGAGCTAGTCCTTTTTCAAACTAGATGAGTCTTCCCAGAGCTAGTCATTTTTCAAACTAGATGAGGCATCACAGAGATGGTCCTTTTTCATACTAGATGTGGCATCTACACAGAGCTAGTCCTTTTTCAAACTAGATGAGTCTTCACAGAGCCAACCCTTTTTCATGCTGGATGTGGCATCCTAATAATGGAAGGAACCAATCCTCTCACCATGTCACTGCCCTTACATCCAACCTGCTCGTTGGAATGGCCAACACTCACATCTGACATGGAAGGAACTTAATCGTGTAGCCATGATAGAATGGTTCAGCCCTTACATATGATCAAGTGGGAACACACCCCTCTATCACATCAGAATGGCTACTCAATTTTTTACACTGAGTGTTCCCAGTAACTGACTAGGTGTCTCTATTCCTAGAATGGCAATTGCCCTTACATCTGTCTTACTTGACAGAATGGCTAGCACTCATATCTAACATGGAAGGGAGAAACCCTATTACCATGACAAAATGGCTCATCCCTTACATCTAACCATGGAAGGAACCAATCCTCTCACCGTGTCAGAATGGTTATGGGTCTCATCACTTTCTCTTGGAGGGAACTTCGATCTGGAGAACACCAAGCTTCTCCCTGAAGTACTCGAACTTTACTCTGCCCATTTCTAGTATAGAATCACATTAGGGTTGATTACGCCCAAGGATAACCTGTGAGCTTCGCCAGGACCAATTACATCCGAGGACAACCTATAGGGCCGTTTACGTCTGAGCAACCTATGAGCTTCGCCAGGATTTATGCTCACACAACCTGTCTCCCCAGCTATGCTAGAACTCCCTCTTTCAAGAGATCTTGATCTGCATCACAAACTGGAGCTTCACTGCTCCTCTCTGCATCATACCAAAATGTAATTCATATCAATAAAATCAAATAGTAGTTTTCAAACAGAAACATACTACCTCCCAAATCACAAGTGGCAACATCTTTTTCCTCGGCTGTACTCAGTGCCATGCAGAACTCCATCCTGTCAAACCAAGAGATCACACCTGATCTCATACTGAAGCAACATCCTGAAGTGCTCTTCCTATTGATGGCATTTCCTGCCCAATACGAATCCACATATCCCTATATGTTAATCTTTTGATTCGTATCATACTTGAGCCCATAATCAACTGTACCCTTTAGGTACCTTAGAACATGCTTTGCAGCAATCAAGTGAACACTTCTTGGATCTGTTAAGAACTGCCTCAAGGTGTTCACAGCAAAGCAAATATCTGGTCTCCTGTTCATCAGCTACATCAATGACCCAATCATCTGACGATACATTGTAGCATCAACTGACTCTGATGAAGCATCACTCAATAGCTTCAGGTTCGATGCCATAGGTGTGGTCATGCAGTCCGTCATCCTGAACCTATGTAGGATCTCTACTGCATACTTCCCTTGTCCACACCTCCATTCCTAGAACAATAGTGCATCGACACATAACAGGAACATCACTAGTATTCTTCCTTCAACCTTGAAGCAAAGGTTGGAATACACTTTACTCTTAGTAAATCCTAGAGTCATCAGTAATCTGCCCATCCTGTCGTACCATGTCAAACCTTAGATCTTCTGTAGTCACTCCCTCTGAAGTGGAGCATCATACTCCCTCTGTCTTCTGTACTCTATGCACTGAAAACATTCTATACTGGAGTGACAAGTAGCTTCCTATGCTACTAATATTCTATGTGACCATCTAGTGTATAGACTTGCATCTTCAACCTTGTAGCAAAGGTTAAGATCTTCATCAATATCATCATGTATGTGTTATCCCATGGGTGTCTTCTAAACTTGTACAAGGCCTTCTTTGATTATGCATGTCATGTGACTTCACTTCCAGTGGCTGCAAATATCTCTTCTTTGTTTATGTATTCTTTTCGTGAGAAGCCTCGTGCTACGAATCTTGCTTTGTATCCCACGATGTTTCCATCTACTGCATGATGGAACTACGAACTTCTCTTTAGATCTCAATATTGCATCCTGACATCATTCTTCTTGAACTGGTCTTCCCTTTCTTCTTGGTGGCTAGAAGGTTCTTCATTAATGATGTCACTGCACTCGTCATATTATTTTGAAATGTCATCACTTGCTCTTCGAAACAAGTCTTCATTCTTCTTTGATTGTAGGCGATTATGTATGTGGTTTTTCCTACAAGTCAAATGTATTTGTATGGTTAGAAACATTTCATAAGGAATATTTATACTGGCAAATACTTATGCATAAATATATGATCATGCAACTACTTTAGCCAATACAACATTCATCCATATCTCACTGAAACTTTCTAGATGCCTTCCATCTCTACCAGGACAACATTGAGATCGTGCACTAATCCAATATGTCAGCAAACAGGTTTCATTCTAGATAAGTAGTAATGGCGAGTTGTATAGAACCATGAGCTACTTACCCATCACATGCATCCTATCATGCATAAAACATCAACTGAATATAAATAAATACATAACAAAAACAATATCATGAAATGACAATTGAATACTTATCTTTATTTGTTTTGTGGGTAGACTCCTTCTTGAGCCTTCAACTTCATCGTCTTCTTCATTCATAATAGCATCATTTCTTATCCAAATGCTCAGGTGGATAAGAAGTTCTTCAAGAGTTGAGATCTTCATATTCCTCACCGATTGAAGGATCTTCTTTGGAAGGTGAGAGCTTGTTCTTCAATTGCTCCCATCTTCTCTTCTCTTCTTATGATTCGAGCTTCTTCTTCTTCTCGGAGTCTGCTGAAAGTAATCACTTCATTCTAGAAAACATTCCTTGAATGAATGAATCCCATGATCCTAGGAGGCCATTCAAGGTGGCCATCACCACTTCTGCATTCTTCACTTCTGCTTCAAGTTGTTCTTTGATTTGAGAGACCCTTGTATAGTATGACTGCATGGTCTCTGCATTCTGGATCTTCACTTCCTTCAACTATTTTCTCAAAGTCATATTCTAATTTATGTTCTTACCTTGAAATAGCTTGGCCAAGGAATCAAACATATTCGGTGTCTTTGGGGAGACACTTGCAATACAAGTTGATTCATGACTGAATCAGCAATGATCTTCTTGGCCTTGACCAAGTTCTTCTTGAGTAAGGCTTTGAGCCACATCTCCCTCTGGAACTATAACCTCTCTACTCATGTAGGTGTCCAATTCATTTCTTTAGGGAGATCATACACTTTCATACTTGGAAGTTGTCAACTTCACAAAGCTTATCATCAAGCTGATGTGATAGATCACTTTGAAATGAGAACCTCAAATGAAAATAGCAAAGGATTTAGATCTTACCAATTTGAGGTGTTCGTCCTGGTTCCGGAGCTGGCTGATCTAGGGTTTGTCATAGAAACCCTAATTTTCCAAAGTTAGAATCTTTCATATCTGATTGGATAGAAAGTTATATCTCTTCAAATGGAGCTGTCCAATGTACTCCTTTTCTGAAAACAGTGGAGGGAAGCTCCCGGAACAGGAAGCCCTAGATTTCCAATTTCTTCTGCATAAATTCCTGTTACTGCTTCTATGATATATCCAAAATTACTAATCCTATGTGTCTGAAATTTCAAAATGAGGTATCCTCTCCTGTCCCTGATTTAACACCACAGGTTTCATCAGTATTGGATTCCCCATTTGGGATTTATGATCCTTTTCCCAAGGTGACCTGTTATAGGACTTTTCAGAACAGCAAAGTTGTATAGAATTCCACGTGTCACTGGTTCATCTTCTGAGTCTGATCTTCGGAAAAAAGAAATTAAATTCCGTTCCCTTTCTCAAAAATCTTCAGGAATTCCATTTGGCCCTCTGTAGCCCAATGTATTTCAATTCTCCCCAGGTGTCTTGTTTAGGGATGAATTCTGGAAGAGGCTAGAACCCTAACTTGGAGGGATCATATCTCCCAGACTATAGCGAATCTGAAGTGGATTTTTGGACACAGTTGGAATCAGGATTTTATCTTCGGCCCCTGAAATTTTCAGCTTCTGATACTTCACCAATATCATAATATAGTGAATGTACCAAAACGTAGCCGTTTTAGTATTTAGGGTTTTTTGTAGCTCGGGGTCAAACTAGGGTTTGACTTTCCCGGAGTTTCACCCAACCAAATTTCTTGATCCAGGTCTCTAAACTTCAGTTTTGATTAGGAGAAAAATCCTATGCTGGTCTCACTCAAAAATTCCTCTTCTGTAGAAATCCCTAATTTCCGCACCGAAAACTGAAAATGCTCGGAATCGAATTCCGCTTTGACAGAAAGATGCTCCTTTCAATGGAGAGTCATCCTAGCATACTTTTGCTGATGGATTGTGGAGAAAGACCCAAAAATTAAGAATACATAGCTTCTGTAGCTGCACAATGTCTTCTTCTCATGTTAGCTCTGATACCATGTTAGTTTTTCATCATATAAGCTAGCATTATGATCTTAGGATCTTTTTACTGAGAGAATAACAAGCACAGCAATAAAACATAAGCACATCACAAGAGACAAGAGACACAAAGATATTTTCCTCAGGGAAACCATAAAGGAGAAAACCCCGCAACTTCCTTAGAGATAGAAACAACACCAAAACAATAAGATATCTCCCAACAGCAGTAATATTCTTCTTCTGTCTAGTCCCAGTATATTTCCTTCCTCACTAATGCGCCACACTTGAGTGAGTGAATGATATGTGTGATAAATAGAGAGTCTCACTCTCTATTTATATTATTTCATTCACTTGAAGTGCACTCAATCATGTCAGCCTAACTTAACAATTGCTTACTAGAGCCTACATCTCTATGAGTGTATAATAACCCTAGTGCCCCGAAACTGTGGGGACTTTAACAATGACTTGACATGACTTGTTTACATTATTGATCCTACCGATCAGAACATCGGGGCAAGACAACATGACTCAAATACATAATATAAATATCCTGGAATAAACATCGGGTTACAATACATAAGATACATAGATGAATACATTCCGAATTTTCCTATACATCAACATTTACCTCTTTTTGAAATGTCCATTATTCAAGGTAGTATATGTTACTTCATTTGGTGCCAATGATTTTCAATTAGGGATGATGGTTAAGGGAATACTTAAGGATATATTAGATGAAATTTTGGATCTATATAGCCATCTTTTTCTCTAATCTAGCTACAAGATTGTCATGGTTCACTAATTCATATAACAAGTGTTGTAGGAATTAGAAAGGTGTCCTTTCCATCATTTAGACCTACAATACTAGGCATATACCTATAATTTGTTTGATAATTATAAAGATATGGAGGGTTGACATTGTAGGTTAAAAATTATACTTATAAGGTGATGGGGGTCACATCATATTCATATGGTCCATCAAGCAAGTTATTAGATTTTCATTAGGAGAATAGTTTCAATGGTATAATACCGGTTTAAAAAACATAGGTTAATGGTTCAAATTCCTTTTATCTTTATAAGAACTGCATATGGTTGGAAGAGGTACTAATGATAAAAATTCTTAATATTTAAAATAATTATATAGGTTCTTGTAGGTTTTCTCTAGGTAGGACCTTAACCAATGCATTAATGAATATTTTTCAAACTTATGGAGAGCATATAGATTAAATGTAACATCGTATATTTCTTCTCATTATTCTAATATCCCAGGTTACCTAATTGATATGCCAATTAAGAAAGTATATTTGTAAGGCATACCACCATTAAAATTTTAGCTCATATGATCTCTATGAGAAGAGAGATCATAAATCCAACCAAGAAAAAAACAAGAAATAATTGTTTGAACGCATATGATAGATCTCTTAGTAAGGAAAGAAACAATAATGATTCATATCATGATGTCAATAGTTACAAATAGCATATAAAAGAGAAAATACCTTGTGTAGAATCATAAGAGAGTCTATGGAAATAGACTAATTTACTGCAATTATTTTATCCTTATGGTATGCTTACTTATTGACATGGGACCTTGAATGATATATAAGTAATTTGATCAAGTAACTGGTAAATCCAACTAGGTATAAATGCAGTAGATACTGACTAGAAATAATACTATGTTTGGATATTGTAACCTCAACATCTATCCTCAGATGAAAATGGCATCCCTTTGGTGGTAAGCTAAAATTGATTACTAGTGCACTTGAATCCATTGAAATAAATTCATTGCCCCCATACTTTCACAAATAAACGTCACAATCAATGCATTATACGCCATGGTTATTACATTATTTAACTTCATGTCATCCACCACAATAGGCTAATATACATGGTTGATTTCATGGTATACCCTCTCAACCTCCTTATTTGTATCAAGTCATTTTCCTTGTGAAATTCATTCATTAAAGGATTGTTATAAGTATGAATATTTGGTTGATCACAACCATTTTCCTTCATTTGCTCCTCTAGTGCAAGATAAATGACAACTTTGCCTCCTTTGCAATGTCCATTATTCAAGGTAGTATATGTTACTTCATTTAGTGTCAATCATTTTCAGTTAGGGATGATGGTTAAGGGAATACTTAAGGATAGATTAGATGAATTTTTGGATCTATATAGCCATCTTTTTCTCTGATATAGCTACAAGATTGTCATGGTTCACTAATTCATATAACAAGTGTTGTAGGAATTAGAAAGTTTCCCTTTCCATCATTGACACCTAAAATACGAGGTATATACCTATAATTTGTTTGATAATTATAAAGAGATGGAGGGTTGAAATTGTAGGTTAAAAATTATACTTATAAGGAGATGGGGGTCACATCATATTCATACGGTCCATCGAGCAAGTTATCAGATTTTCATTAGGAGAATAGTTTCAATAGTATAATACTGGTCTAAAAAACATAGTTTAATGGTTCAAATTCATTTTATCTTTATAAGAATTGCATATGGTTTGAAGAGGTACTAACGATAAAAATTCTTAATATTTAAAAGGATTATATAGGTTCTTGTAGGTTTTCTCCAGGTAAGACCTTAACCAATGTATTAATGAATATTTGTCAAACTTATGGGGAGCATATAGATTAAATGTAACACCATATATCTCTTCTCATTATTCTAATATCCCATGTTACCTAATTGATACGCCAATTAAGAAAGCAGATTTGTAAGGCATACCACCATTGAAATTTTAGCTCATATGATCTCCATGAGAGGAGAGATCATAAATCCAACGAATAAAAAAACAAGAAATAATTGTTTGAATGCTTATGATAGATCTCTTAGTAAGGAAAGAAACAATAATGATTCATATCATGATGCCAATAGTTACAAATAGAAGATAACAGAGAAAATATCTTGTGTAGAATCATAGGAGAGTCTATGGGAATAGACTAATTTAGTACAATTATTTTATCCTTATGGTATCCTTGCTTATTGACATGGGACCTTGAATGAAATATAAGTAATTTGATTAAGTAACCGGTAAATCCACCAAGCTATAAATGCAGTATATATAGACTAGAAATAATACTATGTTTGGATATTGTTACCGCAACATCTAACCTCAGATGAAAATGGCATCCCTTAGGTGGTAAGATAAAATTTATTACTAGTGCACTTGAATCCATTGAAAGAAACTCACTGCCCCCATCCTTCTACAAATAAAACTCACAATCAATGTAATATAAGCCATGGTTATTACATTATATAACTTCATGGCACAATAGGCTAATATACATGGGCGATTTAATGGTATACTCTCTCAACCTCCTTATTTGTATCAAGTCATTTCCCGTATAAAACCCATTCATCAAAGGATTGTAAGTATAAATATTTGGTTGCTCACAACCATTTTCCTTCATATGCTCCACTAGTGCAAGATAAATGACAACTTTTCCTCCTTTGCAATCTCCATTATTCAAGGTAGTATATGTTACTTCATTTCATGGTATACCCTCTCAACCTCCTTATTTGTATGAAGTCATTTTCCTTGTGAAATCCATTCATCAAAGGATTATAAGTATGAATATTTGGTTGATCACAACCATTTTTGTAACACCCCGGTTTTGACCCTGTTTGCATTAAAAATGTATATGATGTATATATCATAATTAATCGTGGTGTGGAGCTAAAGGAAAAAGCCCCACCATTGATTTGGTTGTTTTATGTTTCGGCGATTGAAATCGTTGCCGATGTTATATCATGCTATCCGGCACATATTAATTCTAGCATCATGTAATTATGCATTTTAATTAAAATGAACCCCAACCAGCTATGTCAATCCAACCATAATGAAAAGGGCATGATTTTCCTAAGGATAGGGAGGGAAATTATTTAACCCTTGGGAGCCATTGGGGAAAAGCCAAGTGTCATTTGATAAACCCTTTTAGTTGTCACCCACCTTTTTGTCTTACTCACCTTTTTCTTGTCTCAATCAGTCAACTACCACATTAAAACCTCTGGTGTTTGTTGGGAAGTTATTGCTGGGCAGTGGTGTGTGGCAGGACTGTCAGTCCTTTCCCACACACACACTCCACCAGTAGAATCATTCACCCTCACATGGGTAGGAAGAGAGGGGATGACCCCATTCTTGCATTCTTTCCCATCCTCACGTAGAGACAGTCGTTCTTCTCCTCATGCACAGGTCTTGGCATTTTACTCACACAGAGAGCCAGGAGAGCAGCCTCACATGCATGATTTTGCTGTGTGTGTGAATTTTGCAGTTGGGGATTTTGTTGTGTGTATTTCTCTTCATTATGGGTCTGACCGTGTGAATTCACCTCCATGTGGGTTATTTTTCCTTCCTCACGCAGCTAAGAACTCGATTGTCATTGGTTTCCCCATGATTTTAGTTTGTTGTGGGTTCTTATTGAGTCATTTTGGCCATGATAGGGCCAAGAATGACTCAAGAATCAGATTTCCCAGTCATGGATGTGTATTACCTAAAATGTCACCTCGGTTGTTCTGTGGTGTTGATTTTCTTACCCAGAGCTGTGAATTTATTGTTTGGCTGTGTTTATTTAGTGGTTGTTCTTTGGACTGTGTTGGAGTGGGAATGAAGGCTTGGTATGCTTGATAAACCTGGTGTGTTTGGGAGCCACATAGACAGAGCTAGAGGGATAGCTTTCTTCTCCATAACCCCTTAATAGCACTGGAAGGGAAGTCAGGGCCCAAGGGATTGTGTAGTAGAGAAGGGACTAATTCCTTGTGTTAGGTGTGTGTGGGTTTCCTAGAAGTCAGGCTAGTTCTGGTGTAGGTGTCCTTAGCTCTTCAGTGAGCCCACCAGATTAGCATTCAGCTTTTCCCAACTCCTTGATGTCCTGATAAACCCAACTGTGTTGGATTGGCTGATTTGTGTACCTTTGGTTATGTGTGAGCCTGCTTAGTTCCTTATTCCTTGGGGAATCATGCCCAGCTCGAGGGTGGTAGTGTTGCTGAGAGATTAAGGAGCACATGGGCCTATGGTTGGGTGGAACGTTGCAATGACGTAGCTGGTTGCGGGACAAGTTCTTCATAAGATAAGTATTATTGTGTTCAATCTCTGTAATCATATTTGATGTTTAATGAATTATTATGAACATGTTGAATGCCTGAATGTATGTTTTGCTTCCGCTGTATGCTGAATAATTATGCATCTCTCCATGTTTTACTTCAAATAATTTTAGTTTTTATGTATGTACATGTTCATGGGGCTAGTTTCCTGGATAGTTAATGGTATGGTAGCGTCCTCTTCGTAAAATTTCAGAAATTTTTTTTTAAGTATGAAAATTATCAGATGTCTTAGGCTGAAGCTCATCTAATACATCAGATGACTTAGCTGGAAGCCCATCCGATACACTGGATAACCTAGGAGGAAGTCCACCTGATAAAGAACCTGACAGAAAGAAAATTTGAAAAATTGTCCTAGTTTGAAACTTGTCAGTGGTATCGGCTGAGAGCAGCCAAGGGTCTTGACTGAGAGGTGCCGATGGTCTTGGATGGGTTGAGACGAGACACAACCGACAAGGAACCAGAGAGAAAAACCTAAAAAAATTTGAAATTTTTTTGAAGTGTCAAAATCATCGAAAGGTGTTCGTTGAAGCAGAGTTGAAGCTCTCGGCTGGGAGGAGCCAAAGCTATTGTTTGGGAGGTGCCGAAGGTCTCCGACAGGTGGAGCCGAGGTGTTGGCAAGGATCCCCTGAAGGAATCTAAAGAATCATAAAAGGATATATGATTGAGTAGCCAATGCAGTAGTGAAAGAAAACAGAAGATAAAAAGAAAAATTCAAAATTTTTTCTAAGTACAGGAAATATCGAAAAAAGTTTTCAGATGGCTCTCAGGTGAACCCCTGTGATGCATATTAGAAAGGAAAAGAAGATCAATCCGAGGTATTGGAAAAAAATAGAGGATCAGTCAGCCGATGTGCATCGGAAGACAGAGGAAGATCAGTCTGAAATGTTGAAATAAAATAGAGAATTGGTCAGTCGATGTGCGTCAAAAGGTAGAGGAAGAATGATCTAATGTGCATCAGAAGACGAATGAAGATCGGTCCACCAAGGTATCAAAAGCGTTGTCAACTAGTGATCCGATACATCGGATGGCTAGTTGGGAAGGGATCCGATATGACAAAAAAAAATCTGATTTTTTCAGTAGGATTTTCCGCACTTTTTCAATGGATTTACAGGGCCAAAAAGGAGAAAAATAGCAGCGATCTTATGTGCTAGTTTTTTAGTGGATTTACAGAGCTAAAAAGGAGAAAAAATCCCCCTTGACCCCTGTCATCTCCTTGAGACAGTCGTTCTTAGAGGAAGAAAATTTTATGTTTTGGGAAAAATTGTAATTGTATGATTTTTCCAAGAGAAGGTAAGTAATTCTGACTTGTATAAATGTTATGCAGCTAACAGTTGTGTTACTAGCACGTTTGTAGAATCATAGACACCTTCAAGGGTAGTATTCCAGGTAGTGTGGTTTGGTAAAGTAAGATGTGTTTCAAACATGAGAACCCACGACGGATATGATGCTTGGGATTTCTATAAGCATGCGCGAGATGCCATGGGAAAAAATGTCTGAGTCAAAAATGATGACATAGAGTCTAATGGAAGGAGATTCCAAGAGACACCACCAGATATTGCAGCCACCATGAGAAGCTTAATAAAATACTAGGAAGAGTAGCATCAGTTGAATGCTACTATGTTGTAGAGTTTGATAGACTTGCAAAGAAAGATAGACTCTGGCCAGGGTACAATAAAAACAGAAGGTAGTAAGAGCAGTACTAGGAGAAGAAGAAGGAATTCTAGTATATCATCTGACTTAGAAGAATACAGTGGGGATTAAATCTCTTCTTCTCGTAAGGGAAAGAGAAAGAAGCACCATAGGGATCGCTCTCAGGATGAATTTAAGAAGGCTAAACCTCCTACATTTGACGGTGAGGTAAAGAATAGACAAGAGGGTGAAGCTTGGCTTCTTGGGATAAAGAAGTACTTCTAAGTTTAGGATTATTCAAGAAACATGAAGGAAAGGGTTGCCATATTCAATCTGAATGGAAGAGCATCCATTTGGTGGGCACACTTCAAGCAAGTAAAGAGGATCCGTGAAAGGAGAATTAAGTGGAAACAATTTAAGAAGTAATTCAAGCAGAAATACCTCTCTAACAGGTATTATGATGACAAGATTAAGGAGTTCCATGAGATGATATTGGGACAGCAGACCATGGAAGAGTATACAAATAAGTTCTTGGAGCTGTTGAGGTATGTCAGGTATATCAAAAATGAGAAGGTGAAGATCCAGTGTTTCCTGAGTGGATTGCCTCAGTCTTACAAAGAGAGAATTGAGTTTTATGAACCTAGAACTCTTGAAGAAGCAATAAGGAAGGCTAAGTATTGCTATGAGCAAAGCAAAGGTAAACCTGATTACCATAAGGCATGGAAGGACAAGAAGAATGAGAAGTTTGACCAAAGAAAGAAAGGTTTCAAACCTTATAACTTCAGGAATCAGCAGAAGCAACCATCCCAAGTTGCGAGTAAGCCAGTTGGAGTGATAGGAGAAAATCCTGAAGATCCACAACAGAATAGAGAACCACTCCAATGTTGGAAATGTGGAGGACCCCACATGCGCAGAAGTTGTCCACTTGAGAATGAGAGTGCAAGGCCAGCTTACAACATTCAAGAAGAAGAAACAGTGGGTCAAGTAGCAAGGGTCATACCTAGGATTTATGCAGCACTAGAGGACCGCTAGGCAGATCACCAGTCAACTGTGGTTGAAGTTGGAGGTAAGATTTTTGAGCAATCTGTTTCTATTTTGATTGACCTCGGTTCTACTCACAGTTACATTATACCTAGAGCAGTGGATATTTTTTCTTTTAAGAAATTAAATCATAGAAAATCTTGATTATTTTAGCTAGCCACTGGAACTAAGAGAAAGGTTAGTGAAGTGGTAGAGAAATGTCCATTGGTCATGAATGGAATGGTCACTTGTGTAGATCTGAATATTCTACCACTTGGTTCCTATGATGTTCTCATTGGAATGGATTGGTTAGAAGCTCACAGGGTAAATCTTGACTATTACAATAAGACTTTTGAATGCATGGATGAAGAAGGGAACCCAGTAGTGGTAAAAGGTTTTCCAAAGATGATTTTAGTAAGGAAGGTTTCAGCAATGCAGTTGAAGAAGTTCTGTAGGAAAGGTTTCCAGTTGTATGCAACTCATATTTTGGAGGCAACAGAGGATGAAAATCCTAGGTTGGAGGACTATCAGGTGTTACAGGAATTCAAG
This sequence comes from Pseudotsuga menziesii, assembly GCA_001517045.1. Classification (NCBI taxonomy): domain Eukaryota; kingdom Viridiplantae; phylum Streptophyta; class Pinopsida; order Pinales; family Pinaceae; genus Pseudotsuga; species Pseudotsuga menziesii. Next base: position 149,531 of record LPNX010980086.1, on the reverse strand, counting down.
GATGTGTTTCTTGATGAGATTCCAGGGTTTCCTCCAAAGAGGGACATTGATTTCACAATTTAACTAGTGCTAGGAGTGGCACCCATGTCCAAGACACCCTACAGGATGAGTACACCAGAGATGCTAGAACTAAAGATGCAACTGCAATATTTGTTGGAAAAGAAGTATATCCGGCTAAGTGTGTTTCCTTGGGGAGCACTAGTTCTGTTTGTAAAGAATAAATATGGTACACTTAGGTTGTGTATTGACTACAGACAATTCAACAAAGTCACTGTGAAGAATAAATATTTTTTGCCTAGGATTGATGACCTCTTTGATGAAATGAGAGGAGCAAAAGTATTTTCCAAGATTGACTTGAGGTCTGGTTACCATCAGGTAAGAATCAAGGATTAAGACATTCATAAGACAACCTTCAGAACAAGGTATGGACATTCTGAGTTTGTAGTGGTACCATTTGGTCTAAAAAATGCACCCGCTAAATTTATGTCCCTTATGAACAGTGTCTTCAGTAGGTATTTGGACAAGTTTGTTCTTGTTTTCCTTGATGACATTCTTATTTATTCTAAGAATGAGGAAGAGCATGAAGAGAATTTGAGATTGACATTACAATTTCTTAGGGAGCATCAACTGTATGCAAAGCTAAGTAAGTGTGACTTCTATAGAGATAGAATTCAGTATTTGGGTCACATTATCTCAAAAGAGGGTATATCTGTGGACCCTGAAAAGATTGAAGCCATTATGAATTGGCCTACTCCAAGAAATGTGATGTTAGTTTTTCAACATTTAAGCTAGCATTATGTTAATATCTTTTCACTGAGAGAATAACAAGCACAACAATCACATAAGCACATCACAAGAGACAAGAGACACAAAGATTTTTAGGAGGGGAAACCATAAATGGAGAAAACCCCTCAACTTCCTCTAAGATAGTTTCACCACAAGATGTGATCCCAAAATAGTAAGATGACCTCCCAACACAACAGCAGCCTTCTGTCTTCTGTCAAGCCAAAGTATTTCCTTCTCCAAAGGTGCGCCACACTTGAGAGAGTAAGTGATGTAATTCACAAGTGATAAATAGAGAGACTCTCACTCTCTATTTATATTCTTCCATTGACATGAAGTGCACTCAACCATGTAGGCTTAACTTACAATTACTTACTTGAGCCTACACCTTAATTAGTGTATAATAACCCAAGTGCCCCTAAACTGTGGGGACTTACCTAATGACTTGATATGACTTGTTTACATTATTAATCCTCCCGATCGGAACATTGGGGCATGACCACATGACTCAAATACATAATAGAAACATCCCGGAATAAACATTGGGTTACAATACATAAGATACATAGAAGAATACATTCCGAAGTTACATATATATCAACACTCCCTCTTAACTAGGAAGGTATTCTTTCGACACAACTTTTCAGCACTGGTCTTCTTCTCTGCATCAACTGGATCATCTTTGTCTTTGAGTCATCTTCATCTTCAAGTCATCTTCGTATTCAAGTCATCTGGATCTGGATCATCTCTCGATCTGGATCATCATAAAACATCATCACAGGATCTAGATCATCACTCGATCTAGATCAACATCACTGTACTGGATCTGGATCATCACTCGATATGGATCATCTCTCTGTACTGGATCTGGATCATCACTCGATCTGGATCATCACTGCTGGATCTGGATCATCACTCGATCTAGATCTCTCGGAGTCATCATAACTGGATCTGGATCATAGCTTGATCTGGATCTCCACTGGTCATCATCATGTGTGTACTATCTCGTCATAGGAAGTTCTACAGAGCCAACCCTTTTTCATGCTGGTTGTAGGCCTACTCTCATGTAGGTCTTCGCCCAGCACTTACATCTGACCTGCTCATCAGAAAGGCACGCCCAGCACTCACATCTGATCATGTAGTAAACTACAATCACATCAGAAAGGCCCAGCACTCACATTCACCAGCATGATAGGACATCACATCACTAACATCTTTGAAATGGATTTGCACTTATATCTGACCTACTTGTCAGAAAGGCACAATCCCATCCAGGGGAACACATCCCCACACTGATGGAAGACTCCTATCCAGACAGGAACACATCCTATCACCACGATAAGATATTTCTGCACTTACATCTGACCTCCTCATCAGAAGGGCACAATCCCATCCAGGGGAACACATCCCCACACTGATGGAAGACTCCTATCCAGACAGGAACACATCCTATCACTGTGATAAGAGATTTCTGCACTTACATCTGACCTCCTCGTCAGAAAGGCACAATCCCATCCAGGGGAACACATCCCCACACTGATGGAAGACTCCTATCCAGACAGGAACACATCCTATCACCGTGATAAGATATTTCTGCACTTACATCTGACCTCCTCGTCAGAAAGGCACAATCCCATCTAGGGGAACACATCCCCACAATGATGGAAGACTCCTATCCAGACAGGAACACATCCTATCACCGTGATAAGATATTTCTGCACTTACATCTGACATGGAAGGAACTAAATCCTTTAGCCATGAACAAAATGGCACTTCCCTTACATCTGACCTACTCGTCAGAATGGCGGTAGCCCTTACATCTGTCCTACTCGACAGAATGGCCGGCACTCACATCTGACATGGAAGGAACTAAATCCTTTAGCCATGAACAGAATGGCACTGCCCTTACATCTGACCTGCTCGTCAGAATGGCGGTAGCCCTTACATCTGTCCTACTCGACAGAATGGCCAGCTCTCCCATCCGCCATGGGAGGAACTTAATCCTTTAGCCATGAACAGAATGGCTCAGCCCTTACATCTGACCTGCTCGTCAGAATGGCTTTCTCAGTCCCAGACTGAGTGTTCCTGGTAACTTACCAGGTGCCTCCATTCCTAGAATGGCAGTCAGCACTCATATCTGACATGGAAGGAACCAAATCCTCTCACCATGACAGAATGGCTCAGCCCTTACATCTGACCTGCTCGTCAAAATGGCTTTGAATCTATAGCACTCATATCTGACATGGAAGGAACTGAATCCTCTCACCATGACAGAATGGCTCAGCCCTTACATCTGACCATGGAAGGAACCAATCCTCTCACCATGTCAAAATGGCTATGGGTCTCATCACTTTCTCTTGGAAGGAACCTCGATCTGGAGAACACCAAGTCTCTCTCTGAAGTACTCAAACTTCAGCCTAAGCAATGGCTTCGTCAATACATCAGCTATCTATTCCTCCGTCACAACATACAGGAGCTTCATTGCTCCTCTCTGCACCATATCCCTGATATAGTGATATTTGATCTCGATATTCTTCAAACTGTCATGGAACACAGGATTCTCTGACAACTTCACGCAACTCTGGTTGTCACAATGTATACAAGTAGCATCCAACTGGAGATCAAATATATCAGACAGTAGCTTCCACAGCCATACTGCCTCACAACTAGCTGAACAAGCTACGACATACTTTGCTTCAGCTGTACTCAGTGCCACATAGGATTGCTTCCTGCTAAACCAAGAGATCACACCTGATCCCATACTGAAGCAACATCCTGAAGTACTCTTCCTTTTGATGGCATTGCCTGCCCAATATGAATCAACGTAACCCTCCAGGTTAATCTTTTGATTCGTATCATACTTGAGTCCATAATCAATTGTACCCCTGCATGCTTTTCAACCATCAGGTGAACATGTCTCAATTTGTTCACAACAAGGCAAGTATCTAGTCTCGGGTACATCAAGGACCCAATCATCTGACGATACATCGTAGCATCAACCGTCTCTCATGAAGCATCACTTAATAGCTTCATGTTCGATGCCATAGGTGTGGTCATGCAGTCCATCATCTTGAACCTCTTCAGGATCTCTACTGCATACTTCCTTTTTCCAAGGAAGATTCCATCTGCACTCTACCACACCTCCATACCTAGAACAATAGTGCATTGACACATAACAGGAGTATCACTGGTATTCCATCTTCAACCTTGAAGCAAAGGTTGGAATCCTCTTACTCTTAGTAAAGCCTAGAGTCATCAGTAATCTTCCCATCCTGTCGTACCATGTTGAACCTCAATATATTCTGTAGTCACTCCCTCTGAAGCGAAGCATCATACTCCCTCTATCTTCTGTGCTCTATGCACTGAAAACATTCTATACCGGAGTGACAAGTAGCTTCCTATGCTACTAGTATTCTATGCATCCATCTAGTGTATAGAATTTCATCTTCAACCTTTTAGCAAAGGTTAAGATCTTCATTAGGCTCATCATGTATGTGTTTAAACTCTTACTGGCTGCAAATGTCTCTTCGTAGTCTAGGCCTTCCTTTCGTGAGAAGCCTCATGCTACGAATCTTCCTTTGTATCCCACGATGTTTCCATCTACTGCATGATGGAACTATGAACTTCTATTCAGGTCTCGATACTACACCCTGACATCATTCTTCTTGAACTAGTCTTCCCTTTCTTCTTGGTGGCTGGAAGGTTCTGCATCAATGATGTCACTGCACTCGTCATATTATTCTTCATTTTGAAATGTCGTCACTTGCTCTTCGGAACAAGACTTCATTCTTCTTTGCTTGTAGGTGATTATGTATGCAATATTTCCTACAAGTCAAATGCATTTACATGGTTTAAAAACATTTCATAAGGAATATTCATACTGGCAAGTTATTATGCATAAATATATGATCATGCAACTACTTTAGCCAATACAACATTCATCCATATCTCACTACAACTTTCTAGATGCCTTCCATCTCTACCAGGACAACATTGAGATTGTGCACTAATCCAATATGTCAGCAAAGAGGTTTCATTCTAGATAAGTAGCAATGGAGAATTTGTATAGCACCATGAGCTACTTACCCATCACATGCATATTAGTAGTATACTGTCATTAATGCAAACATCCTATCATGCATAATACATCAAAATATAAACAAATGCATAACAAAACAATATTATGAAATGACAATTGAATACTTATCTTTATTTGTTTCGTGGGCATACTCCTTCTTGAGTCTTCAGCTTCATCGTCTTCTTCATTCATGATAGCATCGTTTCTTATCCAAATGCTAGGATGGTTAAGAAGTTCTTCAAGAGTTTAGTTCTTCATATTCCTCATCGCTTGAGGGATCTTCTTTGGATGGTGAGAGCTTGATCTTTAATTGCTCCCATCTTCTCTTCTCTTCTTATGAGTCAAGCTTCTTCTTCTTCTCAAAGTTTGTTGAAAGTAATCACTTCCTTCTGGAACACATTCCTTGAATGAATGAATTCCATGATCCTGGGAGGCTATTCAAGGTGGCCATCACCACTTCTGCATTCTTCACTTCTTCTTTTACCGCTTCAAGTTGTTCTTGATTTGAGAGACTCTTATGACTGCATGGTCTCTGCATTCTGGATCTTCACATTCTTCAACTGGTTTCTCAAGGTCATATTCTGATTTTTGTTCTTTCCTTCAAATAGCTTGTTCAAGGAATCAAAACATCTTAGGTGTATTTAGGAAGACACTTGTAGTACAATTTGATCCATGACTGAATCAACCATGATCTTCTTGGCCTTGACCAAGTTCTTCTTGTGTAAGGCTTCTAGCCTCATCTCCCTCTGGAGCTTGAATCTCTATACTCATGTAGGTGTCCAATCTATTTTCTTCAGAGAGATCAAATACTTATATGCTTGGAAGTTGTCAACTTCACCAAGCTTATCATCAAACTGATGTGATAGATCACTTCGAAATGAGAACCTCAAAAGGAAATAGCAAAGGATTAGATCTTACCGATTTGAGGTGTCCGCCCTTGTCCCGGAGTTTGTTGATCTAGGGTTTGTCGCAGAAACCCTAATTTTCAAAAATTGGAATCTTTCAGATCTGATTGGATGAATAGATAGATCTCTTCAAATGGAGCTGTCCATTGTACTCCTTTTCTGAAAACAGTGGAGGGAAGCTCCCGGAACAGGAAGCCCTAATTTTCTGATTTCTTCTGCATAAATTCATGTTACTGTTTCTGTGATATCTCTGAAATTACTGATCCTATGTGTCTGAAATTTATCACTGAGGTAACCTCGCATGTCCCTGATCCAACACCGCAGGTTTCATCAGAATTGGTTTCACCATTTTGGATTTATGATCCTTTTCCCAAGGTGACCTGTTACAGGACTGTTCAGAACAGCGAAGTTGTACGGAATGACACATGTCACTGGTTCATCTTCTGAGTCTGAACTTCAGACCAAAGAAATTAAATTCCGTGCCCTTTCTGTAACATCTTCAGTAATTCCATTTGGACCTCTGTAGCCCAAGATATTGCAGATCTCTCCAGGTGTCCTGTTTATGGATGATTTCTGGAAGAGGCTGGAACCCTAACTTGGAGAGATCATATATCCTGGAATACAGCGAATCAGAGGATGCCGTTTGGACAAAGTGTTCATCCAGATTTTGTATTTTTCCCCTGAAATTTTCAGCTTCTGAGAATTCTCCAATATCGAAATATAGCAACTGTACCAAAACTTAGCAGTTTTAGTATTTAGGGTTTCTCCTAGCTCAGGGTCAAACTAGGGTTTGACTTTCCCGGAGTTTCACCCAACCAAATTTATTGATCCAGGTCTCTAAATTTCGGTTTTGATGAGGAGAATAAACCTATGCTGGTCTCACTCAAAAATTCCTCTTCTGTAGAAATCCCTAATTTCCACATCGAAACTGAAAATGCTTGAAATTGAATTCCGCATCGACAGAAAGATGCACCCTTCAATGGAGAGTCATCCTAGCATACTTTTTCTCAAAATTTGTGGAGGAAGATCCACAAAATAGGAAGCCCTAGTTCCTGTAGCTGCACAATGTCTTCTTCTCTGGTTAGCTCTGATACCATGTTAGTTTTTCAACATTTAAGCTAGCATTATGTTAAGATCTTTTCACTGAGAGAATAACAAGCACAGCAATCACATAAGCACATCACAAGAGACAAGAGACACAAAGATTTTTAGGAGGGGAAACCATAAATGGAGAAAACCCCTCAACTTCCTCTAAGATAGTATCACCACAAGATGTGATCCCAAAACAGTAAGATGACCTCCCAACACAACAGCAGCCTTCTGTCTTCTGTCAAGCCAAAGTATTTCCTTCTCCAAAGGTGCGCCACACTTGAGAGAGTAAGTGATGTAATTCACAAGTGATAAATAGAGAGACTCTCACTCTCTATTTATATTCTTCCATTGACTTGAAGTGCACTCAACCATGTAGGCTTAACTTACAATTACTTACTCGAGCCTACACCTTAATTAGTGTATAATAACCCAAGTGCCCCTAAACCGTGGGGACTTACCTAATGACTTGATATGACTTGTTTACATTATTAATCCTCCCGGTCGAAACATCGGGGCATGACCACATGACTCAAATACATAATAGAAACATCCCGGAATAAACATCGGGTTACAATACATAAGATACATAGAAGAATACATTCCGAAGTTACATATACATCAACATGTGATAGATGTAGGATCTTTTATGGGACTTGCAGGATACTATAGGAGATTCATTGAAGGATTCTCCAAATTTGCACATGTCATCACTTCTTTGCAAAAGAAGGGGATAAGGTTTGAATGGACATTGAGGTGTGAAGAAATCTTCCAACAGTTGAAGAATATTCTCACCAGTGCACTAGTATTGAAAGTTGTAGATCCAGAGAAATATTTTGTGATGTGTACTGATGCATGCAGACAAGGGCTTGGAGGAGTCCTTATGCAAGACAACCACGTGATATGTTACGAGTCAGGAAATATTAAGGATCATGAGAAGAACTATGCCACTCATGATCTAGAGCTTGCAGCCATAGTACATGCCCTCAAGATGTGGAGGCATTACTTGATGGGTAGAAGATTCGAACTAAGGACAGACCATTGTGGTCTGAAGTATCTATTTGATCAACCTACTCTGAATGCTAGGCAAGAGAGATGGTTGGAGTTTTTATGTGAGTTTGATTTTGAAATCAAGAACATAAAGGGAAAAGATAATAAGGTAGCTGATGCATTCAATAGGAAGGTGCAGGAAATGCATGTGGCATCTCTTAGTATTTTCCAATCAGATTTGAGGCAGTAAATTGTTAACCATACTGCTGGAGATGAATTGTATGAGCTGGTAAAAGACAAATTGCAGCAGCAAAGTCTTGAGAAGAGATATGAGGGATATAAATTGGAAGAAGAGGGACTTCTTACTTATAAAGGTAGAATTTATATCGCAAATGTAGCAGAGTTGAGGAGAGTTGTTATGGATGAAATCCATCAAGCTCCATATTTTGGTTACCCAGGATACTAGAAGACAATTGCTACTGCCAGAAAACAGTACTTTTGGCCAGGAATGAAAAAGGACAATGCTGACTACATTTCAAGGTGCATGAAATGTCAGTAGGTAAAGGTTGAAAATCAACACCGAGCAGGTTTGTTGCAGCCTTTGCCAGTTCCAGAATGGAAATGGGAAGTTATTTCCATGGATTTTATTACAAGATTACCGATGACTTGGAGACAACATGATTCCATCATGGTTGTGGTGGACAAGTTGACAAAGGCAGTGCATTTTATACCAGTGAAGTCTATGCATAAGACTGATGACATTGTAAAGATATTCATGGAGGAGATTTTCAAATTTCATGGATTGGCTAAGGCAATAGTCTCTAACAGAGATGTCAAGTTCACTTCCAATTTTTGGAAGGTGTTGTTTGCAGATTTGGGTACAAAGCTAAACTTCAGCATTGCATACCATCCTTAGACAGATGGGAAGGCAAAGAGAGTTAATTAGGTGCTTGAAGATATGCTTCGCATGTACGTGATGGATAAACCAACCAAGTGGGAAGATTACTTACACTTGGTAGAGTTTGCTTATAACAATGGACAGCAGGCATCCTTGGGGATGAGTCCATATGAAGCTTTGTATAGAAGAAGGTGTAGGACACCAGTGACTTGGGATAATCCAGTGAATAGGGTTGTGCTGGGTCCAGAATTGCTCAAGGATATGGAGTAGGAGGTTGTAAAGATCAGGCAGAATCTGAAAGCATCCAAGGACAGATAGAAAAGCTATGCAGATAAGCATAGGGTGAACAAAGAGTTCAGTGTTGGGGATCACGTTTACCTTAGAGTGAGGGAAAAGAAGAGTTCCTTAAATCTTGGAAGTTGTTCCAAGTTGTCACCAAGATATTGTGGGCCGTTTGAAGTGCTTGAAATAATAGGGCCATTTGCATATAGACTTGCATTGCCTGCTATCACTAGAGCTCATAATTTTTTTCATGTTTCTTTTCTTAAGAAATATGTACGTGATCCTAACCATGTGATAAATTGAGATGTGATTCAGGTGGAACTCGAGGGAGAGTTCCAAATTGATCCAATGCGCATCCTCAATAGGAAGGTCACAATGCTTTGGAATCGAGCCATAGGGCAGCTAAAGGTGCAATGGAAGCACTACAGGCCTGAAGAGGCTACGTGGGAGCTGGAGGATGCCATGCGATTGGCACATCCATTTTTGTTCAATTCTGTGGAACACTGAGGCGATACCAGTGTAGCATTTTGTTCAATTTTGTAAAGCACTGAGGACAATGCTATTGAAGGGGGATGGGAATGTAACACCTCGGTTTTGACCCCATTTGCGTTAAAAATGTATATGATGTATATATTGTAACTAATCGTGGTGTGGAGATAAAGGCAAAAGCTCCACCATCGATTTGGTTGTTTTATGTTTCAGCGATTGAAATCGTTGCCGATGGTATATCGTGCATTCTGGCACATTAATTCTGGTATCATGTAATTATGCATTTTAATTAAAATGAACCCTAACCAGCTATGTCAATGCAACCATAATGAAAAGGGCATGATTTTCCTAAGGACAGGGAGGGAAATTATTTAACCCTTGGGAGCCATTGGGGAAAATCCAAGTGTCTTTTGATAAACCCTTTTAGCTGTCACCCACCTTTTTTTCTTACTCACCTTTCCCTTGTCTCAATCAATCAACTACCACATTAAAACCTCTGATGTTAGTTGGGCAGTTATTGCTGGGCAGTGGTGTGTGGTAGGACTATCAGTCCTTGCCCACATGCACACTCCACTAGCAGACTCGTTCACCCTCACGTGGGTAGGAAGAGAGGGGATGACTCCATTCTTGCATTCTTGCCCATCCTCATGCAGAGACAGTCATTCTTCTCCTCAATGACATGTCTTGGAATTTTACTCACACAGAGAGCCGAGAGAGCGGCCTCACATGCATGATTTTGTTGTGTGTGTGACTTTTTTGGTTGGGGATTTTGCTGTGTGTATTTCTCTTCATTGTGGGTTTGACCATGTGAATTCACCTCCACGTGGATCGTTTTTCCTTCCTCACACAGCTAAGAACTTGAATTTCATTGGTTTCCCCATGATTTTGGTTTGTTGTGGGTTCTTATTGAGTCATTTTGGCCATGATAGGGCCAAAAATGACTCGGGAATCAAATTTCCCACTTAGGGCTGTGTATTACCTAAATTGTCACCTTAGTTGTTATGTGGTGTTTGATTTTCTTCCCGAGAGCTATGAATTTCTTTTTTGGTTGTGTGTATGCAGTGGTTGGTCTTTGGACTGTGTTGGAGTGGGAATGAAGGCTTGGTATGCTTGATAAACCTGGTGTGTTTGGGATCCACATAGACAGAGCTAGAGAGCTAGATTTCTTCTCCATAACCCCTGAATAGCACTGGAAGGGAAGTCAGGGCCTAAGGGACTGTGTAGCAGAGAAGGGACTGATTCCTTGTGTTGGGTGTGTGTGGGTGTTCTAGAATTCAGGCTAGTTCTGGTGTAGGTGTCCTTAGCTCTTCAGTGAGCCCACCAGCTTAGCATTCAACTTTTCCCAACTCCCTGATGGCTTGATAAACCCAACTTTGTTGGCTTGGCTGATTTCTGTACCTTTGGTTATGTGTGAGCCTACTTAGTTCCTTATTCATTGGGGAATCATTCCCAGCTCGAGGGTGGTAATGTTGCTGAGAGATTAAGGAGCACACTGGCCTATGGTTGGGCGAAACGTTGTAGCAATGTAGCTAGTTGCGGGACAAGTTCTTCATAAGATAAGTATTCTTGTGTTCAATCTTTGCAATCATATTTGATGTTTAATGAATTATGATGAACATGTTGAATTCCTGAATGTATGTTTTTCTTCCGCTGTATGCTGAATAATTATGCATCTCTGCATATTTATCTTCAAAGCATTTTATTTTTTATGTATGTACATGTTCATGGGGCTAGTTGCCTAGATATTTAATGGTATGGGGACGTTACAATTTTCCTTCATATGCTCCACTAGTGCAAGATAAATGATAACTTTACCTCCTTGGAAATGCCCATTATTCAAGGTAGTATATGTTACTTCATTTGGTGCCAATCATTTTTAGTTAAGGATGATGGTTAAGGGAATACTTAAGGATAGATTAGATGAAATTTTGGATCTATATAGCCATCCTTTTCTTTGATCTAGCTACAAGATTGTCATGGTTCACTAATTCATAGAACAAGTGTTGTAGGAATTAGAAAGGTGTCCTTTCCATCATTAACACCTACAATACTATGTGTATACCTATAATTTGTTTGATAATTAATATAAAGAGATGGAGGGTTGACATTGTAGGTTAAAAACTATACTTATAAGGAGATGGGTATCACATCATATTCATATGTTCCATCAAGCAAGTTATCAAATTTTCATTAGGAGAATATAAGTTTCAATTGTATAATACTAGTCTAAAAAACATAGGTTAATGGTTCAAATTCCTTTTATCTTTATAATAATTGCATATGGTTGGAAGAGGTACTAATGATAAAAATTATTAATATTTAAAAGGATTATATAGGTTCTTGTATGTTTTCTCCAGGTAGGACCTTAATCAATGTATTGAATCGTCAAACTTATGGAGAGCATATAGATTAAATGTAAAATCGTATATCTCTTCTCATTATTCTAATATCCCTAGGTATAAATGCAGTAGATACCTACTAGAAATAATACTATGTTTGGATGTAACCTCAACATCTAACCTCAAATGAAGATAAAATCCCTTCTATGGTAAGATAAAATTGATTACTAGTGCACTTGAATCCATTGAAACAAACTCATTGTCCCCATCCTTCTAAAAATAAACCTCACATTCAATTCCTTAGAAGCCATGCTTATTACATTATTTAACTTCATGGCATCCACCACAATAGGATAATATTTCATTTCCTTTTGATGCATTTCTTTGGTTCCCTCCTTCCTTCCTTTGGTCCACCTACATGACTCCCAGTACCAGGGTCCTTCCCCTTTTCATTGAAAACCTTAGGAGAAAACTCGGGTGTTTTTTCTATCTATACAAAAAAAACACGAAATTAAATTTACCCAAAAAAAACTTAAAAAACAAAATTTAAAAAAAAATGGGACCCCTAACATAACTTTTCACATTTGATCTCCCGCGAATAGTTTTTTCTAGGAAAGGGAAGCATTTTCTTTTTGCATAGGCCATCGTTTACTTGATTTGATTCTGGTATTCAACACCACGAAAACTAAAGCTAAGCTGTTGGGATATATTAAGGTGAATTGCGTGAGGTGTAACTTAAGTTTCAGTGCATTCTTGTTATGTGTTCTACGTTATTGGAGGTATTTTATCAATGCTTTCGTGAGAACAACATAAAAACTAAAAACAACAAACAATGAAAACATTATGTGGTTTCTTTATTGAAAGAAATAAAAATAGTGGTTCCTCTGCTACAAGATTTTAAGTGTAATACGCATTTCGTTCTGCATTTTGTACAAACTTTTATCATATGCTTAGTAAGTGTAATACGCATTATGTGGTTTCTTTATTGACAAAAATCAAGATAGTGGTTTCTATGCTACAGAATTTTAAAATTTCTGTAAAACATTTGGTTTTCTCTAGGGCTGACCATGGATTGTGGTGGCTCTTCCTAGCTGAGTCGTGGACCATTTGACATTCATTTAACTGAGTTGTGATTCTTTTGTGACCACTAGAGTTGGAATGCACTTTCCCACTGCTGCAAGACCGTTACCGTGTTCATCTTTGGGGCTGCCTGTGTAAACCTTGTCTTGCTTACAGCCTCTAAGGTTGAGGGGCCCTCACTCTTGGAGACTGAGATATCTTGTTGGCTAATGTACGTGTCTAACCTAAACCTACAACCCTCTAACCTTCTCTCTCTCAAGTTATGACATCTGTTCCTTTTAAAAGATATTCCTTACATAATATAGTCTTCCCTTTTACTTTTGAAACTTGTTAGATAGATTAATCATTTAAAAAAATTTCAGTTAGCAATTGAGTGATGATAGACTTTATTTTTTTGGTTATGCAGGATTTGTACAAGTGGAGACATGGAGGTAAGTGATTGTTCGTGATTGAAGTATATAATTTTTTTTAATTTAATTTAAATTTTTTTTTAACATAAATGAGTAAGTTTTATATTAATAAAACTGTGGTTGAGCCACCCAAGAGGTTACATTTGTGAGTTCTTTGCACAAAAAAAAATTCGCCATCACAACAAATGGGAATACTACTTTTATTTAATTTAAATTTTTAGAACATATTACTTTGTACTTTAATAACAATCTAATAGGATATGGCTAATCAATGCTCTAATCATTTTAAAAAAATAGGCAAAGCAGGTTATAACACGAAATCAAAAAAATATGATTATAAAATTTTCAAAAAGAACGCATCAAAATGATCAAATGGGAAAGAAAGGGACATGCATCTCACAAGGTAAAAATATAGAAATAAAAAAATGCATTTCCTTATGTAGTTATATAATGCTTATTTTTATTGTATGATGATGTTAGGCATATGTTTAATAACATTATTGGCTACAGTTACAAAGAAGAGGAAAATACAAATAGTATCAAAGAAGATTACACCTTTTATGCCTTTAAATGACTCTACTAGTCCGAACAAAGAAGATACATTTTCCTCTTTTCAGGAGGATAAGGAGCAACATGAACAAGGTAATCCCATTAATTCAGATTTTTTTAGATCTTTATAACTATAAAAATTATTATTAAGAAATCCATAGCACCTTTATGTGCCCGTCTTTTATAGAAGATGTTCACAAACAACCATGCCATATGGATAACAATGTAGAAGGGGAATATGCCTCAACACAAAAAGAGGCCGAGCAACATGAAGAACAAGGTAAGATCATTAATGTAAAATTTTGTAGTTCTTCATAAATAAAATTTTATGAATTAGAAATCCATAACACCTTTACGAGCCCTGCTTTTATATAAGATGTTCACAAAGAACAATGCCAACAAGATATTAGTATACAAGGTGAATATCCCTCTACACAAGCATCGACATAGAAAGTCAAGAAGAAAGGTACAGGAGCAACTAAATGTGCAGAAATCAATAACTTGGAGGAAAAGATTGAAATTCATATCAATGAAAGGAACCAACCAATTGGTCCAAACTCTATGAAGCTATCTTCATTACTAGGTGTGCTCATAAGGGAAATGGTTCCAATCAATTATTTTGATTGGAGGAAGGTTTCAGATCAATTAAAGGAGGACTTGTGGAACATTATTAATGTGAGTACTAGAAATTACGTGTATTTTTTTCAACATTTCTATTTTTGGATGATTTCATAGTTTATTTTCAAAACATGCATGACATCTAAAAATGCAATTCTTGTATCTTGCAGGAAAAATTCATAATCCCTTCGGTCCTTAAAGAATATTGTATGAAATCCATTGGCCATAAGTCAAACAATCATAGATATTGGTTGACCAAAAAATGTTGTGGCCCTTATGAGTCAACAGAGGAAAGATTAAAAAATGTTCCTCCAATTAGGACAAGTGAGAAAGTGTGGACAGAATTCGTCCTATCACGAGCCACCACTGAATTCCTGGTAAGAAAAAAGTTCACATATTATATAATCAAGTTTTTTAGAATGTATATTGGCTTGTAATGTTGAATTATATATGTTATTTTCAATTGATTTCCAGGAAATAAGGAAGAAAAAGGAAAATAGAGAAAAGGATAGGGACTTGCACACCTCTGGACGTCGAGGTTATCAACGGGTCAAAGATGATATGGTAAACAATTGTGATGATATTTGATCCTATATGAGAAATATTAGCATATTTTAGTTTCATTGTAATGTCAAAACTTAACCATACTATTTTACTTGTTGCAACTAGAAAAAATCTATAGCCTTTGATGATGCAACTACAAGCATTGCTAGGGCAGACTTATGGAAGAAGTTCCATCAAAAGAAGGATGGCACTCCAGTCACACAAGCTATAGGAGAAACAATAGTATGTTCTCAACATTTTAATTTAGATATTGATTAAAATTTCATTTTACATGTTGAAAATGTTTTCTTCTATGATCTGATTTAAGTGTATGACAATGTTAGCAAAAAATTGAACAAGCATAAGTAGAAGTTGCATCTCAAGACTTTGCAGCTAGATTATGCCCTTGCCAAGGTATCAGGGGTTGATGCAAGAGGATGATGTCGTGGCGTTGGATTAGTAGTTACACCAACTAATTTTTTTGGAAAAATTACATACAAGGAGGCACTAGCTGTAAGCCAAGCTACAGTGAAAGAAAAAATAGAGGAAAACACATCTTTGAAAACAACAATAAATGAACTATTGAAAAGAGTAGAAGATATGGAGAGAGAACATGTGGTCAACAAAGAAAGTGTTAGTGTCCAATGCTTTACTCTTTTCTCAATATATATATATTCACACTAATTATCTAAATTATAATATCTAATTGCTCATATAAACAGTGTCCTACTGTACAAAATGCTCATGCTGAAATCACTCCTGTGGTGGAGGTTAGTTGTTTAATTATTATTTTAAATAATATTTTTTTTCATCTTTTCAATATATATATATATAGATATATATTACATTTTGTTTCCTTGAAAGAGTAATACAGGGGACATAACAACCCCTATGAACGGGATAATACAAAAGAAATTAACTTCAATGCATACTCCATCATCCCTAGTAAGTATTGAAAAAATTTCATAATTTAGTTCAATCTTATTTTATTTTATCAATATATTAGAAATAATTGTCTTTTGGGTGCAGATTCATGCATCAAAATATGATGAACATTTGGTACAGAAAACACCAATGTCTCCATCGAAACTGCAAATTGACAAAATGAAAACACCAATTCATGTAAGATTGTAATTATTTAATCTAGGATCATCAATGTTTAAATTCTTATTTCCATGCATCTTACTTTGTCTCATTTATTTGTAGGATCAAGACAATGCTAATGAGTTGACAACAATTTCCCAATTGGGGATGGAAGGAAAGAAATGCTTTCTCATTGCATTAAACTCAAGGGTTAAAGGTGCTAGGGAGAAAATACATAAGACTGACCCAAATGAAATGGTACACTATGTCCCTGTTGGAAAAGGCTATTATATTGTGAATCCGACAGAAATTATGTAATATAGCTCTACCACGTCCTAGTAGTGCATTATCTAATATAGTATATGCTTTGTTGAGCTTCATTCCTTGGCATAAGGATGACATTGAACTATGTAATTAGTGTTTATACTGTGTGATCAGTGATTTCAATGATGTTGTATCAACTGAGAATAGTTGATTTATTGAATATTTATACTTAGATTAGTACATAGTTTATAAATGTTTTATATTTTGGGATTAATCTTTACATTTAATTACATTTTGGGCACAAGTTGCAATTATATGCCATGGGCACAATTTCTGATTTCGTAATACATCAGAATTATATAATCTTCGTTGCATGTGAAATGAGATGATGTGTTTTGAATAAGTGGAATGAGCAGTCTGTCTATCATATTTTCGTTAAGGTTTTTTTTTTTTTTTTGTAAATTAGTTTATCCTTCTATTTCCTTCTATTGCCAAAAACAAACATTTATAGAAAAAAACCACATGAATATAATTTATTTTCCACATTGTAGCAAGGATAAGAAAATGACCAAAATTAAATATTTAAAGGAATAAGCTTGCATCCAGAAACAAATTCATATGCAATTATTAACAATAATAGTAAGCTGATTTCTTAACTCAATTGAGTCCATGACCTTTTATGTTGTACAAAACAACCAATCTATAAATCATTTTGAATTTGAAAATCAAAACTAAGTTTAATTACATTGTTCATTATGTGTTTGATAGTCATGTTCTGCATGTGTTCATAGCTAGCAGAAAGGTTTATGCTCCTTTTTTGTTTTCATTTCTGTCTAGTATATATATCTCATGGTAATGTTGTAAGTTTGCATAGAATTGGAGAAGACAACCCAATTTATCGACAGTACTAAATCCTTGATGGGATTTTCATTCTTGTCTTCTTCTTCTATCAGGACCAGATCCTTCCTATAGGATATGCCAATGCAACACCTCTTTGGATTTGTCATCACCTTCATTAGAGTTGGAAATTTGCAGCAAGGACGATGATGACAAAGACCTCAGATCTTTTCTCCCCTAGTTCAAACATTTGTTTAGACCGACCATTCCTAGCAATGGATACTATGCATCGCGGTAATGGAGTCCACGACCTTGTCTGGAGGCTTCGGTGAGATGTTCTTAGGACCAAGAACTCTAGGAAATGATTCCGCAGTGGCGTTGCATCTTATCAGGACAACGTTTCCCTCACCTGCATCAGAAAGTATTTCTAATGTAATGAACATCTTTACATTTCCCTTACTAGGGTCATAAGGTCTTCCTAATGTAATGAAAATATCTACCCCGATGGCTAGAGCTACTTTTGCGTGAAGGTCTAGAAATGACTAAATTTCCAAGAAGCACCCAGCAGTCAATAAAACAAATTGAACAACAGGATTCCCAAGTAGAAAAGTCATTACAGATCCCGTATTAGGACCCCCAGGATCCTTAGTAGAACAACAGTTAGTCATCCCTGTTGTTTACCAGTATTCACTCGCTCTGTATCTTAGGAAAAATCTGATCGTGGCCTTATAACGAGCCGAGTGATTACTGTTGGGGAGATTGTTGGCTAGATTGACACAGAGGTTTTTTGGCTGTCATTGATGGAATTCATATTTAATATGATGAAGATCAATGGTGGAAACAAATTCTGCAGATCCGATATGCAAGGTAGAATTAAGTTTTTGTATTTGCAGAGTCCGTTAAAAAGTGCAAATTTGAAGGGATGAGATCGACACAAGGAAATATCCACAGTGCTGAAACATTCCGCGGATCAAACATGCCCAGATAAAGAAACGTTTTTCAAATTGCACAATAGGTTAATTGATGGAAATATAATGTGGTTGAGAAAGGAGCAGGGATAGATCTACGATTGTGGATAATTCCGCAGATTGAACTAGTGCAAAAAAAAAGGTCAGGATTTCAATTCATGGAAAGTGGTAGAGGCTACAGAGATCGACGATTACGCCAAGAGATCAGGTTGATCGACAGACAAGGTGAATTCCATGTTTTGAAGACAATAGCTCGATCACAAGTAAAAGTTTAGTTTTAATGCAAAGGCAATGAATGCTATACTAAGTGGTCTTTCAGAAGCTGAGTTTGTAAAGGTAATGCATTTTTAATCTGCAAAAGAAATGTGGGATAAAATCATTAGTAGCTATGAAGGAAATGAAAAAGTAAAAGATGCCAAACTTCAAAGTTACAAATTGAAATTTAAACAGCTAAAGATGAATGAGGATGAGACTGTTAGTAAATATTTCTTAAGAGTTGAAGAACTTGTGACTGCCATGAAGGGTCTTGGTGAGAAGATTGGGGAAGCTCCTCTTGTTCAAAAGATTTTGAGGTCTCTACCTAGTGATAAGTTTAATCCAAAAGTCTTTGCAATATAAGAAATGAATGATCTGAAAACCTTATCTATTGACCAACTTCTAGGAAATTTAACTACCTATGAAATGAGGATCAACAAAGATAAATCTACCATTAGAGAAGCTTCTTTTAAAGCAGACAAACGTGTAGATTCTGAAATGGAATAGATTGAGGAAAAAATTGTAAGAATAGTAAAAACTGGATCAGAAAAATATAAAGGGAAGTTGCCTTTTAAATGTTTCAATTGTGGTTAGGTAGGGAACTTTGCATCTAAATTCCCTTATAAGGAAAAATATCAGAATTATGTTGATGAAGAGAAACACACATTTAAGAGATACAATAAAAAAAATAACTACAAAAAGAAAAGTTTGTGTTCAAATGATGTTGATCCCTCAGAAGTTACGGACAGTGAGTCATCTTGTGAAGATAAATTGACTGATTTTATCATTTATGGCGATAGAATATATTGAAGATGAATATATTGGAAGTGATATGAACGGTGAAGATGTTGTAGTTTTAATGGAAGGTGAGTTGATTAGTGCATTGGAAGAAATTGTTAGACTCAGACTAAATAAGAGAAAACAAAAACAATTGCTAATGCAGTATGAAAAGAATGTTAAAGAATCGAGTACATATTGTGTCTTGTTAAAGGTAGAATTAGAAGAAGCAAAGTGTTGGAATATAATTCGTCAGGATTATACGTTATTGTAAATATTAGGAATATGAAGAGACTCTTGGATGTGTGATCCCAAGATTCATTGTAAATGTATAAATAAAGGCATTCTATGGAGAAATAAGCGTCTGGTATGAAACCAAATATTCCCCTTGCAGCATTTGTAAAATCTTTGTATCCTTCTCACTCCAACTATCTTGAGTCATTGCAAGCCAGTGACAAGTTCAAATCACTGACATTTGACACCCTGGTAGAGAAGATAGCTGACAGAGAGAAATATTTTGGTAAGAAGACAACCGAGCATTCTGGAGAATCACTTTGCTTTGCTCAAAAAGCAAAGAACCACACCAAAGACCACTCCAAAGATCATCCCAAAGGAGAAAGCAGCAAGAGAGGCAGAGGAAGAAGAAACTTCAGAGGTAGAGGAGGCAAAAACAACTCCAGCAAAATATCATATTTGAAGTGCAAGCGTTGTGGAAAGATTGGACACACAGCAGATCAGTGTTGGGCTTCATGGGACTCCATCAAAGATAGACATAACCAGAAGAAAGATGACAATAAGAACCAAGATGCTAGTAAATCTTCAGATTCTGCTCATTGTATTGTTGCACATTGTAATCTTGGTATTAATGAAATGACTTCACTTTCATCTTACACAGATTGTTGGATACTTGATACTGGTGCAACATCACACATGACTTTTAGAAAAGACTGTTTTGAAGAACTTAATGAAACAATAAATGGCATAGTTTACTTTGCAGATAAGTCAAGTCTTAAACCAAAGGGAATAGGCACCATTCGGCTGAAGATGCCTGGATTCCCTGATTTCTTATTGAAGAATGTTCTTTATCTTCCAGAGTTGCAGAGAAGCCTACTGTCCTTGGTGCAGATTCGACAGCAAGGCCATTCCATCCACATGTTTGATGGAATCATAGAAATAATAAAGTCATCTGACAACCAAGTCATCATGATTGGATACTAATATGGGAAGCTGCTGAAGCTAAAGGGTTCACCTACAAGGGTTCAGAACTATGCCTACCTCTCTTAGCATGGAGAAGGTAATTTATCATCAATTTTATTGTGGCATGCAAGATTTGGTCATCTGAATTATAACAGTCTTCGTTTGTTGAGAAATAATGGTGTATTTGGTTTTCCCACCATTCCCAAAGAGAAGAGCAAATGTGATGCATGTATATTAGGGAAACACAGTAAGCTGCCATTCCATGAATCTAATTTCAGAGCAAGTAGGAAATTAGAATTAGTGCATTCTGATTTATGTGGCCCAATGCCAACTCCTTCTGCCAATGAGAATAAGTATTTTATGAACTTTGTTGATGAATACTCAAGAATGTGCTATATTTAATCATTAAAGACAAAATCAAAATCATTTCAAACATTCAAGGACTTTCATGCATTGATAGAAAAACAAGCACAATCTAAAATTGGTACACTTCGTACTGACAATGGGAAAGAATACACTTCAAATGCTTTTGAAGATTATCTTCTCCAACATGGAATTGCACATCACACTACAGTTCCCTACAATCCTCAACAAAACAGTGTAGCAGAAAGAATGAACAAAACCATAATGAATATGGTACAATCAATGATTTTTTTTAAGAATGTAAAACTAATGTTTTGGGGTGATGCAGTGAAATGTGAAGCCTATTTGAGAAACAGAAGTCCCTCAAATGCTCTTGATAACAAGACTCCACATGAAATGTGGTTTGGCCATCTCCCTTTAGTCAGGCATCTCAGAGTTTTTGGTTCCACCTGTTATGCCTTGATTCCAAAGGAGCAAAGAAACAAGCTTGGTGCTCGAAGCAGAAAATGCATTTTCCTGGGGTGCGAAGAAAACTCCAAGGCATACCATCTGCATGATGAGGTAAACAAGAAGTTTGTTATTTCCAGAGATGTCATTTTTCTTGAGACTAATAAAAATGACTAGTCCATTGAGAGATAGTGTTAACACCCAAAAAGGGTTCACTACCTCATCTACCCCATTACATGGCTCATTTGTCCATTTTCCTACCATATTTCCATCAAAAACCCATAAAACCATCTAAAAAGCCTCCAAAAGGCTTAAAATGCCTCCAAAAGGGCATAAAACCCTCTTTTTCTCCAAAAATATCCAAAATTCCTCCAAAAAAGCAAAAATCTCCAAAAAGGAAGAAAAATATTAAAATAATGAGGAAAAGGAGGAAAAAACCCTAAACAGCTGAAACCCTAACCCTAAACCAGCACTCCACCACTATAAATAAGTGATGGAGACCCCTTATTTCTATCCACAATCACAAGTATCCTGCCTCTGCCAAAATTGCTCTTGAAACCCTAGCTCACCCTCGAGCTACTTTCACCATGAGAGCCCCTTTTGGCCCATTTCCACCATTGGAGAAAGAGAAGGAACAGCTGTAGCTCGGAGCAACCTCTTGGATCAACGCAACGGGCTTCACCAACCTCCACATTGGAGGTCAGATCAATAAAAAAATCATTCTTTACTTTTTGTTGTTTTGCTTCATGAACATGTTTAGATTAGTTTTTATTTCAGTTTAGCATATTTTATTTTACATATTATTGAACTGCTACTAAGGAATCCATTCTCCTTAGTAGGTGCTCATTCGCACAAGCTAGGGGTAAAACCCTAGCAACAGTTTTGGCAACTCCGCTGGTTTTTATTTTATTTTATTTCCCGTTTTGTCCTTTCGGCTGTCGTTTTTGGCCGCCGTAAACCGCCGTTTTTTCCTTCACAGTCGCGTTCCGACCGCACCTTTCCAGCCCTTAGCTGCAACCCGACCGCACCTTTCCAGCCCTTAGCTGCGACCCGGCCGTGCCTTTCCAGCTCTTAGCTACGACTCGACCGCGTCCTTTTTCCTGTTTGCTGCGCTCCTACCGCGCCTTTTAGCCATTTTACCCGCGTCCCGACCACGCCTTTCCAGATCTTAGCCGCGACCTGAGCACACCTATTTCCTTCAAACCCACGGTCCGCCTGCCTGTGTTTCCTCTGAAACCCGTGACCTGTCCGCGCCTGTTTCTTTTAAACCCGCGGTCCGCCCGCCTGTGTTCTTCAGAAACCCGCGACCTGTTCGTGCCTGTTTCCTTCAAACCCGCGGTCCGACCGTCGATCCGATCTAACTTTTGCACTTGTTCCTGCTTTTGAACCCAGCCCCTTTGCTGCCATATTTTCTACACCTGCACAACCATCTGTCCTACCTGTAGTCCTACAGCCTTTTCTGCACCATTATTTCTGTTACCTTTTTACAGCATTGTTTTTAAAATTTCTGCATTCTTATTTCAGAAAATTTTGCATGGTAAAATGTTTTCATTCAGTATTATTGATATTTAGGAAGTTTCCCTGGCACTTCTCTTCTGGGTTCATAACCTCACGACCACACAATCTGTCACCTAATTCAAGTGAGACTTAAAAACTACTTAACTCAACCAACATTCTAACCCCACTTGGGGAACACAAAAGAATTTTTGTAGTTAGGTAGGATCGGGGGGATAGGCTTCCAAAAACACCCCTCGGTTACTTACACTTGAGACATAGTTGTTGTCCATTAGGGAACCAAAATCCCCTAGTATTTTTTGACACGGTCACAACCGGTTTATCAGAGGGCCTCTCCCTTAGGAGGGTTGAAGTCGTGAGATTGGTTCCGGAGGTCTGAGTGGAATACCGAACTCCATTTAGTAACTGAAGGGCTACCTTTCGTAGTTCTCAGGATATCCCTATATAGGGGTATTGTGGTTAAAGGACCAAGCGGCAGATTTACCTTTCTGGACGTGTCATGAACGGGGTATCTTAGTTGCCATTCTTCTAGGATTTGACTACCCGGTGTCCCTCCCAATAGGGGGATACCTTAGCCACTTGGATTTCCTATTCATATTGTCTGACTTGGATTTCATCACCTTGCAGAGGATATGTCTAGTTGAGTCATAATACTTCTAGTTAGGTGTTTGCATGCTCCCTTACCTCCTTTTGGTCTAGTGAGTCCACCGCTTTTTATTTTTAGAAAACCTACTGCTTGTTGGTATTCTGACCATTTCTGTTGACACTCCGCCTATTGTAGCACAGCTGTTACAGTGGGTGTTTTGAGTTGATTGTTGGCTTGAGTGCCCTATTTTTTGAGCTCTCCTTCTGCACACTTGGTTGCATTAGGTTTTTTGAGCTGTTTTGTAGTTACCTCAACCCACAGAGATTTGACACCATTTGTCACCATTGAGCCCCCGAGACATTCTCGGCACCTCAGAGGCGAGCCCCCACAGCACGGTTCACTTGACACCACCCATCATCGACACAGGTCATCATCCCTTGATACCACTCATCATAGATCTCGAGCCTTGTCACTTGACTCCACTCTTCAGTGGCATAGAACTCCATCACCAGATACTGACGCCCCTTATTTTACCTCCAATTCTGAGCCAGACTCCAAGAACCCCCTTTACACTACCCCTACTAGCCCCATGGCTGGCGTGACTCCCACTCCCATCTTGGTAGGGACCTTTGGTGGCACATCCACCACGACACCAGTTACCACACCTACTTTGGGTATGCCCTCCATGGGGCCCCCCTTTACTGTTCCCCTCACAGCACCGATTCCCGCAACGGGAATACCTATCCCCACTCCATTAGTGACCCATACCACCCATGGTGGTGCAGGTCCATCCTATACCACCTTAGTTCCCCCACTTGGGGGAAACCTCCCTCACATTACCCCTCCACTTGGGGGCATCGGCCCCAACTTAATCCAACCCACTACCGTGTCACATTCTTCGTCCAGTTTGCCATTCATGGCTAGCCTCAACCTACCCGACCTAGCCAGATTAACCAACGACCCCATCCGACACAACCCTGCGTGGCCTCACATGCCCACCAAGCTCCCCTCTGACATCCCTAAGTTCGAGGGAAAGGTAGGTGAGGACCCACAAAACCATATCATGTCCTTCCATCTATGGTATTCCTCCAACTCCATAGTAGACGACTCTATTCGCCTCCGTTTATTACAGCGCACTTTCACTGGCTCTGCTGCCAAGTGGTATATCGAACAACCCCATGGAACCCATGCCACCTTTACTTCCCTTGCCTTGACCTTCCTACAGTTCTTCCAGTTACCTGTCCGCTATGACGTAGGCGTTGAGATCCTACTATCATGCAGACAAAACATGGCTACCCACATCACGGACCACATTCATGAATGGCATCGACGCCGTAGTTTATGCAAGCTCAAGTTAGACGACCGGATCTTCCTAGACTGGTTCCTCAAATCCCTCCTTCCTATCATTGCTAAGGATGTAGCATCCGAACGACCCCAGTATGAAGAAGAGGCCATCCTTAAGGCCCAGCATTTCGATCTCATTTACGCCCAGTCAGGTTATCTCTATACCATTATACCTGACGCCCCTCGCGATGATTCCTCCCAGCACGATGCGCTGGGGGCATCCCACGCTACCGATGGCATCATTGGCCGTGTCTCTTCGCAGCCTCAACCATTTTCCATAGCCCGTCCTACCCCTGGCCCTGACCCTTCGAGAGCTACCTCACAGTCTAGAGCAACCAACCCGTATGCTCCCATGACACATCACCACCATACCCATGGACCCTCATGTCCACCACAGTGTTTCGGTCATGTGACTCCTGCTCACGCCCCCCCTGTCGCACCTCAGCCCTACTATCACCAGCAGGCTGCACCAACCCCTGCGGCACACCCACAACCCGCTCCACAGCACTATCAGCAACCCCCTCAGGTTGCTACACCTGTGCATCCTCCACCTCCATATCATCCACCGCAGCCTGCTGCAGCCCACGCGCAACCTCAGAATCCACCTGCTGTCCAAGGGAAAGTTTACGCTCAACAAAACCCGTATCAAAACCAGAACAACCAACGCAACCAGGGCCAACAAAACCACGGCAGAGGCCGAAATCGTGGGAACAAACAACCGACCGAGAAAGCTGCTCAACACCCTAATCCCCCCGCTAGTAATAATGTGGCCCCTGCTAACCAAAACCCTGATCGCCCACCCAAGCAGGCTAAAAACCCCAATTTGCGCACAAACTATCCTTGTTCTATTTGCGGGGTCTATGGCCACTACACACATTTTTGTCCACATATGGAGCGAGTTCGGCAACTTTTGGCTGCGGATATACACCGCCAAGGGCAGGCAACTCCTCAAGCACCACCCAACCCCCCACAACCTCAGCAGCCACCTTTGGTGCTGCAAAACCCCTTACCAACCCAAGGCGTAGTGAACACCCAACCGTTGGCTCCCCCTCAAGCCAACGTGCCAACCCAACAACAAATCACTTACGCTGCTCCTGATCAACCCACGCTTGACTCAGGTACCCACCACTTGTTGATGATTTCCTCCGATGAGGTCAACCTCCAGACCCGGCGGAACCAATATGGCTCCACCCCTGAAGCCTCTCCCGCCGATACACCTACTAACGCTCATCCCATTGATCAGGTGTTACGTATACCTCCACCTCCACTAGATGGCGCTCCCAAAGCGCTCTGTTTCCCACTTTGCTGTATCAACCATAACCCCAATGCGCGGGCTGCATCAAACTACAACATTGTCGATGACTTAGCCCAATCCCCCGCATCGATGTCTGCGTTAGAAGTCTTAAAAAACTGCCCTTCGCAGCGCAAGAATTTACTCTCAGCCATTGGGGCTATCAATCCAAATGATTTTCAGTTAATGGCATTTGATTTGGACCAATCCGAACCCCGCCTGCCTTCCACTTTGGCATTCCAAGTTTCTGTTTCCATTCGGAATTTTGTCGTCCATCGATGCATTATTGATGAAGGTGCCTCTACATGTGTCATGCCCACCTCCATCTGGTAGAAAATGGGATCCCCCCCTCTCCAGCAGTCCTCTACTGCGTTGCGAGCCTATGACGGCCGTTCAGCTCAACCACAAGGCCTATTAACTAATGTCCTCATCCAGCTGGCTGGCAAAATTGTCATCATAAACATCGAGGTTATCAATGCACAGCTTGATTACAACCTTTTACTTGGCCGCAGCTACATGTATGCCATGCGGGCAGTTGCTTCTACCATTTTTCGTACCATGATGTTCCCCCATGAGGGACGCGTGGTCAAGGTTGACCAACTCACTTACCATGATCCCAATGCCCCCGCCGCACCCGAAAATGTTCTCCCCATGGTTTAACAACCTGTTTCTGGTGCCACCACCTCATTCGTTTCTTCTATGGGGCCCGGAGTTTACTCAGACGCACCAATGACCTCGACCTTCCCATCTATTCCACCCCCGTCACCTGCCACTGAAGTGTCCGACTTATGTACCCTGTCCCATAACACGCGAACTCCTACTAATCAACCGCCCTTGTTGCCTAAACCCCCTTTGGTACCTAGTCACATTGGTGCTACACCCATCCATACCATTCCTTTCCTCTTCCCTCCCTCAGGAGTAGTTAGCGCCCCGGTCATGGCCACCCTCAGCCTTCCTGGGTTAACCTTAGGATTACCCGTTTGGTATCTTTCGCCTCCCGTTCGTCCGCCGACACCGAATGTCATCCTGTAACCGGTACAACCCATTGTAACTACTAGTCAACCACCTCCCGGTGTCGCTACCTCATCATCCTCCGCAAAACCCCCCCCTCCTCTTACCAAACCCACTGGGGGCAAAGGCCCCCAACCTTACATTGCTGTCCCACCTCCTAAGACAGTCAAAAATCCCCCCGTGTTTCGTGCTCCTCCCAAATGCGTGCTATGTGATGAGTTGGGCCATGCGACTCACCTATGTCCTCAGTTACCGGCATTACAGGAATACATGCAACTGCTTGACGATGACCCCATTATCCCGGTTGTCCATTTAGATCCAACCCCTATGCCTCATGACAAATCCCTGCGCACTAACCACTCCTGTGCCTTATGCGGTGTCTACGGGCATTACTCACATCAATGTCCCGATCTCCCTGAGTATAGAGCAGCTCTCTTTGAAATGAACAATCTGAATCTTAAGACGGCACCACCCACCATTGTGGAGATCCACCCCCCGGACTCTTCCTCTTCCGAAGAGGCTAATACCATTTATATGATCTCTTCCACCACTACTCCCTCGTCAACCAATTTGACGACACAAACGTTCCGTACTGATGAGGAGATTCTTGAGGCTCTCACTGCCCCAGATTATCCCTGGGAGGACATGCACCATTGTTCCTACTTCCTCCTAGATGAACCCTCCTCTAACACTGCTCCTCAATTTGCAATTGAATCCAAAGACTTCCTTCCCCCCAAGTTCGACTGGTTCAAAAACCCTATTCCAGCTCCTGACGCCTTCGAAGAGGGTAACATGGCCAACATCTCACCTGTCATCCAAATTTATATCGCGGCCCTAGGAAGCACCCCCGAACTCATCACTTTAGGAGCCTCTTGCAATGAACAAGAGATTGAGGAATACAAAAAACTCTTCAGAGAATTCCGTGATGTCTTTTCCTGGTCCTATACCAAAATGCCCGGTCTTGACCCTACCATTATAGAGCACCACATCGACACATGGCCTGATGTACCCCCCATTCGTCAAAAATAGCGTCCCACTTACTATTTATAACCCGTTGACCCTTTTTCTTGTTTTGGCCATTCTGAACCCATACGGAGTCCGTTCTCCACACCGTTTCCACCATTGAAATCAGCACGACGAGACCATCACGATGGTCACCTCATTGCATTATTTTTTGCTACATCATTTTTGCCCATTTTTTCGATACAAATAGTCGCCTCGGTTTGCACGCCACTTCGGCCGCTCTCCGTTTTTAACACTTTTTATATCGCCGGATTCATTTTTCCGAGCTTGTGATGATGCTTGAGATCATTTCTCGCTCTCACTTGGTACAATTTCAACATTGTGTCCTGACATCTTGCTGCCTCAATGTACGCGCCACATCGGCCGCCATCAGATTGTTCCATACTTTTTACATGAGCCATCCACTCCTGTCATACTACAAATGTTCCGTTATTTTTCCACCATTCATTCACCCCGCAAGGAGGCACACCAGTGTTCCCCCCCACCCTCGTTCCTAGTCATCATAAATGTTCCTTAATTGAACACTTCCTCCTTGCCTGGCCATTAATTTAGAGTCTTCTTATTTGCTTTCAGACTCCTTAAAATTGAAAGCAACCATGAGCATGTACTGTCCTGGGCTCGTAAAATCCACACGACAGTACCATTCTATTACTCCAGAGTCTTCTTATTTGCTTTCAGACTCCTTAAAATTGAAAGCAACCATGAGCATGAACTGTCCTGGGCTCGTAAAATCCACATGACAGTACCATTTTATATCCACACTTCTTCTAGTTCCCTAACCCATGAAGAAGTCCCCCCGCGCTTCTTAGCGCTATGATCAATCCTCTCGGCAGCACCTCCAATCAGGTCGCCTTTGTTTAGAGTATTCTGCAATCTCCTGCCATTTTACCACAGCTTGAGTCTCCCTCAACCCATTCACCCTCAGATCCTATACCGCTATGATCCCTTTACCACCAGTGAGTCTCATATGCTGCCCGATCATCCCCGCCATCATACTCTGAACAAAGGAAATTTGAGTCCACCCACTCTACTTGCCCAATTATTCCCCCCAGTTTATCACTCCTGCCATTAGTACTATCACAGTTCGGTTTGTCACCTCATGCTCCTGTCAAGGAAACATCATTTCCTTGATAGTTGCAGGTCTCCCTCTGTTGACGACAGCCCCTCTATTCCAGAGGATAGACCTAGAGGCCCCTGCGCCTTGGACCCATCACCATCTGTGGTGAGTGCCTACGGACCATTTTGGGAGGAGTCATCATTGCCTCTCCGAATAGTTGTTTCTCACATGCTCGACTTCAGCACCTTAATCGCATCATTGAGAATCGCACAGGATGTATATCCTTTCCATTATGTGTCGAAGACCCTGGATTTCCCCCGACTCTAGCACATTGGTGAGTCACTTTAGAACGGCCAGTTATATGTTCCCGTGGATGTCCAGGCTGCGTTGGCGATTGTATTTGGAAGCCATCCAGTTCCATGCTTCCTTGAGTACCCAGTTCAGTTCCAGATCAGTGTACCATGGCAAGTATGACCGTTGTCACTTTGATCCAGCAGCTCCTCAATTCCTTTGGAACCACATTCACTAGCACTGCTGTCATTCCAGTGCATCAGTTGCTTTAGCTCAGACATGGTCAGCCCAGCAGTATGTTCCAAATTTGTGTCCCTTCTGGACCCTTATGATATACATAGTGGATTTCTATGTATCCTACAGGTCCCTCTTTTCGGGCCTCACAGTTATTTTTATGTATCTTGATACGAGCATGGGTATGCCTGCCTCGTCCAGATGATCAGATGATTCCTCATCCATTATTGAGGTTATGTACTTTTCAGTCCTTGCAGTTGGTTCGAGATCATCGTTCCGGGCTTTAGTTGGTTCCTTCTCTTCTCCACCCCCCAGGAAAAACGAATATGACTTATGATGTCCATCGGCCATACGATGAGCTCTTTCCCTCGCACATCAGGGGGCAATCTGTTAACACCCAAAAAGGGTTCGCTACCTCATCTACCCCATTACATGGCTCATTTGTCCATTTTCCTACCATATTTCCATCAAAAACCCATAAAACCATCTAAAAAGCCTCCAAAAGGCCATAAAACCCTCTTTTTCTCCAAAAATATCCAAAATTCCTCCAAAAAAGCAAAAATCTCCAACAAGGAAGAAAAAATATAAAATAATGAGGAAAAGGAGGAAAAAACCCTAAACATCTGAAACCCTAAACAACTGAAACCCTAACCCTAAACCGGCACTCCACCACTATAAATAAGTGATGGAGACCCCTTATTTCTATCCACAATCACAAGTATCCTGCCTCTGCCAAAATTGCTCTTGAAACCCTAGCTCACCCTCAAGCTACTTTCACTGTGAGAGCCCCTTTTGGCCCATTTCCACCATTGGAGAAAGAGAAGGAACAGCTGGAGCTCGGAGCAACCTCTCGGATCAGCGCAACGGGCTTCACCAACCTCCACATTGGAGGTCAGATCAATAAAAAATCATTCTTTACTTTTTGTTGTTTTGCTTCATGAACATGTTTAGGTTAGTTTTTATTTCAGTTTAGCATCTTTTATTTTACATATTATTGAACTGCTACTAAAGAATCCATTCTCCTTAGTAGGTGCTCATTCACACAAGCTAGGGGTAAAACCCTAGCAACAGGTAGCTTGATTGTTTGGAAAAATATCCTCATCCAAAGAAATATTCTGAAAATGAATATGAAATTCCAAACCTTGAAGGGGGGATTCCTATTTTGGATCAACCTTTGGAATTTCCATATGAAGCACCAACTCCCCCGCATGAAGAAGTTCCTGCTACTTGACCTAAACTAGAGATTCAACTGGATGATGTGATTGAGAGAATTGGAAGACTCAACCTTGAAGAAAATGAAGCACCACCAGCTGATCAACCAGGACCATCACGGAAGATTCCTAAATGGGCCACAAAGACACTTGAAAGTGTCCATCCGGATGAAGTTCGAAAGACGAGAACGAGAAGTTCAAAATGACATGAAGATGGAGGAGAAGCAGATAATTCAGGTGATGACATGGATGTATCATTTGATTGTGAATTTAATTTATCTGCTAACTTTGAACCAACTTCCTTTGAAGAAGCTTCTACTCGAGTTGAGTGGAAAGAAGCTATGCAGAATGAGTATGATGCACTCATGAAGAATGGAACTTGGAAGCTGGTTGACCCTCCAGATGGAACCAAACCAATTCGCTGGAAGTGGGTGTACAAGAACAAATACAGAGCAGATGGCTCACTTGACAAGCACAAAGCGAGGCTTGTAGCAAAAGGCTATGCACAAAAGGAAGGAATTGACTATGAAGAAACGTTTTCTCCTACATCAAAATGGGCTACCATCCGTACCTTACTCTCTTTAGCTGCTTAGAATGGGTGGAAAGTTCATCAGATGGATGTGAATACTACTTTCTTGAATGGAGACTTGAAAGAGAATGTCTTCATGTCTCAGCCAGAAGGATTTGTTGTGAGAGGAAAAGAACAAAAGGTATGCAAGCTTTTCAAATCCTTGTATGGCCTAAAACAAGCGCCTCGCGCATGGTATGAAAAATTAACCGAGCATCTTTTGAAGTTAAATTTCGAACATTTTGATCTTGATGATGCAACACTGTTTATAAAGAAAGTTGGAAGATCTATTA
>LPNX010980086.1:86288-117721 GCA_001517045.1 Pseudotsuga menziesii | reverse complement strand
ACTCTAAGGTGGATGACTTCAAACTTATTAGGTACTCAGACTCAGATTTTGATGGCGATAAGGAGACAGGAGTATCAACTTTTGGATACACTATGAGTCCTGGATCAGCAACTGTCTCATGGAGATCACACAAACAGTCAGTTCCGTCAGATTCAACAACAGAGGCAGAATATGTGGCTGTAGCTCAAGCAACGAAAGAAATAGTATGGCTCAGGAAGATACTTGAAGATTTGCAAGAAAAACAAGAGAACTCCACTCCATTATTGATCGACAATACTTCTGCAATCAAGCTGGCTAAGAATCCCAGATTCCATGATCGAACCAAACACATCAACACAAAGTATCATTTGATTCGACATCATGTAGAGGCCAAGACAGTCCATCTTCGATATTGTTCCACAAATGATCAAGCTGCAGACATCTTCACCAAAGCGCTTGGACGAGAAAATTTTGAAAGATTCAGAAACATGCTCGGACTTACTAACACCCCTTCGGATTAAGGGGGGGATTGTTGGAATATAATCCGTCAGGATTATACGTTATTGTAAATATTAGGAATATGAAGAGAATCTCGGATGTGTGATCCCAAGAGTCATTGTAAATGTATAAATAAAGGAATTCTATGGAGAAATAATATGAATTAGGGAGTTATTCCACCTGACACAAAGAAAATAAGCGATGTTCTAAAAGAACAATATAGAAAAATATAAGATGTGAAGCATGGGAGGAAGAACTAGTGAAATTCAGAAAAGAATTGGACAAATTTCAATCTCTCTATCATCAAAACTTGTCAAGTATTAAAGCTTTAGAAGAAATAAATAACATCCTGAGTAAGAAAAGATCTCCTTTGAGAAAGACTAGTATAGGTTATGGAGAAAGTACAAGTAGCAGCCAATCAAAAAACAAGGAAAAACTAAGGTGATTAACTTTCAAAACAACAATCAGCCAGAGTACACAAAGTCAGCAAATTTCATCAAAGCTGAAGCGAATAAAAACAATAGTGAAGTTAAACTAATGAGTGGTAAAGATGATATATCTACAGGAGTAGATAACAGTGCTCTGCAGTTAAGAAAGCATGAAGAAGAGGTAAAGAACAAAATGGCAAGGCAATCTATTTCAAGAAAACAACCAAAATTCAGGTACCGATTTTTTTTCAATGGTTACTGTTATTGTTGTTCTGACTTTGGTCATAAACTTTGTAAATTGTGTTTTTAACTTTAGAAACATACAACGAAGAATTTTTAGCAATAACCAAATGCTGCAACATAAAGTGAAACAGTAAATGAGCCAACAAGAGCATCATTCTATTCCATCTCCAACTATAAGAAGAGCTCATGCTAGAAATATCAGTTCTTATGAGTTGTTGTACAAAATGCCAGAATGTTATATTTTTCATAATTTTGGACACAAAGACACATAATTATATTTAAAGAATTATGAATAAGATTTAGGAGTAGATTATTCAATTAGAAAGGAAAAAGTATGAAGGAAGAAAAAAACAAAAAACAGTGTGGGTTAGTGCTTTCTGCTCAAAGACAAAATGACCCCTGGTATATTGACAGTGGATGTGCCAAACACAGGACTGGGGATAAAAGTAAATTTATATCTATGAGTGAACACAAATTAGGAGATGTAACTTTTGGAAATGATGCTCCAGGGAAAATTAGAGTCAAAGGGTTGGTAAGTCTGAATAGTAAAGGAAAAGATGAAGATGTATTGTTTGTAGATGGAATGAAGCATAATATTCTTAGTGTCAGTCAGGTATGTGATAGAGGATGTGAAGTTGTTTTCACCTCTAAAGAGTGAAAAATAAAATCTGTATCTTCAGGAAAATTGGTTGCCAAAGGTATAAGAACAGAAAACAATGTCTATGTTTTGAAAGAAGATAAGGAAGAGTGTCATCTAAGCAAGTATGATGAGAGTTGGCTATGGCATAGAAGACTTGGACATTTGAATTTTGATAATTTAATCAAGCTTAGAAACAATGTAGTAGTAAAATATTTTCCTAAGATATCAAAACCATATGACTCTGTATGTAAACCGTTTCAAATGGGAAAACTGACTCAAACTCAGTTTAAATCCAAGAGATTCACATCAACAGATAAACCTCTTCAATTAGTGCATGAGGATTTATGTGGACCATAAAGAAAGGAAGGAAAAGGAAAATAAAACTATTTTATGCTGGTTATTGATGATTATTCTAGACTAACATGGGTTTCTTTCTTGAAAGAAAAAACTAAAGCATTTTAAAAATTCAAAGTATTTAAGGCTTTGACTGAGAATCAAATAGGAAAAATATTAAAAGCAATAAGATTTGATAAAGGAGGAGATTTATGTTCAAAGGAATTCAAAGGATTCTGTGATGAACAAGGAATCAAAAGAGAATATACAATTTTAGGGACTCCACAGCAAAATGGAGTAGTTGAGAGACATAATAGATCAATTCAGCAGATGGAAGGTCAATGATGAATGAAAGAAATATTTCTCAGACATTCTGGGTAGAGGCAATTCACACATCTTTTCATATTCTTAACAAATCCCACTTAAGGCCAAACAATGATAAAACTCCTTATGAGTTGTGGTTTGGGAGACCTGCTTCAATCAAGCACTTTAAAGTCTTTGGAAGTAAATGTTATATCAAAAACAATGATGAACATCTTGGTAAATATGATAATAGGGATGATCATGTTGGAGACATTTACCACTATACACACTCTTTTTGGTCAAATTGGCCTAGTTAAACCACTATCCTAAGTATTATTGACATTAGTTGACATCATTGGAGCATTAAATGTCATCATCTAGTCTCACCCACGCCTACCTTCAGTCAAGGAGGCTAACTTATCCTTCTCCTACATTCGGGGAGGCTAACTGGAGTACTCTGGGGGTGATATGAGTGATATTAATGCACCTAATTGCTAGCTGGTGATTACAATTAGTTAAACAAGTTAGTTAAGGAACCTCCTATCATTAAATATATTATTTAATGATTATTTAATGAATTGGAGTCAACAGGGGCACCTCCAACCACTTTTGATGTGCAGTTCAACTTCAGTTAACCTCATCGGGGTTCATTGGAGTCAGTGTAGCGCTACCTCTTGATGGTTGGTGAGATGTGACACGTGTCTGATCTCTTTCTATTGAGACTCAGTCATTTATTGCACTCTGGCTTCAGTTAGGGTTCAATTGAGTCAATTAGGGTTTTGATCAGTGGTTAACTAGAGTGTTGACATGGCTTACATTTAGTTAAGCTAGACTCACTCATTTGATTCAAATGACCTCCTTAAGGATTCGAATTGTCTCTCATTCATGCTTGTAGCATGACATTGTAATTGTAATCATTCATTCTTTATATGAATATTGAGCGGCTACTATTCCTGTAGACTGATTACACCATTTCATGAGTTATTTGTTGATTATTCTTTGATGAGATTGATGCTTTGTTCCTAGATCAATAGATAAGATTAATATGGTATCAGAGCTCATGGTGGGACAAAGATCTATCTCTCAAAAACAAGCTTTTTGACAGATTTCTGCATGAAAATTGAGCAAAGCTCAAAAATTCCAGCACTACACCAGAAACCAAGGCTTACCACTTAATACCCCAAGTAAGGAAATTGTTGATCAAGCTTGCTTGATCAACTATGCTGGGTGTGATGAAAGCCTAAAATGTGTAGGCTGTTTGACCTTAGTGTGTCCCTTTTGTTGTGATTTGTAGGTTTTAACAGGTACAACTTCGAATGGACTCATCAGTCCCTCTTCTCACCCCATTCACAAGCTATTCGGAATGGAAGTTGAAGATGATTGCATATTTGAAGAGACGAGGTCTCTATGAGGTTTCTATTGGACTTGGAAAAGAGTCTTATGAGAATGAGAATGACTAGCTAAATGACAGTGATAGATCTTTTGGAGCAATATGTCTGGCCCTTTCTCCTAGCTTGTGCTACCTTATTGGTTCTGCTGAATACCCAAAGGATATCTGGACAAAATTGGACCACAAGAGTTCTTTACTCAAAATTCTTAGCCTCTACTTTCTCTGATGAAGTTGTTCAAGATGAAGATGAAGCAGAATCTTCTACACAGTCAATTCGAATTGAAGAAAGTATCCATGCAGTGACTCCTTCTCCTAATGCTCCAGAAGTTCATGAGATATATGATATCTCATCTCCTCATATTTCTGAAATAGAATAAGAAATTTGAATCTCTGATATTGAAGAAAAATACTGCTGCATTTCCATGCAAACATTCACCGGTTATTTTCCTTTGAATTCTGTGCAAAATTTACCAGTAATTGCTTCCGAAAATGAAGAGAAATCTGATTTTTCTCCCTCTAATGTTGCTGTTGGTGTGAAAATATGTAAAAAATTGGATATTTTGGAAGAAATATCAGATTATAAGAGTGAAAAATTCACTCCCCATGATCTAGCTCTTCCAGCAAAATCCTGCAGGATTGCATGCACAAAAATTCAGAATTTTGAAGAAAAAGACAACTGTGCATCCACCGTCTCAGTTGACCATAATTTTGGATCTGATATGAACCTTATTGGATATGATATCATATTATTTGGATATGATCTAATATTTATTGGTTCAAAATTTCAGGTTCATAAACCTTCAGTACTGCTTGTAGCTGTTCTCATCAACGGTGTGAAGAAACAAGTATCGCAAGTCTCCTTCGAAACTGCTGCTGGGGATTTGATTTCATTTCACAGTTTTGGATCTGTTGTGAACTTATTTAGATCTGATTTAATTTCTAATCTGATATTATTTGTTTCATATTTTAAAATCCAAGAGCTTTCAGTCATGCTTGTAGCTTCTCTCACCAATTCCGGTGTGAAAAATCAAGTACCGCCCTTTCTCTTCAAAACTATTGATAGCGATTTGGTGTTAGTTTCCTCTTATGAGGTTGCTGATATTTTATTATGTGATTCATTAGCTATTTCAGAAACTATATCATATTATGGAGCTCAAGCATTCACTCTCCACATTCCTAGGGCTTCTCTACCTTTGGTCACATGCTCATCTCCTCACAGAACTAGTAAAGAGGAAGACATTCTGCATCCGCTTGGAAACTTGCTCCTAAGAATTGGGGCTTATTTTACCACTCATGGTTTTCTGTTCAATGCTGCAACATATCAGTTTCTTTAGTGTTCCACACATGGCTTGAATCCTCAAGAACCTTTGCTCTCTCTTTAGATGATTTCAACTGCTCTACATGGCTCCAATTGTCACCATGCAGCTGTTTATATTTCTGATTTAGTTGAGTGCATTGTTCTTCTTCCAAAGTGGAAGATTCCTCCAGACATATTCATTTAAATTTGGATTCAGAGGTTCACATGCACAGTCTTAGGATGCTGCTGCATAGAAGAACCAATTCTTGATTTACTGCTTAGTTTGAGGGGGGTTATTTTTCCCATGAGGTTTTCCCCATTTCCTTGGTTATATTAAGCAATTACTTTATTGTACAGGGTGACCTATGGCCTTAGTTTTCGGGGCCCTAGCATTTTTATGCATTTTTTTTTTCTAACTCCTTCTAAGTATAGCTTAAGGGGGCGTGTTGGAGACATTTACCACCATACACACTCTTTTTGGTCAAATTGGCCTAGTTAAACCACTATCCTAAGTATTATTGACATTAATTGACATCAGTGGAGCATTAAATGCCATCATCTAGTCTCACCCATGTTTATCTTCAATCAAGGAGGCTAACTGGAGTACTCTGGGGGTGATCTGAGTGATATTAATGCACCTAATTGCTAACTGGTGGTTACAATCAGTTAAACAAGTTAGTTAAGGAACCTCCTCTCATTAAATATATTATTTAATGAACTGGAGTCAACAGAGGCGCCTCCAACCACTTCTGATGTGCAGTTCAACTTCAGTTAACCTCATCGGGGTTCATTGGAGTCAGTGTAGCGCTACCTCTTGATGGTTGGTGAGCTGTGACATGTGTCTGATCTCTTTCTATTGAGACTCAGTCATTTATTGCACTCTGGATTCAGTTAGGGTTTTGATCAGTGGTTAACTAGAGTGTTGACATGGCTTACATTTAGTTAAGCTAGACTCACTCATTCAATTGGAATGACCTCCTTAGGGATTCGAATTGTCTCTCATTCATGTTTGTAGCATGACATTGTAATTGTAATCATTCATTCTTTATGTGAATATTGAGAGGTTACTATTCCTATATAGTGATTACACCATTTCATGAGTTATTTGTTGATTATTCTTTGATGAGATTGATGCTTTGTTCCTAGATCAATAGACAAGATTAATAGATTAAGGTATATTTTTGGGGTATGCTACAAATAGTAAAGGATACATATGCTATAATAAGAGGTTACATAAAATGGTTGACATCATTGACATTAAAATTGATGAAGGTATTCCTATCAAAGACATACAAATAAGTAGTGTTGAATCAAATACACAGGATACAACTGAAGAGGAAGAAGAAAAGGTCCAAGAATCAGAAAAGGAAGACTCTGAGTCAGATAATGAAGGTACAGATTCACAAAAACAATTAGTAAAAACCTCTTCAATAATTATTCAAAAAAATCATCCTAAAAGTTAGATTATTGGTAACAAGAATGAAGGTGTACAGATAAGAAGAAAGTTACTCAAGGATTAAAAACAGTCTCACATTTCTTTTCTATCTATAATATAACCCAATAATTTTTATGAAGCTAGTGAAGACGAATATTGGATAAAATCCATGAATGAAGAGCTTGATCATATTGAAAAAAATAATACTTGGGAACTTGTTCCTAGACCAACAGACAAGAATGTGATTGGTTCCAAATGGGTGTTTAAGAATAAAATGAATGAACAAGGACAAACTGTGAGGAATAAAGCTAGAATGGTACGTAAAGGGTATGCTCAGATTGAAGGACAAGATTTTGATGAAACCTTTGCACCCGTGACAAGAATGGAAGCTATCAGAATGTTTCTTGCTTATGCATGTCACAAGAAGTTCAAAATTTATCATATGGATGTCAAGGCAACATTTCTCAATGGAGATCTAGAAGAAGAAGTTTATATGGAACAACATGAAGGATTCTCACTAGCAGACAATCCTGATTATCTCTGCAAACTAAATAAGGCTCTGTATGGATTGAAACAAGCACCTATATCCCGGTACTATAGATTAGACAAATATTTGAAAGAAAAAAGATTCAAGAAAGGAATTGTTGATAGTAATTTGTACATCAAAATAGAAGGTGATGATTTATTAGTTGTTTTGGTTTATGTTGATGATATTATTTTTGGATGTACTAATGATTCTTCTGTTCAATGGTTTTGTAATGCCATGCAATCTGAGTTTGAAATGTCCATGATTGGATAACTGTCATATTTTCTTGGTCTTCAAATCACTTAGAGTTCTGAAGGTCTGTTTATCTCCCAAAAGAAGTATCTAAAGGAAATGTTGAAGAAATTTCAGATGGAGGATTCTTCACCTATTAGTACCCCTATGATTGTTGGCTGCAATCTTAGAAAATATGATAGTTCACCTGATGTTGATTAAATAACATATAGGTCAATGATAGGCAGTATTTTGTACATCATTGCATCTCGTCCTGATATTATGCATGCTGTTGGAATGGTAGGAAGATTTGAGTTTTCTCCTAAACAAAGTCACTTGGTCACTATGAAGATAATTTTCAAATATCTGAAAGGCACAATGGATTATGGTCTCTGTTATCCTAGAAATCAAAATTTTCAGTTAATTGCATATTCAGATGTTGACTGGGAAAACTGTTTGGATGAGAGAAAGAGAACAAGTGGAGGTGCATTCTTCTTAGGTTATTCATTAGTAGCATGGATGAGTAAAAAGTAAGGTTCAATATCCTTGTCTACTACTGAAGCTGAATACATTGCTGCTGGCACCTGCTGTACACAGGTACTATGGATGATTTAGACTCTTGCATATTTGGAGGTGAAATATACTGAACCCATCCCCATTCATTGTGACAACACAAGTGCCATTAGTGTGTCTAAGAACCATGTCTTACATTCCAACTCTAATCACATTCATATAAAGTATCATTTTCTAAGAGAGCAAGTCACAAACAAAGTAGTTCAATTGATTTTCATTCCTTCTAAGGAATAGACTCCTGATATCTTTACTAAACTGTTATCAAAGATTAAGTTTGAATATTTCCACCAAAAATTGGGTGTCATACTCAATTCCAACTGATCTCCTCACTTTGATAGGGGGATCGTGTGTTTATTGAACATCTTATAGGAGTTTGAAGTGGCAAGTATTTGAGTCTATCTTGATAGGGAGAGCTGTTTTGTTCACAATATTTTTTTGACATTGATGTCAAAGGGGGAGAAATTAATTTAATTGGAAAAAATCGGTTGACAAATTAGAAGAGGGTGTTCCAGAAGTTTTGGGTTTCCATCAATGCCAAAGGGGGAGATTGTTGGGGGGATTGTTGGCTAGACTGACATAGAGGTTTTCTCGTTGTCATTGATGGCATTCATATTTAAGCTGATGAAGATCAATGGTGAAAATAAATTCCGCGTATCGTAAATGCAAGGTAGAATTAAGTTTTCGTATTTGCGGAGTCCGTTAAAAAGTTCAACTTTGAAGGGTTGATATCGACATAAGGTAAGATCCACGACGTTGAAACATTTCACGGGTTGAACATGCCTGGATGAAGAAAATTTTTCAAATCACGGAATAGTGTTATCAACCCAAATGGCACTTCTCCATCCGAGTGCCGACACTTCATATGTTGGTACACAAAAGGACACTTTTGGATTGAAGGTTGCCTAAAAAATATAGATTGGCATGACATGAGATGCATTGACTATCTAACCAGCTTTCCATTTTACCTTTCTATATGTTGATTTTCGTATGCAACTATCTCCACAGCAACTTGCATACATACGCGACTATCTTCTTTGACAACCTATGTACTGTACGTGACTATTCTCATTGCAACCCGCGTATAGATCTGTACGCGGGTTTCCCTTAAAGCAACTTGTGTGTCATATGCAGGTTGCCAGTATCAATAGTTGTGTACACATCCATTTGACATTAAAAATAATAAAACATGATCAATGGATATTTGTTGAGCCTTAATCATTAACCAACTCAACTATGTCAACCTCCTCAACCTTCGAAACTGCTCTATTTCTCAAACTATAAATAGAGGCCTTGGGGAGGGCATTAAGGGAATCAATCTTGGAGAGCAAAGTTATGTTGGTGGTATATCTTTAGAAGTCTTTGTAGCAGCAAAACTCAGAGTCCTTTGGTTTCATAGGAGTCCTTGTTTTAGGCATTGGGTTGTACACTTATCTCATTCACTATTGTTAATAAAGAGAACTCTTCTTCCAACTTTGTGTTGAGTCTCTTTCATGTATCATGTTTGATGAATATTTTAGATTAAGCACTCTATATATTATTCATCTAACTTGTCATATATACATGTATAAGATTGTACTTGGAGAATTTTCTCTTTGCAGGTGAAGGAGGTGCATCCCTGAAAGGTTTGGAGAGAAGCAGAGCGGGAGAAGAGAAAGATTGGATCAACCGTCGTTAATCGAGTGAGTTCAACATTTCTTCCTATTCATTTTCTATACTTTAAAGCTGATTGTATGCAAGTTTTAGAAGTATGTTCGTAACCCTAGACCCTAGGTTACAAGGGTGTTTATTCCTGAACAACAGAACTGGCGACTCTGCTGGGGAGCCCAGACTGCTGTGGGTTATTTATGTTGACCATTGCCCAGTCTTTGCCTTGATTCTGTGTGTGGTGTCTTGTCTTGGTTCATGCTTAGAGTAGTGTTTGAAGACCTTGAAAATTATTCTTTTTATTAGAAAATTTTTATACCTGTACGCAGGTTTCCTTTGCACACAGTCGCGTACAGATGCCTGCATACGCGAGTTGCTTTTTAGGACAATCACGTATAGTACGCGGGTTTCCCTTGTACACAGTCGCATACAAGCTTGAGCATTGAAATTTTTGGGCTAGGGTTTGTTTTTCCTTGTCCCTCTATAAGTTTGGTTGCTGGTTGGTCTTCCTTATAAGCATTGCACTGTGAGTTTGATGACCTTGTTAGCCACACCTTGTGCTTTCTTGTAAAGCCCTTGAGTTCTTATTGTTTGGATTGTCTTCTGTTAGCAACTTGAAGTGGATTTTTCTATTTGGGTTATAGGTTCAAGTGTTGGTTGTATGAATCAGTGATCAGGGTTCTAGACGCTGTATATCATATTCTATTTCTGGATAGTATTTGGTTTGCCACTTGCCTTTGTTTGATCTCAGTGATTTACTTTCATTGTGTTCGCCCAAGCTAGGGTTCCAAGTCTTCCTTAGGTGGTTGATCTTTGGTATTATTAATATGTTTACTTCACTTTGCTTCCTTTATACAGTTAGTTTAATCCAAGCATACTCAATTTTTGTTGCATTTAGGTGCATAGTAGTCTTTGAGCATTTTAAAAAGTGAAAAGAAAACATTTAGAAGCTTTTGCATTTGATTTGAATATAGTAGTTTTATTTTCAGTTTTTAAAATATAATCTCAAAAAACTACAAAAATATAGTCTTAGTGTTCTCTTTATCGTTGCATTTTCATCAATTTACATTTACAAAAAGAAAAGAAGCTTGTTTTTTAGTAGTGATAATTTTATTTGGAAGTATACACCTTTTCTTTTTATATTTCTTATCGAGTCAAAAACATCATAGTCTTTCACTCCACTTGCCTTCTGAGTAAAGATAGCCCTTAAAATGAACGCAATAATTAAAATTTATTAGTAATTTTTATTTTTTAGGGCCATACACCTACTAGCTTAGGCTAGAATTGTGGGACAAGAAGTGTAAAGTTCCCATCAGTATTAAAATTCAGACATAGTGGGCCAATCGATAGGTAAACCCTTCTCTTTATCGATAGTATCTAGGAATCTCCTCTCAAACGGGAGTCAAGCACGAGGTCGTGTGGAGGGATTGGACTGAGGAGATAACCCTATTATTCCTTATCGAAACATAAATCAGGATTTTTATGCATCTGGGGATTCTGTCCTAGACAGAGTTTCGGGCTTAGATACCCTGCCCATGCATACGAATCAGGCTTGCGACTGTCCCCCCAAACTATTGGTATAGTTAAGGTAGCCTCTAGTCTCTTGACATCTAGGGTTCATACCTAGGTAAACCGGAAGGCTATTTCTGGTTCACCTTGGACGGGCTTGGAAGGTAACCCTTGTTGAAAGTGTAGGAGGGTGTTGGGTGATTCCTCCTCTTATGCCTAAGAACCTCTTCAAGGACGCCAAATAACGGTTCTTCAGCTTTCTTTAGGAAAGCATATCTTTTACCCTTGCTGACTATTGAGACTTTAGAAATTTCCGTAGTGATTGCTCTGTGGTTTGTTTGTGTTTAGCCAAACTTAGGGTTTGAATTGTCAAATTTACAATCATGGAGGACCAACCTATCAGAAGGTCACGAAGGTTGCAAAACCTTCCTCCTCTCATCACATTGGAACCTCCACCTCCACCTCAAAGGAAAATATTGGACACAGACGGTTCATTTGAACCGGTAGGAGTAAGTGAAGTTCCAGGTGAACCAAAACTTAGGGAAAACTGTTTTGATTTTAACACAATTGAGATAGAATACTTGCAGGATGATGAGTTTGCAAGGAATTTTAATACACCCTTGACTGACTTAAATGATCCTGTGATCGTCTAGGTTCGTCCTTTTGATTCACCCGTGTTTGGTGTCCCTGTGGGTAGGATAATGTCTACTGCAGGAGAAAGTTCTTTTATTTTCACCTCAGCCACTCTGGCTAAAGGGGTACTACCTCCTCCGGTAAGTGCCCCTAGATCTAGTATACCTACTATGCCCTTAACTCTAGCAAGATGGGTGGTTCAACCACCAGTTCCCATAATCCTAGCAGGTGCTTCTGGTGGCATGGTTACTGGGATTCCTAGTATACCTACCGTTCCTTCCTCCTTCACACACACTACCCAGAGCAGTCCGGTAGGATCCTCAGCTTTTGTCCACGGATTTCATTGGAATGGGGGGCATATTCCACCATCCACTCCATACGTAGGCCCATCACCCTCTTATGTAGGAGTGCAGTTTGGAAACACTAACCCTTATGCGAAAGTTTTTCAAACTCCAATCTCGGCCTCATTCATGAGCTCTCCCTTCTTGTTGTTTAGCGGAGGGATACTTTCTCCTATTTTTCAAACCCTAGTTTCGACTGGGACGGCCAAAACCTCTTATACTAAACCTGCCACCCATAATCATGTAGCTTACAGATGTAATCCATTCCAAAGTAACCCATCCACTTCACAACCGGCGGCAGGGGGAAACCCCACCTTTACATATGGGAATTTGGGGGCAAGTCCCTCTAATCCCCATTCTAGTACTTTTAGTGCTCCGGTTAGACCTAATATTCCATTTTTGGCAACATTAAACTTGCCAGATTTGTCTAAATTGATGAATGACCCGGCGAGGCATGATACCTCCTGGCCACCTGTCCCCACCAAATTGCCATCGAACATCCCAAATTTTGAAGGAAAAGTTGGTGAAGATCTTAGGGCTCATGCCACCACTTTTCATTTATGGCGTTCTTCTAATTCACTAAATGAAGATTCAGTTAGGTTGAGGCTGTTCCAAAGAACTTTGACAAGTATTGCAGCAAAATGGTACATTGAGTTACCTTCTACTACTTTTAGTAGTTTTTGGGACTTGGCTAATGCATTCCTTAGCCACTTTCAGCTTTCGGTCCGATACGATTTCAGAACGGACTTGTTATCTACCTTCAGGCAGAACAAGGCTACCCACATCTTGGATCACATAAAAGAGTGGAGTAGGTGAAAGATCCTTATTAAAGCCACTAATTCTCCTAAGTTCTTATTAGAGTGGTTCCTTAAATCCCTATTGCCTTATATATCTAAACTTCAGGAGTGACGATTGAGGAAGAAGCTATCCTCAGGGCCTAGCAATTGGATTTGATTTATTCTCAATATGGGATCTTGTATGAGATTATCCCTGAGGCACTGAGGCCTACCCACGATGTAGAGAAACCTAAGCCTGGACCCCATGCTGATGGTATGGTTGGGTATGTAAAATCTCCCACTGTAGAATATTTGGCCAAACAAATCCATCAGTTGTCTGTCAAACATTCTATGGCGGAGGTGGCAAAGGATGCCCCCTCACCCCAAAATGAAAATGTTTTTGCATGGACCTCTCAGAAGGGAAATAAACAGCCCGATGGGAAAAATAAGAGAGGAAAGAAA
The DNA here is from genome assembly GCA_001517045.1 of Pseudotsuga menziesii. Classification (NCBI taxonomy): domain Eukaryota; kingdom Viridiplantae; phylum Streptophyta; class Pinopsida; order Pinales; family Pinaceae; genus Pseudotsuga; species Pseudotsuga menziesii. The sequence continues at coordinate 104,480 of LPNX010980086.1, read as the reverse complement.
GGGGAGGGAAATCAAAACAAGCAAAAACCCAAAAACAATGCTGATGGGAAAAGCAAAAGGTGAAATTCCTGTGTAAGTTGTGCCATGAGGATCACCTCACCCAGATTCTTTGTCCCCTTATGGAACAAGCCCAGAAGATGCTAAAAGCTCAACAACTGGTTGTCCTGAAGGATCATTTTCCCTAAGGGAAAAATTCAGCTTTAGCTTCTAATGTAGCAGGGTGCACTCCAAATTCCCCTGACCCCCATTATATCAACATGGTTCGATCTTCTACTTTGCTACAGACTAGGAATAAAAACTATGAAAAAAAGACTTCTGAGAAGGGTAAGTCTATAGGTGAAAATTCTAACCCTCTCATGATCGAGAATCCTGCTGAAACTATGCCTAAGATACGGAAAGGTGTCTTTAAGAAGACCTTGCATAACCCTAATGCTAGAGCTGCTTCAAACTACTCTGTGATTGAAGACTTGGCCCAAACCCCTTATGTAATGTCAGCTTTAGAGGTGTTACAAAGCTGTCTCGCCCAGCAGGATGCACTCTTAGTAGCTTTAGGAAGCCTGGACTCATTGAGTCTCATGGAGAAATTTCACTTGTCTGATGTTAAAATTCACCTACCTTACCATGTAGCCTTATCGATAGATGTCATCCATGGTGGAAAGACCATTGGAAGGGAAAATGTCGACGAGGGTGCTTCTACATGTGTTATGTCCTTATCTTGTTGGAAAGCTCTTGGATCCCCAGAGATGGTTCCATTAAACACCCTACTTACTGCTTTCAATAGGAGGTCATTCCGCATGCATGGTATCCTACCGGCTTTTGAAATTAAGCTGGCAGGGAAAGCAATGTCTGTTGAGGTAGAGGTGATTGATGCACCTTTAGATTATAACCTACTTTTGCGAAGAAGTTGGACTTATGCCATGTCTGCTATTGTATCGACCGTCTTTCGGGTGGTAGTGTTTCCACATGAAGGGAAGTTGGTTACTATTGACCAACTCAATTTTACGCGGAAAGGCCACATGGAGTCTAATGATTCCATGGTACCATTGGTTGATCAGGTGAAACCTGCTACTGAGAGATTGGGGGTTGGAATGTATGCATAATTGATGGGTACATTTGATCTTCCATCCCTGATTAAATATATAGGTTCTACTAGTGTGGGGAAGCCCATAGCCACAGTTATTGATAGGACTGATACTTGGGTTCTCCCCTCCCCCCATGAACCAAAAGTGCCCTTATCAACAGTGGAAGTGGCTTACCAAGCTATCACTAAAACCACTGTTGATCCCATTCCAGACCCTGTTACAGTCTCAGAGGACCTGGAAGAAGTCTATTTGCCTGCTTGGGCAGAAAAATATATGCATTCTACAAACTATTTAGATATGGTTTTACCTTCTGATGAAGCCATTCTGGAATCCATGTGTATACGTGATAAGATCTGCGAATATCTTCATCATCGATCCTATTTTCTTCCAGAGCTAAGCAGGATAGAGAATCAAGAGTTTCATATGAGACTGGTTGAGGGAAGGAATGTTTGCTGAGGGGAATATGGAAAATATTTTTCCTACCATCCCTATCAACATCTCTATAAATCCTGACGTTATGGAAAATATACATATTGGTGCAAACTGCTCTCCTGAGGATATTTCCATTTATACCGCCTTGTTTAAGGAATTCCGCGACGTTTTTTCCTGGTCATATGAGGAGATTCCAGGAATTGATCCATCTATAGTCGAGCACGAGATATGAACATACCCTGATGCTAAACCTATTCAACAAAAGTTGAGACCTGTTAACCCGTGTAAAGTGGTGGCAGTGAATGTTGAAGTGGAAAAACCGCTGAAATCCAGTTTTATTTATCCCATAGCTCTGACGGAATGGGTATCCAACCCTATTCCAATTGATAAGAAGAAAGGGACCATATGCATCTGTATTGACTTCAGAGATTTGAATAAATCCTATCCTAAGGACAACTATCCCATGCCATTTATAGACCAAATTATTGATGCTTGCGCAGGAAGTGAAGTTTTTTCATTTATGGATGGCTTCTCTAGATATAATCAAATTCAAATAAAACCAGAAAACCAACATAAAAATTATTTCATTTGTCCATGCAGTACCTTCATGTACAAAAAAAGGCCCTTTGGATTGAAAAATGCAGGGGAAACCTTTCAGCGGGCAATGAATTTTGCCTTCCATGATATTAAAGCCATTGTCGAACCTTACCTTGATGATTTGCCTGCACATTCTCGTAAGAGGATTGACCATCCAGATCACCTTCATTTGATATTTGAATGATGTAGATAGTATAAAATTCACTTGAATTCCCATAAGTGTGTGTTCTGTGTCAAGTCAGGGAGACTGCATGGGTTCATTGTTTCTAATAGAGGCATTCAGGTGGATCCGTTAAAAGTAGAGGCCATTGTAAATCTGCCTCCTCCTCATTCTATCAGGCAACTTCAGAGTCTGCAGGGAAAGTCCAATTTTATTTGATGTTTCATTGTAAACTATGCCAAGATTACCAAGGGTTTCATGCACCTGCTAAAACAGGACACCCCATTTGTATGGGATGAAACTACACAACTCGCTTTCGAGGCATTGAAAAAATCTTTGTTGTCAGCTCCTTCCTTTATTGCATCTGCCAGATTACTCTAGGGATTTTATATTGTATCTAGCCGCATCTAAGTCGACCATAGGGGTATTCCTAGTCCAAGACGATGATAGGCTCTAAGAGCATGTAGTTTACTATCTCAGTTGTGCTTTATTCGGACCTAAACTAAGGTACTCCCATGTTGAGAAGTTGGCTTTAGCAGCTATTTATGTTGTTTAGAGGTTACGTCACTACATCCTACTAAGGACTACAACAATAGTGGAGGATGTTAATCCTTTTCAATATGTTTTGTTTCTATGGATTGTTGGAGACAAATTCAACAAATGGATAGTCATTCTCCAAGAGTTTGACTTGGATTTTCCATCCGCCAAATCTAAAAAATCCTTAGTTTTTGCTGAGCTTATAGAAGAATTTCCAATGGAAGAAGATGTAGCTATTGAAGAAGACTCATTCCCAGATGAGCACATATTTTTTATTTCCACCTATGATCCCTAGTATGGAGATATACTTATCTATCTCCATACTTTGAAGTATCCTACAGCTTCCTCGAGGGAAGAACGACGTAAACTACGGTCGTGGATAAGATCGGGTGGTTGAGAAAGGAGAAGAGATAGATCTATGGTCATGGATAATTCCGCAGATTGAACTAGAGCAGAAAAAGTCAAGATTTCAATTCGTAGAAAGTGGTAGAGGCTATAGAGATCGACGGTTACAACAAGAGATCGGGTTGCTCGATGGACAAGGTAAATTCCATGTTCTGAAGATGCTCGCTCGATCAGAAGTGAAAGAATTAGTGGAATGTTAAATTTTTCAAGTTTGGACGGTTCTGATGAAGATAGATTATAGATAAATGGTTGATGTTGATTCCTCCAAATCAAGCTGTGCAGGTTGATAGTGTTGAGCTTTTGTATGAATATTAGTTCATGACTTCCAAGCCGCAACGACGGCAAGATGGATTCTTTTGTTCATGACCGATATGGCGGTTGAATTCTCTAGTTCATGGCCACTACGATGGATGGAAAAGGAAGTTTGTGAAGTGATTAAAGGCATAAATCATAAAAATGTCAAAAAACATTATGTGTATAATCTAACGGTCACATGAATTTATAGAATGATAACTAATTCTTGATTAGGAATACGAAAGGTTGGGAAGCTGAAGTAGTTGAGGTGTACATGTATAAAGGTGAGATGAAGTGAATTATGGAGGGTTAGTCATTCAGTGGAGATACTGAACTTGGTAAGTAAAGAAGAATGATCTAAAGAAGATATAGAGTGAAGAGCAAAGACTAAGTATGAATAAACAAAATACCAGACAATGAATGAAACAAAGAATGGGTAGCAGAGGTATAAAAAATGAGAAGCAGAGATAAAGAAAACCAGAAGAAGAATGAAGACAAATGCCAAGTAGAGCAAAATGAAAGAAGAGCAGAAGAACAGAACAAAGATGAAGTGGTAAGCATCGTTATATCAGTATCATTGTATTGTATTGATTGAAAGTAATTATATCAAAATAGGGTGGTAGGGTGGTGCTAGGGAGGATTGTTTTCCTCAAGATTCAGTGGGTGCTGAAGAACTTTGAGAGTTGGTGCTCTTTACAAGTCGGTGCTCTTTACAAGTCGGTGCTTGTAATTTAGAGTTTGTAGCCTCATTTGAGTAGGAGCTCAAAGAAATAGAAGATGTACAGAAGTTGAAGCTTTCCTAACATCCTAAGAAGAATATTTTTTCCCTTTATGGGTTTCCTCATGAAATCTGTGTATCTGTGTATTTTGTGTGATTGAATGATGATGGTTTCCTTTACATGTTAAATCTGTTGCACTAGAGTTTCTTATAATAAATAATGAATATATAATTCCTCGTAACATATTGACTGTCATAAAACTTCAAGGATAATAGTTTTTAAAATTGTATAAGATTTTTTAAGCACAAAAATTAACTGATTCACCCCCCCTCTCATTTAATTGAATACTTTCAGCAATGACTGAATCATCATTAGCAGTTGAGTTCACCATGATTCCATCAGATCCTCACACACACCATTATCAAGTAGCATGATGAAAACATGAATGGTCACTTGGGCTCTTGATCCGATTTCTTCTGTGGTGATGCCAACTACGCCACCCCTTCTATGGTGGTGTCATGGTATCAATGGAGGAGGTGACCCCCGACCTCACTTGAAATCAAGTTCAAGTTTCCTTACGGTGTGTGGACTTGACATATGCCACTTCATCGAAGGGACTCATGATGGTATATCAATAACTGGTACTTCAGAGTTTGGAATATGAAGGAATGAGCAATTTCACATTTTGTCATTTCATGTCTTGTTTGCTACCTTGCTTGTATTATGAAAATATTGATGATTGAGGAAAATTTTGTTGATTTTTAGCTTTTCCAACATTCTCATTGTGTATAACGAACTCCTGTAAAATATGGACACACTTTTTTCAGCTTAAAAAAATAAGCATAATGCAGACTTGTCAACAACCAAAATGGGTATAACTAAACAATAATAGCAAGTAATATCAAACTGAGTAAGAACGATAATCCTATACTTACTTATGAAATCAAGCTAATTCATCAGTTGCAAGGCAATGCGTCCTTTCATGCACTCGTTCAATTATATTCCTTGGATTTCATTCCATAAATTGCATCGCTTGTAATGATGAAACTATAGTGAAAAATTATAGGTTGATTACAGTCACATTCGGAATTCATCCAATATGAGTTTAATAGACAAATTAATAACATCAAGAAGAAACCTTGAAGAATAATTTATGGACCTGCCAAAACTATGGTTTAGGGAAATTAGACCAAGCCTAGGAGAAGATAAAAAATTGTCCAAGTATGGAATTATTGGTAAAATCTGCCTAACTGGCCTTAGGGAAATGCCCGCCACAACTCATAGGATGATGATAAAAATATTATAAGAGTGTGTATCTCTAGAGTGTTTTATGTTTCATCTAACCATATCATTAGCATGACCAAAAATTATTTTAGGAAGAAGATATCAATATGCCAAAAGTGTCTGTCAGACATATTTGCTCTGCTCCAGAAAAATGCCTACCAAGGAGAGAGAAAGAAGCTCCAGAAGATGGAAGTGGTCTTGATGGATTCACCTTGTTGGAATCTACCCATTGGGTATCTCACTTGCCAAGTTTGAAGGAAAAATGAAATCACCTTGGTGACCTAGGGTTTGAAGAGAAGTGGTTAAGTGTTAGACAATGAGTTTGAGAGACCATTTGGAAATGCCAACAAGGAGGTGTTCCTTTGATGATAAAATTCATCATATGATATGTGCATGTTCATTGTTGAAATGGATATTTATCCATGCTCTTGGATTCTCTTATGGTGATCAGATAAGGAAAATATCAACCCGCCAAAATCGAAGAAAAATATTATTTGCATACTAAAGACAAAGAAAAAATGGCTAAGTGTTGTGAAGGGGCTAAGTGATGCCCACAATAAGGTTGATGCCCGCACTAAGAATGATCTCAGCATGGAATGGCATGGCATAGATGATGATGTGGCATGAAGATGAATTAATTGATGCATTATGACATCATTTTAGAGAAATACAACAAATTAGTGAAAATCAGGAAATTGGCTAAGTATGGGAAAAATAGGCCAAGTAGCCTTAAGAGAATGCCTGTAAAAAATGGTTTGTCAAAGAAAATTCCCGCAACACATAAAAATATTGTAGGATGTTTTTTTTCCTACTCAACCATGGTCTCAATTTGTCCAAAGAGACCCTGAAGAAGAATTTATGGACATGCCACAACTGTGGTTTAGGGAAATTAGACCACGCCTAGGAGAAGATACAAAATTGTCTAAGTATGGAATTATTGGTAAAATATTCCTAACTGGCCTTAGGGAAATGCCCGCCACAGCTCATAGGATGATGATAAAAATATTTTGAGAGCTTGGATCTCTAGAGTGTTGTATGGTGCATCCAACCATATCATTACCCTGGCCAAAACGTCTTTCAGGAAGAAGATATCGATCTGCCAAAAGTGTCTGCCAGCCATATTTGCTCTGCTCCAAAAAAATGCCCGCCAAGGAGAGAGAAAGAAGATACAGAAGATGGAAGTGGTCTTGATGGATTCACCTTGTTGGCATATACCCATTGGGTATCTCACTTGCCAAGTTTGAAGGAAAAATGAAATCACCTTGGTGACCTAGGGTTTGAAGAGAACTGGTTAAGTGTTAGACAACGAGTTTGAGAGACCATTTGGAAATGCCCGCAAGGAGGTGTTCCTTTGATGATAAAATTCATCATATGATATGTGCATGTTCATTCTTGAAATGGATATTTATCCATGCTCTTGGTTTCTCTTATGGTGATCAGATAAGGAAAATATCAACCCGCCAAAATCGAAGAAAAATATTATTTGCATACTAAAGACAAAGAAAAAATGGCTAAGTGTTGTGAAGGGGCTAAGTGATGCCTGCATTAAGGTTGATGCCCGCACTAAGAATGATCTCAGCATGGAATGGCATGGCATAGATGATGATGTGGCATGAAGATGAATTAATTGATGCATTATGACATCATTATAGAGAAATACAACAAATTAGTGAAAATCAGGAAATTGGCTAAGTATGGGAAAAATAGGCCAAGTAGCCTTAAGAGAATGCCTGCAAAAAATGGTTTGTTGAAGAAAATGCCCGCAACACATAAAAATATTGTAGGATGTTTTTTTTTCTACTCAAACATGGTCTCAATTTATCCAAAGAGACCCTGAAGAAGAATTTATGGACCTGCCACAACTATGGTTTAGGGAAATTAGACCACGCCTAAGAGAAGATACAAAATTGTCTAAGTATGGAATTATTGGTAAAATATTCCTAACTGGCCTTAGGGAAATGCCCTCCATAGCTCATAGGATGATGATAAAAATATTCTAAGAGCTTGAATCTCTAGAGTGTTGTATGGTGCATCCAACCATATCATTACCCTGACCAAAACGTCTTTTAGGAAGAAGATATCAATCTGCCAAAAGTGCCTCTCAGCCATATTTGCGCTGCTCCAGAAAAATGCTTGCCAAGGAGAGGGAAAGAATATCCAGAAGATGAAAGTGGTCTTAATGGATTCACCTTGTTTGCCTCTACCCATTCGGTATCTCACTTGCCAAGTTTGAAGGAAAAATGAAATCATCTTGGTGACCTAGGGTTTAAAGAGATCTGGTTAAGTGTTAGACAAAGAGTTTGAGAGACCATTTGGAAATGCCTGCAAGGGGGTGTTCCTTTGATGATAAAATTCATCAGATGATATGGTCACTCAAATCCATGCCCAACCTACATTACAAAGCCAAATTCACTAATTCAAATGACAGAGTGTCTGTTTAGGCATAAAAAACCTAAATAAGCTTTCAATGTTAAATTTTAGACATAAAAACTTATGCTCTGCAAGGAAACTCCAAATTTAAGTGATTTCCACATTGTAAAAAGTAGGGTTGATTCCCTTGAGGAAATGCACACGTTGGCCTGTATTTCATGTTATATTGAATAAATTTCACTATAACATAGACATACCAACCTTTTCTACAATCTCTCAGTGTACTCATTTCTGTAAATTGTATGATCTACAGTAAAATCCAAGTCATCCAAAACAACAATTGATAGTATTTTCCAATTTTTCATGGCCATAACTAAAAATGCACACCAATTCCAATCGAAGTACACTATTGGTATGAAATTTGGAAGGTTTCATACAAAAACCTAATTAGACTAGTATAGTTTTAATTTCAGACATAAAAACTTCTATTGTGAAATAAGAATACATCCAACATTTGAAATGAGAACAGAACAACTATACATTTTGGTTTCTTGCTCACGTGCATCATAGTTTCTCTAGTAAATCTTGTATCTTTTTTATTATAATATAAATCATCATCCTTCCTTAGAGAAATAAATAAATGAGAACATAATAGATATAATACATTCCCAGGAAAAAAACATAGATAATGCAAAAATATAACTAGATCGATACTCAAGAAAGTTTTAGAAGGGGCCCAAGAGCATTTTTTATTATATTATGCTTTCATTACAGAGCAGAGGGCTAGTTTACAGTTGAATTAGTAACATCAAACAACTCCTTCAATAATAACTATCCCTACTACCTATTACATTCTATTTATAGACCTCAAGGGTCGGATTGAAGATGTTACAAGTAGATTTCATTAGAGTGAAACTGAAATTTTGATTCACCCTTGAGCCAACCCATCCTCTGTTGTACTTTCCTGGCTTCAAACGAATATACCAACTACTGTGGAACAAGGCTAACACAACAGTGCAACACAGGGGGGAAAACAGAGCTGAAGTGGACATGTTTCAACAACAGGGGTAGAAAGGGAGTGGAAGAGGAAGTTGCATTCCAGTTATCGGGATGTGAGATGCAAATAGAGAACAATTATAAAAGTGATACACATTGCATGAGAGGTCTCAAAAAACAAAAGGGAAATTCCAATGAAATAAGAAAATGATAAGGATGAGAGAAATGCTAAGACAAAAATGGCTCAGCGGAACACATCATGCAATATGCATCTGGTATGGAGAAATTAATAGCTAGAATTAAAGCAATCAATCCTTCTATGCCATCAAGAGGGAATGCTTGGGTTGTTGAAGAGGGACAGGGTGTTGACCTGTGCAAGAAATACTTCACTAAGTGATGGGAAAGGACATCCAAAGGAACATAAAAACGATAAGATGGAATGGAACTGTTAGTTAAATCCATCAAACCCAGATGAGACTGTCTCCAATTCTTTCTAGTTCTACCCATTTCACTCAGACTATCAGTGAACTCAAATTTGCACACATTTGTGGCCATACTAGAAAAAAATTAACGAACATATATAATGGAGTCAATACATAGCCTACTGATAACAATGACCCCTATTTATCAATGATCCATAAGAAGCGGCATGATTGGTAATTAACTACAGCTGCTAGGAAGGAATCCATGGCGTTAGGACAAATTTGGATATGTATACTATGTTGGCCCTTCGAATAATTGAAAGGTGGGAACAATATTGGAATTTGGTTTTCATTCTAATTGTTGCATCAAGCTCTGTTTGTAGAGTGTAGATGTTGCATTAATGAAAAACTCAAAAAATAATGGAAAAATCATTGATTTCTATAAGTTTCTATGTTTTTGTGAAAAATCAATGCAAGTTGCAAATAGAAAGGCAACAAAATAATTTTAATGTAATAGATGTTTCTATTTTTTAATGAATGTGTGGTTTCTAAATTGAAATTTAGAAAGTATAGTTTTATATAAGATAAATATATTAATAGTGCTAGTAATATAAAAAAACATTTGTAATATAATGACGGTTTAGAAATTTTATGACCCTTCAAAGTTATGTTTTAGAAATTTTATTGCTCTTCATAAATGATGGTTAACCAAAATTTTAAACCGTATTTGATAGTCAAAATGCCCCGTGACGGGCATTTTTCCCATCAAATTCCATCACTGGGTGGGAAAAAAAGGTTAATCACGAGGAAATGTTGAGTTCACCTCTAGGTGATGAAATCATTCTCAACGTCGTCAGAATCTGACCCGATTCAGCTTCATCGAATCATAGAATTGGATGGTTTGTACTATGTAGAACATGTTTTCCTTGTTAAGTGACGTATTTGACACTTAGTTGAAAATTCATAATATACCAAGTATGGAAAAGCAAAAACCACCATTTACAAGTTTATAAGATTAAATGACACATTTGACACTCAATTAGTTTAGTGCATGTTTCACAGGTTGAAATATGGGAAAACAAAAAACTGTCATTTATAATTTTAGAAAATTAGACAACTAGCAAAATTGTAAACTGTAAATCGGGGTTAATTCCCTTGAGGAAATGCACACATTGTCCTAGAAAAAAAAACAATATTAGGGCTAGAAGTTAAAAAAATTCTAAAGGAGAAGGTATCAGGTAAAAAATTGGAAATATTAAAATGCTAAAAGAGGAATAATAATAAAAAATACTCTCCTATTTTATTCATTGAATTTAACAAAGAAATCAGGCATGTGTGTGCATTTTACTGAAGCAAGTCAATTTTGGATTGCTTTACTCAAATGCATGCCCATCATGCATTACAGAGCCAAATTCACTAATTCAAGCCATAGAGTGTCTGTTTAGGAATAGAAAACCTAAATAACCTTTCAAAGTTTAAATTTTAGACATACAAACTAATGGTATGCAAGGAAACTTCAAATTTATGTGTTTTCCACATGGTAAAAATCACGGTTGAGTGCCTCGAGGAAATGCACACATTGGCCTGCATTTCATGTTATATTGAATAAATTTCACTATAAAATAGGCATACCAACCTTTTCTACAAACTGTTGTACTCACTTCTGTAAACTATATGATCTACAGTAAAATCCAACTCATCCAAAATAACAATTGATATCAATCTGCCAAAAGTGCCTCTCACCCATATTTGCACTGCTCCAGAAAAATGCCTGCCGAGGAGAGAGAAAGAAGCTCCAGAAGATGAAAGTGGTCTTGATGGATTCACCTTGTTGGCCTCCACCCATTGGGTATCTCACTTTCCAAGTTTCAAGAAAAAATGAAATCACCTTGGTGACCTAGGGTTTGAAGAGAACTGGTTAAGTGTTATCCAAAGGGTTTGAGAGACCATTTGGAAATGCTCGTAAGGGTTTTTTTCTTTGATGATAAAATTCATCACATGATATGGTCATGTTCATTGTTGAAATGGCTATCTAGACATGCTCTTGGTTTTTCTTATGGTGATCATATAAGGAAAATATCAAGCTGCCAAAATAGAAGAAAAATGTTATTTTGCATACTAAAGACAAATGAAAAATGGTTGTGTTGTAAAGGGGCTAAGTGATGCCCGCATTAAGGTTGATGCCCACACTAAGGATGATGTCGACATGGAATATATGATGATGTGGCATGAAGTTGAAATCATTGTTGCATTATGACATCACTCTAGAGAAATACGACAAATTAGTGAAAATCAGGAAATTGGTTAAGTATGGGAAAATTGGTCCAAGTAGCCTTAAGAGGATGCCCGCCACAAATTATGTGTTGAAGAAAATGACCGTAGCACATAGGGATATTGTAGGCTATTGTTTTGTATACTCAACCATGGTCTCCCTTTTTCCAAAGAGACCCTGAAGAAGAATTTATTGATTTTCCAAAACTATGGTTTAGGGAAATTAGACCAAGCTTAGGAGAAGATCAAAAATTGTCCAAGTATGGAATTATTGGTAAAACTTGCCTAACTGGCCTTAGGGAAATGCCTGCCATAGCTCATTGGATGATGATAAAAATATTCTGAGAGTGTGTATCTCTAGAGTGTTGTATGGTGCATCCAACCATATCATTATCCTGACCAAAAAGTATTTCAGTAAGAAGATATCAATATGCCAAAAGTGCCTCTCAGCCATATTTGCACTGCTCCAAAAAAATGCTCGTTGAGGTGAGAGAAAGAAGCTCCAGAAAATGAAAGTGGTATTTATAGATTCACCTTGTTGGCCTCTACCCATTGGGTATCTCACTTTCCAAATTTGAAGGAAAAATGAAATCACCTTGGTGACCTAGGGTTTGAAGAGAACTGGTTAAGTGTTATACAAAGAGTTTGAAAGACCATTTGGAAATTCCCGCAAGGGGGTGTTCCTTTAATGATAAAATTCATCAGATGATATGGTCCTGTTGATTGTTGAAATGGCTATCTAGCCATGCTCTTGGTTTTTGTTATGGTGATCAGATAAAGAAAATATCAACCTGCCAAAATAGAAGAAAAATGTTATTTTGCATACTAAAGTCAAAGAAAAAATGGCTAAGTGTTGTAAAGGGGCTAAGTGATTCCCGCATTAAGGTTGATGCCCACACTAAGGATGATTCTTGCATGGCATGACATGGCATAGATGATGATGTGGCATGAATTTGAAATGATTGTTGCATTATGACATTGTTCTGTAGAAATACGACAAATTAGTGAAAATCAGGAAATTGACTAAGTATGGGAATGTTGGTCCAAGTAGCCTTAAGAGGATTCCCTCCAAAAAATGTGTGATGAAGAAAATGCCTGAACCACATGGGGATATTGTAGGTTTTTGTTTTTTCTACTCAACCATGGTCTCAGGTTTTCCAAAGAGACCCTGAAAAAGAATTTATGGACCTGCCAAAAATGTGGTTTAGGGAAATTAGACCAAGCCTAGGAGAAGATCAAAACTTTTCCAAGTATGGAATTATTGGTAAAATATTCATAAATGGCCTGAGGAAAATGCCCGCCATAGCTCATAGGATGATGATCAAAATATTCTGAGATTGTGGATCTCTAGAGTGTTGTATGGTGCATCCAACCATATCTAGAAGGATATAAGAAGAGGTTTTTTGGACAGTTTGAAGACAGTATAGAAGCATCTTCATAATAACCCACATGCTAGGAAATGTATATTATCGTTTCAAAATTACAAATTTCATATATGATGAAAAATTTACTTGAAAAGAAAAACCAATTATAACAGAACAATAATATACTAGACATAATTGAATGCAACAAATACATAAATCATACGTATTAAATAGTAGAACTCACCATATATATTACACCTAATAGTATTAATTTTTATTAATGAAATGTAAAATGTTTACAACTCCAAATGGGGTACACTAGTCCTCATCCCTAATCCATAAAATTTCAAATTCTATCCAAGATTCCTCCTCTGGACCCCAAGGTAACAACAAAAGAATCCTATTGGTGCAACCTGTATTTACTTTTCCCATAGTTATAAACTAGCTTCCATTGACCAGTAGTTGGAAAATATAGATTGATCATATCCTTCGCCATTACACTGATCTCCACGTTTTTAGCATAAGAGAACTCTGGCAATTTTGTACATATGGCTTTGATGTCAAACAACATCTTGAAATCTATAGTTAATCTATTAATCACTCTTTTTCTAGACAAGGATTGATGCTGCATGTCATCAAACTGTCTGTGATCTAATATGCAACTGATTAATCTGTCATTATATTCTTTCCTGAGACCACATTCCTCCTTTCTCTTGCTAGAAGAAAGGGAGTCCTCTTCTAAATAAAGGATTAAACATTTCAATGAATTCCTCGATTTGATGATGCATGACATCAATTTTCACTTGAACTGTTTCCAAATGATGACATTTATTTACCACTTTCCTTGCCCATGTGATAACCAAAACCATATCCTAAATATTTGCTTTCTTTATTTCCTCTTCTGTCAAGTTGTTCAAAATCTTGATTGCATTATTAGTTGTGTCAATAGGATTCTTATTTAACACCTATTTTACCATCAAGACACTTTTTATAGCAGCTCGTGTAACAATATCCTTATCAAGAATAAAATCTAAATAAGGCCCGGGCTTGGCTGCTTCTACTATCAGTACATCCTAGATGATATTTTTTTCTCCCTGTAAGGTTGACTGTCCTGTAACCTATTTTGTCAATTTGTTGTTCTTATCCACCAGTTCCTTACATTTGTCTTCCAATTTCTTCCTTTCTAGTTCTCTCTTTCCAGCTATGTCCAAATTTTTATTCTGGTTCTTTAAACCAATGATTTCCAACTCTTTAAGACTTACCTGTGACATAGCCTTGACTATGCCCTGTTCAGTAGATCCAGCCACATGAGGAATGAACCTCAATTCTATCTCCTTTTCTTTCTCCTGCAACTTTATTTCCATTTCTTCTAACTTTTCCTTCATGGATTTCTCACTTTCTACTACCAAGGCCATGTATTTTTTCCAATGATTTTTATTTATCAGCGAGCTTCAAAAATTTTGCTTGAAAGTCAGTGAGCTGATTATTCAGGTTCTCCTTTTATTTTTCTATTTCAGCTAGTTTAGGACTCTGCATTAGCTGGGTGGAAAGTATGAGAATCTTATTTTTCAATAATTGAATGTATTTTAACTTGTCATCCAACAACCTTTGGATACCGGCTCCCTTATCATATTAGCCTCCAGAAGCCAACAACTGATTTTGAAGTTTCTTTATATGTGTTTGGTGGGCCTTAGTTTCCACCTTTTCTTGACTCAATTGGTTCTCAATTTTACCTTTTACGGTCTGTAACTTGGATAATGCCAATGTGATCTTCAACAAGTGAGTAAACAAGATATCTCCTATCTACTTGTGTAGATGAATCATGTCAGGTATGGGGATATCATCCAGGTTCATTTTTAATTCAACAACTCTATTCTTGCTTTCCAAGTCCAATTTCAGAGTGTTATGGACATAATCCATGACTGAAACCAAAGACACATCTTGATTAGAAATATTTCTTACTTCAGAATATAATTTCAGAGTCTCTTGTGAAGTTACGTCTTTGATGCCTTTGTATTTAACCACTAACTCTACTTTGTTCTTTGACTGGGAGGAGGAATCGATAGGAGTACTATATGCAAATGTATACTCTTTTGCCTCTAATGGAGGGCCTGATATCATCATTTTCATTTTACCTTTTTCTACAACTGCATCTAGGACAAGTTGTCCTTCAGTTTCAACCTTCTGCCTTTTGGGAGTTTCAGCAATGTCCTCCTCATCGATATCCATTTCCTCAGGAAAATTTCTTTTATTCTTTCCTTCTTATTGACTAGCCAATGGAGTAATGCTCTCGGCTAAAGCAACCAAATTGGACATATCAGGCAATAAAGAGACAATATCTCTTGTACGTTAGCTTGGATATTCATCTAATTCAATAATCTTTGGGGCCTCCTTTGGGTAATTAGACCAGTCAGCAACTTCTGCCAATTCCACAACCTCTTCCTATTTATAAGGATTTCTATTTTGACCCTTTCTCTTGTTTGAGATAACCTAGTGAGGGTCATAGTTGATTGCGGATTCTATCTAAAATCCTAGCTCTCTAAGTAAACCTTCCACCATTGGAAAAGCACCCTTATTCTTGATGGTGAATGGACCTACACCTCAAGGGTATTTGATGTCAGTGGACTTCTTATATTTCAGGAAGTGCTCAATCTCTACAAACAAATTTTGTCTGATGAACTCTATTGAGAAAACTCTTGGAGTTAGGAAGGATGGTAACATGTAAGGTGATTGAGTGAAACCATACATTTTGATCACTATTCCATATTCAGAAAGGATCCAATCTCCTATTCTCTTTTATGTAGAATCTTGCAATAGATCCCACATCTCTGATAGCACCCGGTGCAGCCTCTTTTGGAAAATGGCAGCATAAATTTCTATGATGAGGAAGTTCATGAACTTGGTATAATCCATGTACATTTCAATTGTTAATACCATTTCTGGTAGTTGTAGATTATCCTTGTTGAAAGAAAGGAACATCTTCAATAGATATGACTGGAACCTGAAAATTTTGGTCTTGTGGAAGTTCATTAGCTGAGAATGAATATTCTCAGCTAAGAACTCATCAAATTTAATACATGAAACTTGTAATTACTAACTGGGTTCATCTAAATCAACATGACAAGTTCTTAAAATGAAGAGAAGACTCATAAGGGTTTAAGGGATGCATTTATCTGTGTCTAGACCAAAAAAATGACATAACATGGTTACTACACACTTGGTTTCTTCATTAAACAGGGTTGCATCGACTGGGAATGATGGGTTTGACGACTTGTATTATGGATTGAAACATTTCTTATAAAACTCTTGCTTTCTCTCAATGGTGGACTCCTTAAAACATCAGGGTATAAACTCTTCACTGTAATATTTATCCTTTAAGGTAAACTCTTCAGGGACATACAAGGTTTTCCTAACGACTGAGGAATTAATAGGAGACAAAATGGTGGAGCAGTTGAGGCTCATTATGACTCTGTTTGACAAATAATAGTTGTTTACACACCAATCCAAAAATTCTAGGCAACTAGGGGTTTTTTCAGTAGAAAAAATTTGAAAAAATGACTGATAGATGTTATGAAGCTTCGTTCCCTAGTCCCTTAGCAAATTCAACTTCTATTTCAAAACTTCAATGGGTCCATTTAAAAAGATAGGGTCAAAAACATCAGCATTCCTATCATCCAACAGTTCTTCTACTTGCTGGTACTCTAAGCCCTAAGTTTCAATATTTTCCATTTCATCCCTTTAAACAATTTTCAGGGGGGGGAAAAGGAACTACCTAGTGTTTGAAAAGTGGATGATGGAGACCGTATGAATTGGCTCCTTTTGTAATGTCTTTCATCTTCTTCTACCAATACAAGTGAATAAAATTACGTACAGTCTTTTATGATTGTCCATATTCTTAACACTCTTGCATCTTTGGTGACCGAAACTTTTCTCAGCCTTCCATTTCTTCCTGATATTTTTTGCACCATTGATCTTCTGTGCTATTTAGGTTTCATTATTCTCCCTCAATTTTGTCATTCCCCTTAACTTCTATGCAGCTCTCATTCTAAAGTTATATCTTAACCATCGATCTCGTCATGGATCCTTTTTAATCCTCAATTTCTTATTTCCTTACTGATTCTGTGATTTGAAATGCAGCTTTAGAGTGGGAATCTTCTATTTGTGAAGAGGTTCCAGGCCGTAGATACTTACGTGATGAGATATGGATCATTCATCTAGTTATCCCATTATCCTCCTTTCACAAGCTCCATATTATTTCTTGCCCTCGCATATTTGCATCACGAAAAACATTTCATCCATAGATATGAGTCTACGATGAATCTAGACCATTCACTAGTGTGGCTCCTATCAAATTTCACGATACACATCTTTGCCATCCTGCATGCATATTCCCATCACAAAATCCTTCACGATATCAGATATTTGCCTCTTTTTAATTCTCGTCATTCAATTTGGAGGGTCCTACATAGTTTCGTGATGTCGAGGCAAACTATAAATCATGTGAGTTTTGGGGTGGGACTTTCCAACCTCCCTCCCCCCCCAAAAGTCCTTTTTTTTTTGGGGGGGGGGGTTAGCAAAACTGCTGCAAGCCACCTTTAGGGGGGGGGGTTTTAAAACCCCCCCCCCTAAAGGTGGCTTGCAGCAGTTTTGCTAACCCCCCCCCCCAAAAAAAAAAGGACTTTTGGGGGGGGGGGGGGGGGGGTTGTTTGAAAAACCCCCCCAAAACCCCTTGGTGGGGGGGTCTTTCTAACCCCCCCCCCCCTGAAAGCCCTGAAAATTAGAATTTTGAGGGGGGTTTTTAAGGACGGCCCCCAAATACCTTAAAAACCTTTTTTTTTTGGGGGGGGGGGTTAGCAAAACTGCTGCAAGCCACCTTTAGGGGGGGTATTTCTAAACCCCCACCCCCGAAAAGTCCCGAGAATTAGAATTTTGGGTGAGGTTTTTAAGGACCGCCCCTAAATACCTTAAAAAACATTTTGGGGGTGGGTTTAGCAAAACTGCCATAAGCCACCTTTTGGGGGGGGGGTATTTCTAAACCCCCCCACCCCCAAGTCCTAAGCATTAGAATTTTGAGGGGGAGGTTTAAGGACCAACCCCAAATACCTTCAAAACCTTTTGGGTGGGGGGTTATCAAAACCACTGCAAGCCACCTTTAGGGGGGGTCTTTCTAAAACTGCCCCCAAAATTCCTCAAAATTAGACTTTTGGGGGGGGGAGTTAAAAACCACCTCCAAAAGTATTGAGAATTGGACTTTTGGGG
>LPNX010980086.1:52394-86210 GCA_001517045.1 Pseudotsuga menziesii | reverse complement strand
GTTTAAAAACCGCCCCCAAAAGTCAAGTTTTTGGGACTTTTGAGGGGGGGGTTTAAGAACCGCCCCAAAAGAACTATTTTCTTTTTGCGGGGGGGGGGTTAGCGAAACCGCCCCCAAAAGGGTATTTTGTTGCAGTGTAATATTTTATTCTTCATATCAAATGTGCATCTTCTTCAACCAAATGTAGTTCCACCCATAGATTTAGTATCCTTCAATATGAGCCCTTGATTTTGATTGTTGGTTAAACCCATTGTATTATTCCCACTGTTTCACCTTTCTTTATTTTTCATTCATCTTCAAATATCGAAACAAATTTCCATCTTCGATCTAAAACTTTCCCAAATATGAGCCATCCATCTATACTTTTCTTAAACCTTAGTCTTTAGTTATATCACTTCTCTATCTCTCTTATAGTTTTTATTCGCATATTGATTCTCAACTGTAGAATTATCTTAGATTAAATCCACACCATTGATTATATTCCACCCTTACACTTTCTACATCATCACCAAAATTTTCCTTCCTTGCACCTTGGATTAGCGGAATCAGCCTTGGTCGTTGATCTAAACTATATTTTCATTTGGGCCATTAACAAGTGCGATCCCTACTATATTACACTGAATCCAAGAATTGATTTATCCTTGCACTTCCAATCTGTGGAATCAAGCTCATTCTTTGATCCAGATCAAGCTTTAATATGAGTCATTGGAATATGTGGCTCCTACTTGATTCCGCAAATCCGCATCCCGACTTTATTCGTGCTAGTTCACATTGCAAAATTGTTTCCAGCCTTTTATTAAAATCCTCTTTAAATATCCGTCATTCAAACTTTAAGAGCCTACCATATTCCACATATTTCAAATGATCATTTATCCACGCATGTTGGATTAGCATAATTGTTCTTCGCCATAGATTTATTTTCCAATTAGATCTCCTCCGTCAAAATATGCATACCTTTAACCAATTCCGTATATTAGAAAAATTAATTCATGCGAGCATGTTATATCAATGGAATTCATCTCCTCCATTGATCTTACTCCATCATCAATCTTTACCATTGAAAAATGTAGGCCCTACAAAATTCCGTGAATATGAAAAGTTACTCTGTCCGTGCAAGTTATATTAGTGGAATGAATTTCCACTGTGGATTTGATTCAACCTTTGATCACCATCAATGATATGCAAATATCCTATGCCATTCCATCGATTAAAGAAATTTATTTCTCCTCACGTGTTAAAACAATGAAATTCTTGAGAACCATAGATCTATTTACATCTATTCATCTAATGGACAACTATGTCTGCAAGTTAACATGTTCCCACTCATACCAAAATTCTTAATCTTGTGCATTTAGGCCTTTCATTTCATGTCACCATATAACTTGGAACAAACTTTCTCATTCACATACATTTGCAAAGTTGGAAACTAGATTTTTTTCAATTATTTTTCATTTCCAACTTAGAAATGATCCTTCAAAATACCTCCAGAACCTCATTAACACCCTTCAAAGTCATATGATAATAAAATTTTCAGACCTTATTCCTCCTTTCACTGGCCTAATCCCTTGCCAACTACTAAGACCAAAACTAATTCCAACAGTTGGCTCCACTTGGGATGCTATCCTCCACACGAGGTAGCAAAGAACCCTGTAGACCAAGTGCCAAATCCATTGGGTTGTTCCCACGATTTCATACCTCAAACTTATTATTTTTGGTTTTCCTGTAAGTAAAAATAAAATAATGAAATATAGAAACATGGCTACCCCTCTATATCTTAGGGCCTTCTCTACAGGATTCAAATCCTTCGGCTCACCATCAGTACTATTTGAAAAGTAAAGAAATATATACAACTATGATACAAAAAATTACCTCCTCCCCTCAGGACAAGTAATGTTTGAGAAACCTTCCATTGACTAGACCTCCTTTCAGTTGAGACCCATCTTGATGCTATAGAATAAATAAATTCTCACCTTTGTAGGCTGTGATGATGTAAGGACCTACCCACATGTGATCAAACTTCCCATGTTTATCTTCCCTAGCAGAATCCCACTTCAAAACCAAATCATCAATTTGGAATTTTTCTTCCTTGACCTTCCTATCAAAGGTGTTCTTCATTTTTTTTCTTGATGTATTTGCACTTTATCATAGGATTTGTCCCTCAACTCATTCAATTCTATGATTTGATTTATTCTTCTTTGCATGTGATTTGCGTCATCCTGTTGTTCCTGCAATAATTTCATGACTAGAACTCCCAAATATGCTGGAAAAACCACCTTATCTCCATATGGTAAGTGAATGGTGACATTATGATTTCCCTTTTTGTGTTGATTCTATGAGCCCACAAAGCATATTTCAGATTTGTATGCCAATTTATTTTTTATATCTTCCAACAACTTCTTAATAATTCTCACCAGGATTTTGTTTGAAGATTATGCCAGTCCATTACCCAGCGGATAGTAAGTAGTAGAATGATTAAGATTGATATGATACTTCTGACAAAAACTTATCATCTTTTTAAATTTAAAATAAGTTTCATTGTCTATCACAATCCTTCTGGGACAACCAAACCTAGACAAAATATTTTCTTCAAGAAAATCCATAATCACTGCATCTGTATCCCTCCTTATAGGTATTGCTTCAATCCACTTGGTGAAGTATTCAGTCGTTGTTAAAATCCATATATGTTTCCCTGAGGAATTAGGATTAATTTCTCCAATGAAATATAATCCCCACTACTGAAAAGGTGCTTCTATAGATATTGGGTTAAGAGGAAGTGGAACAAGTTTCCTCTTACCATCAAAAATCTCACATTGGTGGCAGGTAGTGGTATCTTTATAAACATCAGAAAATAACAAGGGCCAGTAAAAACCAACTCTCAAAATTTTGTTTGCTGTCACTTTCCATGAGTGATGCCCTCCACAATCTCCCTTATGAAACTCCTTCATAGTTTGCTGGTATTTATTCTCTGAAAGGCAATTTAGTAGCATACCACCAGGATATTTCCAATAGAGATATTGATTTAAGATACAAAAATTAACAGCTTTCAACTTCACAGATCTTTCCCTTGTTTTTCTTAAGCATGCAGGAGCTTGTAAATTTTGTAAAACATACACAATATCAGACTACCAAGGATATATAGAAAAATCAGACACTACCTGCACCCCTATATCAAGCTGATTTGAGCGACTGGTCAAAACAATTAGCTGTAAGGATTCACTATTAGAAACTGTCATCATTTTTGCAAGCCCTTGTCCTTTAATAAACTTGGTAGGATTGATTTAAATGTCATACTCCAACAACACAACAATCCATTTCACTCTTTTCCCTTCTGTATTTGGATGTGTGATAATACTCTTCACCACATTACTTGAAACATAGGAAATAACATGTGAGTGAAGAATATACACTCTGAAATATTTCAAAGATTTTACTAGAGCATATTCCTTCTTTTCTATGATATCATATTTTAATTCTCCATCCCTTAATACCTTGCTGAAGAAAGCTATGGGTTGTTCAACATTATGACTGTTCTTCTGTAACAAAACTCCAACAATAGTATGTTTCGAGGCATAAGAAAAAATTAGGAAATATTTACTAAAATATGGACTTACCAAAACTGGAGCTTCTATAATGGCTTGCTTAATATCTCTGAAAGACTTCCTTGCATCTACTGACCACTTTATCTTGTTTTCCTTCTTCAACATATTATTAATATTCCTCAATATTTCAGCAAAACTAGGAATAAACCTCAAAATATTTACATGACCAATGAATGATTGTACTTCTTTTTTACTCCTTGGCTCCTCAACCTTTAGAGTTGCACTGACTCTTTATGGATCTATTTTTATACCATCCTTTGAAATAATATGCCCTAGCAATTTTCCTTTCTCCAATGCAAAATTAGATTTTCTGGGATTTAATGATATGCCATATTTCCTGCACTTCAGGAAATTTTTTTCTAGATGCTTGATATGTTCCCTGTCATATCTAGAATACACAATGATACCATCCATATAAATTACCACAAATTTGTCTTTCTCCTCTGCAAAATCAATGTCCATAGAACGCTGAAAAGTATCCCCTGCATTCATCAAACCAAAAGGCATTATTGCATACATGAATGTACCCCATGGTGTAGTAAATGCAGACTTCTCTTGGTCTTCAGGAAACACTTTGATCTGGTTATATCCTGAGAAACCATCCATAGTATAAATCTTTTAAGATCCCACCACTTTTTGCAGAATGTGATCCATCTTCAGTAATCAATAGTTGTACTTCAATGAGACTTTGTTAAGATTTATGAAATCTATGAAACCCCTGATTTCACCATTCTTTTTTCTGACAAGCACCAAATTAGCAACCCATTTGGAAAATATCAGAGTCATGATAATCTTAGCATTGGATAATTTTTTAATTTCTTTCTTAATAAGTGGAAACAACATCGGATTTATTCTTCTCAGTTTTTGTCTGAAAGGTTTTTCACCAGGTTTAATCGAAATGGTATACTGTATGATCAAAGTATTATACTCCTTGAGATATTCATAACTCCAAGAAAACACGTCAGTGTAATTTTTCATCAGATTGATATATTCTTATTTTTCCTTAACAGGAAGATTCTTGGACAATTTTACAATTCATGGAGTTTCTCCAGTACCTATATTTTTATCTTTGACAGCATTATCAGTAGGATTCACTTTTGGATCTTTCACAACATCATTCTGGTCAAAATGTTTCTCTAAGGGAATCAGACCTCTTGGGATAAAATTGCTCTTTAACTGAATTATTTCCTCCCCCCTAGTGTGTTTTTCAACTTTTTGTTTCCATCTTTTTCATCTTCACTCTATTCATCATCTTGTAAGTTCTCAAAATTATTATTTTTATTTTCAATCTAAGTATTTCCAAATTCACCAGACAACTCCAAAAATATTTTTATTTGCATATCATCCTAAAATACTTGCCAGTATTTGGAATTGTCTGGTATGGAGGGTCTATTCACAACTTCAACTTTATAATTTTTCTAGGAATAAATGGGAGTTTTAAACTTACCGACAACAACATCCAAAGAATCAAATACCATGTTTTAAATCCTGGAATTAATCTGATTTTGTGTTCCTGTAAAATAATTACCAAACATATCCCATACCTCATTCCTATAAGCCCTCATTCTGGGATGTTTGGTATGATAACTATCATTAACTTGGTTTATTACAAGCTTTGAATATCCCAAGACTTGTACCATCTTTGCTCCCATATCTTTAAAATAATTCAATCCTAGTAATAAAGCTTCATACTCAACCACATCATTGGTACACTCAAAATTTAACTTATATGACAGATATTTAAGATCCTTGATAGGAAAAATAATATATACACCAACACCAACACCAATTTTGGCCACAGATCCATCAAAATACATGGCCCAAAGTCCTTATTCTTTTTGTTTTTGATCTAAAGCCTCTTGTCTTTTTGCAAACTCTTCATCCTCTTTAAATTCACTTTGTACAGGAATTTCAAGATCACAGGGACGACCAACATGAAAGAAAATGGAAAATCCTAAATTAGTATGAACAACATGTCTATGATTGTTATCTAGCTTTTCTTGAATTCTAACTACATAAGCTAGTCTCTTCTCAATGTATAACCTTTTTTTCCCACCAAACATCGAAATAATAGCTGATCCGTCGGATCTCAACTTGAGTGCATTCAAATTTTGTTGTAAAAGAATGCGTACAAGAGGTTAATTAATGGAACAACATTAACAGAAATTAACTGCTCAGAATGGGAAACAACACTGATAAACAGATGCACAGAAGAAAACACAGAAACAGAGAGTCATAAACAGAAGTTGATAATGGAGTTCAGCCCCCTCCACTGGGCTATGTCTCTAGGTCCCTCTCCAATGGGAACCAATCCAATTAAAGGTTTTAAAATGGTACAAATGGTTCTGGACTCTGCAAATCAATTTCAGCAGTATGGACAGAATTCTGGAAGGCCTCTTCTCTGGAATAATACAAATTGAGTTTCAAAAACAAAGAAAGCCAATTAAAACAGAGAAGACAGTTGACTCTTTACAATCACAGAAACTGGACATTAGCAGTAAAGTCTTCAATACCTCCTCTCTGAAAGTTATAAAACTGGACTTCAACAAACAAAAGAAGTCAAGTTATAACTGAGAATAGTTGACTTCAAAATGAATAGCATATGTATAGTTTTTACAGCAAAATGCTCTCTCCAAGCTTCTCATAACTGAGAAACGTTGCACTGTGCTCTTCCATGAACTGAGTCCCCTGCACCATCCCCATTTCTTCTCCTTTATACTTATCTTTTCTGTTACAAAGGATCCAAAACGTTCAAAGAAATGTGACTGTTCACATCCCATGAAATGTGGCATCAAGACTATTCATATGCCTTTCGTCGTTATTCCAGCTGTGGCATAACTACCAAGAAACCTTTGCCAAACTGTTACAAATAAGTTATGGCATGCGCATTGCAGTGTTTGAATTGAAGGTTGTAGTCATCTGCTCATCCACCAATGTGGAAGAGGATAAGCAACGGGATTCGACGGTCTCAATCTCAATCGATGGTCATTTGGTTTTTTCAAGTCGGAAGCTTTATTACTTTGGTTTTCATAGTTGTGGACAGTCAAATGGTAAAGTCTCCCAATTTGACTTTTCAAACCGTGAGTCTTTGGCTTCCGCCGTTGCAGCTGTCGGAAGCATTATCCTTTATCTATCCGCCATTGCGGCTCCCGTTCCACTCTGACTTCCGATCTGTCTAAACGTCCATTAATCTTTCGTCGTTGCGGAAGGGAGAAGTCTTTTATCTATCCATCGTTGCGGCTCCCGAATCACTCCGAATTCCGATCCGTCTGAACGTCCATTAAGCTTCTGCCGTTGTGGAAGGGAGAAGGCTTGTGAGCCCCACCTTTGTGGAAGGGAAAAGGCTTCGGAGCCCCGACGCTTATATTTTTGTTTCCCCGCAGACAGACTAGCAGTTTAATCGCCCGTCGTTGCGGAAGAAGATACTCTTTCGACCTCCGATGTCGCAGAAGGAGATCTCTTCTGACCTCAAATCTGTGTATCTTTGCCGTCTGTTTTTTTTTCCAACCACCATTTCTGAACCATGTACCATATTGGATATTTAAAGAGGAATAATGCGCCGGATCAATCCTCCCCATTGGAGAGCTTTTGGACCACCAAAATCCTGAATTATTCTGCAAGTAAGTGAGAGTAAATTTCCCTCACTTTTTCAATCTCCATCCACCTTGCTTTGCTTAGAATCTGCATATTAGTCTCCTTGTCCATGACCAAAGGAGGTTCATACCATTTAAAATTCTTTGCATATGCGACTAGATATAAGCTCAAACAGAAATAATGTTTACAATTCTTTTCAGAGGTCTCAAAACGATCATAAATAGAATGGAGCTTTTTACCTTTCCATCTTCCCTTGGTGATCTGCAACCAAACTTGCTTTTCAACTTCAAAAGGATGATGATTTTCATGTCTGGCTTTGCAAATTGCCTAGCTCGTCTCATATTGTTCTTGCACTATCTGCTGCACTGTTTTCTTTGCATCATGATGTCCAACTCTAACATCTTCTGTGCCGAAAGAAAAGTCCACATGTGACCTCAACAGATAACAAAAACAAGCCTCAAAAGGAGATTTAATGCACTGCATGTGCTGCAACTGTTCACCCTGAACCTTAGGATGTTCATCACAATAATTTTGAAGAAATTCAATAATCATCTGATTCATGCCAAGATTTGGAAAAGGCATGCTTTGCTGCAACTACACTTCATGTTGTACATCTCTATTAAGTGATTTACCACTTTCCAATGATTCGCATTTAACTGGCATTAATGCAAACTTCCTACTAGCATGCACTATCATTTTCATTTGACTTGTAGCGACTAATGCTAGATTTGTTTTCATACAATGTGCACAAACAATATATTCCACACCACCTTTAAAGAGATGATATTTGTTCTGCTCTCTATAAAAGACTGCTTTCCGGTCATACAAATATGGACTCCCAAGCACAATCCCACAAATGTCAAGTGGTACTACATCCAGCTCTACCTCATCCATAAACTTTTCAGTAATTGCAAACTTCAATACACATTTTTTTGTAACTTGTAACTATGTATCATTAGTAACCCAACCAAGAGGATAGGGTTTTTCATGAGGAATAGTAACTAAATGCAATTTCTTAACCACTTCTTCTGATATCAAATTCACTTGAGAACCACTATCAAACAATGTATCAACCTTTGTATGATTTGTAATGACATGAACATGAAACAGTTCACTTCTTCTTTTATCACTTTGCATAGAAGTATATAGCAGATTTGTACTTGTACTGGCACATGAATTAGAACTTGAACTTGCATCAATGGAAAGAGATATACCTTTATCATTACCTCGGATCCCTATTGCTGTGATCTTAGTCTCATCACCTGAATCAGATCCCAAGTCTTGAATTATTGCTGTAGTAGCTGCTTGATTATCCTTATCTTTGTTTTTATTTCTTCCCATCCAATTAGGCTTTAACTCCGGATGAAGTTTCCAACACTTTGAAACATCATGCCCTTTCTGACAATGTGAGCATGTGGGTCTCTCACCCTCTTTCGTGATGGTAGCTGTTTCCTTTCCCTTATCTTTTATTTTATCTTTGTTGTCAAATTTAGATGACTTCTTCATAAATGAATCATCATCATGCTTACCCCTAGCTTCTAAATGTGTAGCTTGAACACATACACCATCCAAATTACTGGGGTTAAACATCAACAAAGTATGTCGCAAATAATAATGCATGCCACCAATATATTTAAGAAGAGTTTCCTGTGTATCCAATGAAACATTCAATGCAATAGCCCTCTTTCTAAATTCATGAGTATATTCTTGAATGCTTTGTCCTTTAGCTTGTCTAAAAATTTTCCAACCCAGTATTAATTGCTGCATGTGACCTAAAGGATAAAATTGCTTCCTTAATACTTCAATGATTTCATTCCAAACTGAAATAATTTTACCATTCTTTCGAAGATCTTGCTGAATCTTGCTCTCCCACCAAGTAAGAGCCATTCCACTCATCCTCAAAGTGGCCAATTGAATCCTGGAAGGGTCATCATTAATGCCTTGCACCCTGCATTATAATTCAAGCTGCTTGATCCAATTGTCTAATTTTTCAGCATCTAACTCTCCATTATAAATAGGTAATTCAAATTTTACATCCAATTTGAAATAAGGCATATTAGGACTTGCATTATTTGAATGAGAAGTATGAGAAGAATAAAAAGTCTGATTGGTGTCAGGAGGATCACCATCACCTCCTACTCCTTTACCCTTTTCTTCCTTCTTTGCTTCTGCACCTTTGGATGAAGATCCTTCTTCTTTCTTCTTCCTTTCTGCTCGCTCATCGAGTAGAATTTCCATCATGGATTTCATGCTCATAAAATCCTCCAGAAACTCAGTTTCAGAAATAACAGGTTTTTCCCATTCGGTATGTCCTTCTTCTTCCCCTCGTGGAGAATACATGGTTCTTGAGAATGTTCTCCTGGAGCCAATCTCAGGATCTCCTTCAACTAATTCTCCTTCACCAAGCTTTAACCTGGACCTGGTAAGCATTCACAAACTTGTATAATAGTCAACCAGCTCTGATACCATAATATGATCCGTCGGATCTCAACTTGAGTGCATTCAAATTTTGTTGTAAAAGAATGCGTGCAACAGATTAATTAATGGAACAGCATTAACAGAAATTAACTGCTCAGAATGGGAAACAATACTGATAAACAGATGCACAGAAGAAAACACAGAAACAGAGAGTCATAAACAGAAGTTGATAACGGAGTTCGGCCCCCTCCACTGGGCTACGTCTCCGGGTCCCTCTCCAATGGGAACTGATCCAATTAAAGGCTTTAAAATGGTACAAATGGTTCTGGACTCTGCAAATCAATTTCAACAGTATGGACAGAAGTCTGCAAGGCCTCTTCTCTGGAATAATACAAATTGACTTTCAAAAACAAAGAAAGCCAATTAAAAAAGAGAAGACAGTCGACTCTTTACAATCACAGAAACTGGACATTAGCAGTAAAGTCTTCAAGACCTCCTCTCTGGAAGTTACAAAAATGGACTTCAACAGACAAAAGAAGTCAAGTTATAACTGAGAATAGTCGACTTCAAAATGAACAGCATATGGATAGTTTTTACAGCAAAATGCTCTCTCCAAGATTCTCATAACCGAGAAACGTTGCACTGCGCTCTTCCATGAACTGATTCCCCTGCACCATCCCCGGTTCTTCTCCTTTATACTCATATTTGCCGTTACAAAGGAGCCAAAACGTTCAAAGAAATGCGACTGTTCACATCCCATGAAACGTGGCATCAAGACTATTCGTATGCCTTTCGTCGTTATTCCAGTTGTGGCATAACTACCAAGAAAGCTTTGCCAAACTGTTACAAATAAGATGTGTCATGCGCATTACAGTGTTTGAATCAAAGGTTGTAGTCATCTGCTCATCCACCGTTGTGGAAGAGGATAAGCAATAGGCTCCGACGGTCTCAATCTCAATCAACGGTCATTTGGTTTTTTCAAGTCGAAAGCTTTATTACTTTGGTTTCCGCAGTTGCAGACGGTCAGATGGTAATGTCTCTTGATTTGACTTTTCAAACTGTAAGTCTTTGGCTTCCGCCATTGCGGCTACCGAAAGCGTTATCCTTTATCTATCCGCCTTTGCGGCTCCTGTTCCGATCCGAATTCCGATCCGTCTGAACGTCCATTAAGCTTCCGCCGTTGCGGAAGGGAGAAGTCTTTTATCTATCCGCCGTTGTGGCTCCCAAATCACTCTGACTTCCGAT
Organism: Pseudotsuga menziesii; assembly: GCA_001517045.1. Taxonomy (NCBI): domain Eukaryota; kingdom Viridiplantae; phylum Streptophyta; class Pinopsida; order Pinales; family Pinaceae; genus Pseudotsuga; species Pseudotsuga menziesii. The sequence goes on along the minus strand of LPNX010980086.1, from coordinate 75,354 downwards.
TCGTCCGAACTTCCGTTAAGCTTCTACCGTTGTGGAAGGGAGAAGGATTGTGAGCCCCGTCATTGCGGAAGGGAAAAGGCTTCAGAGCCCCAATGCTTATATTTTTGTTTCCCCGTGGACAGACTAGCAGTTTGGTCGCCCGCCATTACGAAAGAAGATACTCTTCCGACCTCCGATGTCGCGGAAGGAGATGCCTTCCGACCTCCGATCTGTGTATCTTTGCCGTCCATTTTTTTTCCAACCACCATTTCTGAACCATGTACCATATTGGATCTTTAAAGAGGAATAATCCACCGGATCAATAGCATAGGACATATCCATTTGCAAACTTCCTTTCAAATTAGAAGTCCAAGATCTTGACAACAATATGCCAAATTTAGGAGGAATTTCTGCCACAACAACATCCATTACCATAGTCTTAGATATAATTTTTGTCAAATTTTCCACCATATCGTTAATCAATCCAAGACACTTCACCTTCCCAGAATCAAAAGAATATAAATCTTTATATGGTATAGTAACTTATAGCCCCAAAATTTATACCACCCCCTTGGGTATTAAATTATGAGATGCACCAGAATCTAACATAGCATTGTGAAAACTCATATCATGTATATTCAAACTTAGATAAAAAGGAGTAACTTCATCCTCATTCATACCTTCAATTTTTGACCCAAAAACAATGGTAGGACCATCATCTGTCACCTCTAGGATATCTAGTTGAAATTCTCCTTGAATCTCGACCATATCTGTTATTTTATCTATATTTTCCCTATTTCTCAACAATTCATTGAAAGGAATAGAAATTTTCAGTTTGGAAAGTTTTGTCTGCAAATTAAAAGTTGAAGCAACTTTTTCTACATCCACTAGTGTTGGTTGTTTCAATTCTTTTATTTTTTCTGTTTTATTTTCAAATTCTTTATTCACAATAGGTTCTTTCTGTTTTTCATTTTTCTTTTCTGTATTTTGTTGGCTACTAGAAGGATTATTTTGATTGAACCTTCCTTTATTTATAGTAATATCTATATTTCTCAATTTAATATTTCTCTGGACATCATCTATAGCATTTAAATATCCTATTTGGTACTGCTCTCACTCTTCCTCAAAATCATTATTTCCATCCTCCTGAGCAAACTTATTATGCTCTTCCTCAGTGAGGTATACTTCAGAATCCAAGTCACCAAAATGGTGAATTTTATCTTCAATAGGATCAGCCTCTTTTTCATCTGCAACATAATTCTCAGGAAAAGGTGGTCGTATTTTCTGATTATCTGGATTTCTAGGATTCGTCATATCTCTGTCTATTTTGTGGAAGTGGAGAAGGATTTGGCCTTCTGAAGTTTGGTTTTTTTATTTGAGGTTCAGTATGTTCTCTTTTCAATGGTCTATTATCCATAGTCAGCCCATCCATCAATCTCTCCATTGTCTTCATCATCATTTCGAATTTAGCATCATTAGGAGAAGAGGCAGCAGAGGTAGAAGGCACAATTTCTTCTCTAACTTTCCTTTTATATGTTTCTACTTTTTGTTTTATCTTTCCACTTTCCATCATATTAGCCTCCACTTCTAAAGCATATTTAAACATAATATGAAGACTTACTGATTTCTCTCTCTCAATAATAATGGAAAATCACTATCAAAGGAATCAACATAATGGAGTTTTTTAGCGCCTACTAGGGGTTTAATATCAGCAGGAATAGAGTTATACAAACTCATAAATCAACTAGAAAAATCATGGACATATTCAAAATTTCCTTTCTTGAGATTATTATATTGAGAAAGCACTTGTAACTTGACTTTTCTTTTCATCCCATATTTCTAAGAGCGAATTTCAGAAAGCTTCAAATGTGAGAATGGATCTAGAAGGTAAATCCATAAACCACTTATTTGCCTCTCCAGACAAACTTTGTGCAAACAACCTCATTTTAACATCATCATCATCAACCTCCTCCAAGTCAATAAAATCATCAAATCTATCAACATGTTGTCTTGCTATAAAATTACCCTCTCCATCATACAAGCAAATTGTTTGGGCATAATTTTGAGGAAGGTCATGCAACACAACAGGTAAAGCCAAAGGAAAAATACTAGCCTCCATTGGTCTAGGTGGATTTGGAACAAAATGAGGAGCTTGAAAGGCTGGAGGAGTTTGAACAGTTTGTGGTATATAAGGCTGTAAATTTTGAACAACATGGTTTCTTTCTTCAATGTTTACCAAATGTTGAAGGTTTTGCCAAAGAGAATAAAGCAGATGTGATTCTAATCTATTGGGATTAATTTGTGTATCTTTAAAATCAGATTCAGAATTGTATTTTTATAATGATCTTTCAAAATTTGTTTCCCACCCAAAATCCGGAATGCTATGAAACTCTTGAGAAGATGATGCATCGAATTGATAAATGTTTATTTTTTATTTATCCCCTACTTATAAACAATCTTTTTGGGTTTTCCACACTTTGAAATATTTCAGTATTAGGATTGCCTCATGTATGTGACCTCCTAGAAGCCATGATTCCTTTTGAAATATTTCTTAGAATGAATTTGGAGTCGCCAAGGAAAATGTACAACCTTTTTTAAAAGTAGAAATCTTTGTTTTCCAACAGAAATCCTTTCTTCTTGGAATCTTGAAATCTTTGTCGTCTCTCCCGAGGATGATTTGCACTCTCGGTCCTCGACAATGACGCCAATTTGTTAACACTCAAAATTTACCTCAGGTTGTAGGAAGGCAATCTCAAGGTAACATCAGAACCACTTTAAGAAAGAAAACTGGATTTTTCCTTTCTAGAGAGGGATCTCTCATTGATTTTTAACAAGGCCAGGTATAAAATATAAAATAAAGGTTTCATATTGTATTCTTGGTTGAAACAAGGAAAATAACATTAGGCTATGGAGTCGAAATGTATAATGAATGAAACACAAAGAAGTTTGAATAGAAATTCAACAAATGCAAGATAGTTACGCAGTTACAGTCAAAATGTTGATTTTCTGGTGATAGGAAAGAAACAAAAACAATCCATCAATACAGAGAACCATAAGATGAATTCTGCATTAATTTTAGTTGAAAGGATTTGTGAATATATGAAATAATATCCAGAGAATAAACATGTATGAATTATGAACCATTTAAAATCTCATTTCAGACATGAAAGAAAACATAATGGAAGGTAAAAAAGGAAAAAAACCACAAGGAAAAGAAAATACAGAGTGTAATCATATATAACACATGAATCTTTGATGAAAGGCCAGTATTCGGTTATACAATTTCTATTAAAAATATGTCTCAAAGTACATAACTGAAAATCTCATGGGTTCCAACCCTTTTTTCATCTCCAAATGTTATTTAAATACATAACATTGCTTCGTGATATGAATAACTGATTCTAAAAATAGGCACAACTTCCTTTACATGTGTCAAACATATTTATTTGCTTCTAACTGTTTTTTTTAATAAACTAAAATTCTTAAATAACTAATTTCCCATAACGAACAACAAAATGATTTCTTCTTTTCAATTGTCTTCAAAATATTCACTGGTGCAACTTGTATTTGTTTTTTTCCAAATTGTTCAATTGTCTTCCATTGGTCAACATTTTCCAAATCCACATTGACCATCTCCTTTTCCAACACTCTGAGATCCACATTCTCCACATAAGAAAAATCTGACAGTTTAGCACATGTGGCTTTGAAATTGAACAACATCTCAAAATCTTCATCCAACTTGTCAACCAATATTTTTCCAGACAAGGATTGATGAATGTATTCAAACTTACTATGATCTAATATGCAATTTATCAACCTATCATTATAATAATTTTGAGACCACATTCCTCCTTTCTCTTCCCAAAAGAAAGGAAGTCCTCTTTTGAACAAGGGATTAAATAGTTCAATGAATTCCTTAATTTGGTGATTCATAATATCAATTTTTTCCTGAACTGTATCCAAATGTTGATATTTTCTCACCACTTTTATTTCCCACATAATGGTTAAGATCCTATCTTTGATATTTTCCTTCCTTATGTCCTCCTCTGTCAAACTGTTTAAGAAACTAATTGCATTATGAGCTGTGTCTATGGATTTTTTATTTAAGACTTGCTTCACTACCATGACACTTTGTCCAGCTACTTGCATAACAATCTCTTTGTCTAAAATGTACTCTAAATAAGGTGTGATCTTGGCTTCTCCTTCTATAAGAACATCCCAGATGATATGCTTAGCTCCATGTAGGGCTAACTATCATGTCACTTGCTTTGTCAATTTATTATTCTTATCTACAAGAACTTTACATTTACTTTCCCATACCTTTCTTTCTTGTTCTCTTTTTACAGCTATGTCTTCCAAAGTTTTATTTTGGTTTTTCAGACCAGTGATTTCCATATCTCTAAGACTTACTTGAGACATAGCTTGGGAAAGGGAATCTGTACTAGATTGTACAGAAGGTGAAATAATTTTCACTTCCTGTTCTTTATTCTTTTCTTTTAATTCCTTCTCCAAATATGATTGTTTTGATTTTAAAATATTTTCATTTTCAACCCAAATCCTTGTATCCTTTTCCCATTGCTTCTCCTTTTCTTCAAACTTCAATAACTTTTATTTATAATCAGTCAATTCAGTAGTCAAAGCTTCCTTTTCTTTCTCAAACTATGTCAGCTCAGAAGTTTGTACAACATGAGTAGATGGAATCTTCAGCTTCTTTTTCAACAATTGAATAACATTTTATTTTTCACTTAACAACTTCTATGTAGCAGCTCCCTTTTCAGCTTGACTATCAGCCACCAATAATTATACTTGTAACTTCTTAATCTGTGTTTCATAGGATTTGTTCTCCACCTTCTCCTATCTGATAAATTTTCAACTTTACTCTTACTTGATTGTAATCTTGACACTTGTAATGTTTCTTTCAACAAATCAGTGTAAATAATGTCCCCTATATGTTTATGTAAATGTATCATATCAGTGACAAGGATATTTTTTAAGTTCGTTCTCATTTCAGCAACTTTGTTTCCTGTAGCCACTGCCAAATTCAAAGTATTTTTAGTGTGATCCCTAACAGTCACTAAGGATAGGTATTGACTGGATAATTTTCTCACTTCAGCATATAATTTCAATGATTCATCAAAAGATTCTCCCTTTACATATTTATATTTGTCTAACAATTCAGTCTTGAACTTGTATCTCTCTGTAGCTCCTTTAGGAATTTTATCAAATGCATATTCCTGGATTTCAAAAGTTGGTCCTTTGAAATTCATCTGTCTCTTTTTACCATTAATCCTATCCTTTGTTACCTATACAAGTTTCCCATCTTTTTCAATATTTTTCTTTTTGGGTGTTCTAGCAGTATCTTCTTCTTCAGTATCCATGGCATCTGAGAAATCCCTTTTATTTATTTATTTTTTTTAGAAAAACTAGCCAATGGTATAATTTGAATAGTTGTTGCAATTACACTAGAAGGATGATGTTGAGTAGAATTGTCTTCTTGCATAGATGAAACTAAGTCTTCCTTCATATTTTCACCATTTTTGATATCCTTAGGGTAATCCACCCAGCTCGCTACTTCAAACAGTCCTGACACCTCAGAATGTTCAAATGGTTTATTTTTACTTTCATGTCTCCTATTTGAGATAACATGGCGAGGATCATAATTAACAACAACTTCAACTGAAAATCCCATTTCTATGAGAAGGATCTCAATCATTGGAACAACATCTTTATTCTTGATGACAAGTAGGCCCACTATCCATGGAAATTTAATCTCATAAGTTTTCTTAAAATTCATGAAATGTTCATCCTCAACTATTAATCATGGCCTCATTAATTCCATGGAAAATATTCTCATTGTCAAAAATTCTGGTAGGATAAAGGGTTGATGAACAAACCCATATAACCTAATCATTATACCAAATTCAAATAGGAACCAGTATCCTATTCTTCTTTCAGGTGAAAACTATAGCATTTCTTTCATCTCTGGTAACACTCTAGGCAATTTCTTTTGAAAGAAAGCATTGTATACTTATTCCATAATAAAATTCATAAATTTACTATAATCCCTGCTCATTTCATATCTTATTACTGTCTCTCAGAGTTGTACATTTTCTTCATTGAATGCTAAAAACATCTTAAGCAAAAAGGATTGAAATATGAAACATCTCGTCATGTGGAAGTTTACTAACTGAGAATTGTTAGGATTATTAATCCTCCCTTGTCCAATTTGTTCATATTTCTAAACCGGGAGTCCATCCAGTCTATTTTAGACACTAGCACCATTGGGTCCACTTGGCCTAATTGGGGAACACTAATTGAGGCCTACTTCCACTGATTGCACTTGCATGCATAAGTTTAGTAGCCTCCTAGATCAATTCCTACAATTTAGGAGCCATTGGGAGTGCCGATACCAACCTTCATCAGTTGAGTTCAGTTAGTGACTAGTCAAGTTGAGTTAGGAGTTAGTTACATTCAGGTCTAGTCCTCTACATTCAGTTAGCGCTAGGTTTGCCTGGCTACATGTAGGAGAGGCACATTTCTCACCTACCACAGTCAGTTAGCCTCAGTCAACACTAAAGTAGACACTTGATTTGTGTTTTAGAACTTCGTTTAACTCTGGTAATGGTTTAGACAAGGTCATCTAACTATTGAGTCCTCCGACAGTGATTTAGACAAGGTCTTAGTTACCTACAGTCAAGTAGAGTCTAATTAATTCGAATTTCCTCATGTGGATTTGAATTGCATGTGGATATTTAAGCCATTTTATTTTATTGTAATTATTATCTAATTACTCTTTGATTAATGAAAAGCATTCACAGTTGCAAGCCATTTTTGCACTGTTTCATTATTCATTAACTGAGTAAATTGTGTGATCTATCTTGTGAGTTGTGTGTTTTTCCATAGATCTATGTGCTCAATTTAATATGGTATCAGAGCCTCGACAGACAAGGAACTTCTCCTCCTCATATCTCCTACTAGCTCATTTTTTAGCAAAATTGCTCCTTCCAGCTCTGCACCATAAGCAGAAGGTTTACCACTTAATACCCCAAGTTAAGGAATTGTTGATCAAGCTTGCTTGTTCAATTATGCTGGGTGTGATGAAAACCTGAAATGTGCAGGCTATCCAACCTTAGTTTGTCTTTTTTTGTAATTGAAGGTACAACTTTGAATGGATTCATCAGTTCCTCTTCTCACCCTATTCACAAACTATTCAAAATGGAAGAAGAAGATGATTGCATCTCTGATGAGACGAGGTCTCTATGGGGTGTCTATTGGACTCGATGAAGAGTTTTTTAGTGAGAATGAATAGCTGAATGAATTTAATGCAGCTTTTGGAACAATGACATTGGATTTTTCTCCTAGCTTGCACTACCTCAGCGGATCTATTGAAGACCCAAAGGAACTATGGACAAGATTGGAAAGAACCTTTGAAAAGATTGATGAGGATCATAATAGCACATTGGAGAGAAAATCCATCACCATAAGAGTTCCTGATCCAAAATTCTCAGCCTCAACTCTCTATGCTGAAGTTTTTCAAAATAAAAAAGAAGCAAAGTCCTCCTCCAGTGATTTTCCTTTGAATTCTGTGCAAAAGTTGCTAGTAATTGCTTCCGAAAGTGAAGAGAAATTTGATTTTTCTCCCTCTAACGTTGCTGCTGGTATGAAAATATGTAATAAATTGGATATTTTAGAAGAAATGTAAGATTACCAAATTTATCCATTCACTCCCCATGATCTATATCTTCTAGCAAATTCTTGCAATATTGCATGCACCAAAATTCAGAATTTTGAAGAAGAAGAAAACTGCGCATCTACTATCTCAGTGGACCATCCTATTTGATCTGATATGAACCTTACTATATCTGATATGATCTTATTTAGATATTATCTGATATTTATTGGTTTAATATTTTAAATTCATAATCTTTCAATACTGCTTGTAGTTTTTCTCATCAACGGTGTGAAGAAACAAGTACCGCAAGTCTCCTACAAAACTGTTGCTGGGGATTTGATTTCATTTCACAGTTTTGGATGTGTTGTGAACCTATTTAGATCTGATTTAATTTCTGATCTGATATTTTTTGGTTCAAATTTTAAAATTCAAGAGCTTCCAGTCATGCTTGTAGCTGCTCTCACCAATTTCGGTGTGAAAAATCAAGTACCGCAATTTCTCTTCAAAACTACTGCTGGGGATTTGGTGTTAGTTTCCTCTTATAAGGTTGCTAATATTTTATTTTGTGAATCATTATATATTTTTGAAGCTATATCAGATGATGGAGATCAAGCATTCACTCTCCACATTCCTAGTGCTTCTCTACCATTGGTCACATGCTCATCTCCTCACAGAACTAGTAAAGAAGAAGACATTCTGCATCCACCTGAACACTTGCTCCTAACACTTGGGGATGATTTTAACACTCATGGTTTTCTGTTCATGGCTGCAACATATCAATTTCTTGGGTGTTCCTCACATGTTCTGAATCCTTGATAACCTTTTCTCACTTATCAGTTGACTTCAGTTGTTCTACATGGGTCCAGTCTTCATCCGACAGCTGTCTATATTTCTGATTTAGTTGAGCATATCATTCTTCTTCCAAAGAGGAAGATTCCTCCAGAAATAATGATGGATAAGTTCACATGCCAGGCCCTAGGATACCTGTGCATAGAAGAACCAGATTGATCCTGGTTCTACCTGCTTAATTAGAGGGGGGGATTTTTCCCCATGTGGTTTTTTCCATAGCTCCTTGTATTGAGCAGTTACTTTACTTTACGTGATGTAATGGGTAACCTATGGTATTAGTTACCAGGGCCCACAGATTGTCCAAGTTAGAATTCAGGGGGGGGGTGTTAGGATTATTAATCCTCCATTATCTAATTTGGTCATATGTCTAAATCAGGAGTCATGTCTAAATCGAGAGTCCATTCAGTCTATTTTAGTCACTAGCACCATTGGGTCCACTTGGCCTAATTAGGGCACATGTTCCAGTTACTAAAGTGTGGGGAACACTAATTGAGGCCTGCTACCACTAATTGCACTTGTATGCATTAGTTTAGTAGCCTCCTAGATCAATTTCTACAATTTAGGAGCCATTGGGAGTGTCGATAACAACCTTCATCAGTTGAGCCCAGTTAGTGACTAGTCAAGCTGAGTTAGGAGTCAGTTACATTCAATTCTAGTCCTCTACATTCAGTTAGCAGTAGGGTTGCATCGCTGCATGTAGGAGAGGCACATTTCTCACCTACCATAGTCAGTTAGCCTCAGTCAACACTGAAGTAGACACTTGAGTTCTATTTTAGAACTACGTTGAACTTCGGTAATGGTTTATACAAGGTCAGCTAACTATTGAGTCCTCTGACAGTGATTTAGACAAGGTCTTAGTTACCTACAATCAAGTAGAGTCTAATCAATTCGAATTTCCTCATGTGGATTCAAATCGCATGTTGCTATTTAATCCATTTTACTTCATTTTAATTATTATCTAATTACTCTTTGATTAATGAAAAGCATTCACAACTGCAAGCCATTTTTGCACTGTTTCATTCTTCATTAACTGAGTAAATTGTGTGATATACCTTGTGAGTTGTGTGTTTGTCCACAGATCTATGTGCTCAATTTAATAAGAATGAATGTTCTCAGCTAGAAACTCATCAAACTTAAGCCATCATGATTGAACTGACTGACTCAATTGTTTGGACTCAACCTCACCAGTACTAAAGGTGAACACTAAGTTCAATAATGGTTTTGTGATGTATTTATTTGTATCCAACCCTAAAAATTGACTTTCTAAGGTTAAAAGAGACTGTGTTTTATCATTAATCATGTTATAATAAATGGGAAAAGGAATGTTTAGCAACTGACTATCTATTAACTCCGTCACAGCAATATTGCGAAAAGGAATGTTTAGCAACTGACTATCTATTAACTCCGTCACAGCAATATTGCGACAAAGTACAAAATCACAAGTGATTCAAGACAAACTAGACATGAAATGATGTAACGCTACTGCAATAGGAGGTTGCAACTCTGTATAATCAATGAAAGAATGAATAATACAATACAATGTCATGCATAATGCATGAATTCCAAGCCAATTCAAATTCACTAGGATTTCATTCAAATTGCATGGGTGGGTGTAGCTTAACTAACTGTTACCCAACACTAGACACACTTAGTTAACCACTAAAACTAACCATAATTGACTCTCACTGAGTCCTAACTGAATCAGAGTGCAATAGATGACTGAGTCTAACTGAATGTAACTTAGACACATTTCACTGCATGTCAATCAATAGGTGGTAGCGCTTCATTAAATCCAATTAGCTCCGATGAAGTTAACTGAAGTGATACTGCTCATCAGAATTGGTTGGGGGCGCATTAACTCACTCTATTTTATCCCAATCAGCCCAAAATAGACAATTTCATGATGGAGGCACCTTTACAACTCAGATTAACTTATTTTTAGGTGAAACAACAATCAGTTAGCAATTAGGTGCACTTATGGCACTCATATCACCCCAGAATTGCTCCCTGTTTAAAGGAGGAAGCCTAGTTAGCCTCCTCGATTGAAGGAGAAGGCTTAGTTGGCCTCCTTGATTGAAGGAAGGAATGGGTATGCTCATGATGATGTCATAGTGTGCTCATCTGATCCCAATTAAGTCAATTAAACTTAGGATAGTGGGTAATTAGGCCAAAATTGACCAAATAAAGTGTGTAAGTTGGATAATGACTCCAACACACCCCCATAAGCTATGCTCAAGAGGACTAAAATAAAATGCATGAAATTCTAGGTCTCCGAAAAAAAATTCCATAGGTCACCTTGTACAAAAAGTAACTCTAACAATGCTTAAAATAAAATCTAAGTGAGGAAAGAGGGAAAACCCAGTGGGAACCCACCCCCCCCCTCAAGCTGAACACTGAAGAAGTAATCTGATCACCCTGATGAACTCACCCCCAACAGTGAATGGAGGTAAGTGAAATTTTTCTCTATAAATATCTTGGTGAAGATATCTGCAATATGCTCATATGTAGGGCAGTATTGCAGAACAATGGTCTTATCATGCACCAACTCCTTGATGTAGTGCATGTGTATCTCAACATGTTTTGTCCTTTTCCTGGTAACTGGATCTATGGATATCTTAATATCTCTTTGATTGTCACAAAATACGGCTGTGGACAAAGTACTACCTATCTCAAACTCTGAAAGAATGCCTCTCAACCAAAAAGCTTGGATGCAAGCATTCACTACTCCCCTATACTCGACCTCTGCTGAAGACAATGCAATGGAAGCCTGCTTTTTTCTATACCAGAAAATGGGGACACCAAGAAACATAAATACATACCTAGAAGTGGACTTCTGATCTGTGGAATCCCCTGCCCAATCTGAATCTGTATAACCAACCAACTCTAGCTCAGAATCTGCAGCATAGTGAATGTTGCAGGATCTTGTGCCCTGAATGTACTGAAGGATCCTCTTGGCTGGATTCCAATGAATATCATGAGGCTTATGCATGTATCTTTATACACCATTCACAGCATAACAAATATCATGCCATGAATGTGTCAAGTAAAGCAAGCTACCAATCAGCTGACGGAAGATACTGCAATCCATGGTTGGAGTGTTTTTTCCATCTTCAAGGCTAATCTGAGAGGAAAGGGAATGGGGAAGACTTACATTCAGACACATTAAACTTAAATAACAGGTATGAAATTTATTTATACTGATTTACCATTATCCCATCAAATTGTTGGGATATTTCAAGCCCCATAAATTGCTTCGAGAGCCCCAAATCGCTCATCTCAAATGCATCATGAAGAGCAGTTTTAATGAAAGCAATGGAAGCAAGTGTGCTTCCTGTAATCAAAATATCATCAACATATAAAAAAATTATAAGTAAATTACCATAATAATACTATATATAGACATTCGGATCTGATTTACACCTTTGGAAGTTTTGTGAAAGAAGAAAGGCATCCATCTTGGCATACCATGATCTTGGGGCCTATTTCAACCCATAGAGTGATTTCTGCAATTTGAAAACCAGAGAAGGATCTGATGTGTACCCATCAGGATGCTACATATATATCTCCTCATGAATATATCCATTTTTAAAGGCACTCTTGACATCCATATGATGCACCTCCCAGTGCTTGGATGCCGCAATATCCAAAACTAGGCGGATGGAGTCCATCTTTTTCGCCGATGCAAAGGTCTCATGATAGTCAACTCCATGGACCTGGGAGAACCCTTTTGCAACCATAATTTCCTTATATTTTCAGGTTTTTCCATCATCAGCAACCTTTTTCTGAAACACCCACTTGCACTGAACTAATTTCCTCCCAGGTGGAAGAGAAACTAGCTCCCAAGTAGCATTTTTTCGAAGAGAATTAAACTCTTCGTCCGATTGCAGCTTGCCATATCAGATATTTATGATCATGGTAGTAGGAATTAGGATATGAACCAATCATTAAATAATAGGTATCTAACAGCAATGAATCATGATAAGAGAGCACAATACCTGCTCTTTGAAAATCAGACCTGGTTCTTCTTGGATCAGCAGGATTTCCAATGTTTTCCCCAGCAGAAGAGAGTGTCTTCTTGGTCCGAGTTGGGAGATGTGTTTGCACTTAAGAATATGATTCTTAAAATTAAATTTGTTTCTGAATTATATCATACATCATATCATAAAAATCATAGCCATCACTCTCAATTTCATCATCCGAATAATGAGCAGAACAGGAAGGAATTTCAGCAGTTTTCTCCTTGACTAGTTCTACCTCTTGGAGAGGCTCTTCAAATCAGTCAGTTATTTCAATGAAATTTTTTTTTGTTCTGATATTAAGCAGCTTGAATCCTTTATTTTATTCTATATATCCATTGAAAAAACATTCAACACTTTCTGGTTGCAAATCCTTCCTCTTGTCATGCGGAATTCGGGCCCATGCAGTGGACCCAAACACCCTGAAATTTGACACATCCAGCTTGTGTCCAAAATAGGATTTGAAAGGTGTCTTGAATTTAATGAAGGAGTGAGGTACTCTATTTTTAATGTGTGCAGAAACATTCATGGCCCCATCTAATCCTTTTTCTTCCAACATGCATGTGGTCATCTCCTTGACGGAGCGGTTTTTGCTTTCCGCTACACCATTTTGCTGAGGAGTGTCAGGAATGGAATGTTGGATCTTGATCGAACTATCTGAACATATTTGCAGCAATTAATTACTGATATATTCCCCTCCATTATCATATCTTATAGGTTTAATCTTTCTCCCAAAGGCATTCTCAACCAGTGTTTTCAACTCGACAAATTTCTCCAAAACTTCAGATTTTTTCGTGATGAAGGTGAGTACATACCAATATCCATTCATGGATGTGGAGGGCATCGGTCCAATTATATCAGAATTAATCAGCCCCAATATACTTGATGCATGGCTTGCCTTTCCCTGATCAAACTTTTGCTCAGGGTTTTTTTCCAACAATACAACCTTTGCAAACTCCGGTGGTAGCTTTGATGGCTAGGAGGCCCTCAACCATGGAATTTTTCTGAAGTTGCTGCAAGTACTTGAAATTTAAATGACCAAATATATCATTCCATAGTCTAGTGACCTCATTTCCATGATTCAGAAGAGCGGTGGGATTTGCATCAGCCAGAAAATGGAAAACTCATAGGATTTTGTTATACTGAAATATCATCACCCTCATGTTATGAGATAGGTATCCCCTTGACTACTCCAATCCCTCAGAGTTTCCCTAGAGAAATGAAGGAATAAATAAACCCCTTGCAATTTTTCCCTCTTTTGAGCTGGTAACGCTCTTTCCCCATTGACCAAAAATGTTACCTAAGAAGATAAGAGCCAACACCACTCCTGACATATGAGAAAAGAGAGGTGCCACCACTCTTTCCCTTACTACCAAAAGCGGTGCCCCCTTATCACCACCTGTTTGATTCTTTGGAAAAGCAGTGCTTGAGTTTTTAAGGCAAAAAGAGAAGCTTCGAGAGGATTCTCGAAGCTTGCCTATGTGGAGCCCTCATCCCTGTGGTTTAGGACCAGCTGGAGCTCGAGATCCTCCCTTTTAGGATCTAATATCCACCTCACCCATGAGATCCTCAACCATACCTATCTTCCCATGCCTTTAAATACTAGTTCATCCCCCATGAGAGGAGGAAGAATTGTGTTTCATACCCAAACTCTATCAAAATCATTCTTGAGTCTTTTGAGGAAAGGTGAAGTTAGAGGCAAGGAGCCATTGGAAGGAACTCTCAACACCAAGGCATGAAGGTTGTAGTCTCTCCAATCATTTATTAATAAAGAATTTCTTTTCTTTCCCATATTTACTATTTCATGTGTTTATATTCCTTGATTCCTTGGTCACAAGCATAGATCTAGTTGATTATATTGTATGCTATCATGTTTTCTTTGTTGTCTTCCATCTTTTACAAGTTCTTTTGCGAGGATAGTGAGGAAAACCTTTGAGAGAAGCATCATGGAATTCCATTCAAGTGATTAACCAGATCTAGAGAGAGTCTAGCATTTTGTGTTTGTGTTTTGTTTTAGATTTGAACCATTCAGAATAGGGAACCAGCTCTTGTCCGCAGGAGGTGTGTATTTTCGGCTAACAAAAGTGGCGACTCCATTGGGGATCTACTTCAAATTATGGATCATTGGTAAGTTGAAACCTCCATCTTCATTTTCAATTTCTAGATCTACTTTTCCATGCATAGATCTGTAGATCTTCTTTGAATTTGATTATTTTTCCTCTGTCTACCTTTGGATCTTCATATTTTTGGTTCACTGGGTTTTTTGGTGATTGTTTGGGTTCATTTTTCAGTCTGTAACTTCCTTTTCTGTTGCTTTTTTATTTTTCAAATCGCCATCTTGGGCACCGCTCTTGAGCTGTGTTATAAGTGTGGTTCTGGAGCTGTCACTGTTCTTCCTCTGTGGTAAAGAAGCGGTGCCACCGTACTTTCTCTATGTACAAGAAGTGGTGCTGGACCTGGTAACACCCTACTGTGAACCTCCAATAAGCAGTGCCACCGCTCTGTTCCTATGTGCAAGAAGTGGTGCTTAGATTGGTAACACCTTATTCAACACCTGTAGAAGTGGTGCCAGGTATTCTTCTTAGCCCTGTTTGGTATTTGATTCTTAAATTCTTCTTTTGGTATCTGAGACGCATGCTTCAGATTGTTACAGTTTTTTTTTTAATCCATAGTTATTCTCAAGAATTTTAATTGATGTTGGTCTTTTCAAGCTTCATAGTTGACTTTAAATAGAACTTGGTTTTGCTAGATCTTCGATTTCTGTCTTCTTTGATAGAACAAGAAAAGGTTCATTTCAGTTTTTCTTCATTTGTTATACATGATTTTGTATGTTTTTTCCTTTTTTCATAAATTTGTGGAAAAGTGCATATGAAAGTTATTGTATGATTTTGTGATTAGTTCATTCTCACTTTAGTTGAAAATTCTGAACACTTTTGTATAAAGTTGTAACAATCTTTTCTTGCTTTTCATTAGAGGTCTCACTTCTTTTTCGGTTCAAAATAGAAGATTTTGTTTGTTTAAGTTAGGAAAGGACCATGAAAACAAGTGTCTTTTATTTTTGTATGGGATTTATTCTATGTTTCAAATAAAGTGAACCTCTCTCTCCCTCTCTTAGGTAGATTTTCATTGGAGAGGAAAACTTGCATTATCATATAGATCAGTGTGCATCTTCTTTAATTTCAAGTTTTCACTCCATGGTTCCACCTAAACGCACAAGATAAAATTAAGCGCTAGCTTAGATTTAAATTTTTTAGCAATTTGTGTGATAGGTTAGAGACGTGTTCAGGCATCATTAAACGTAGGAGCTATTGTTATTTGTCTGTACTACAACCCGGTACTCGTGCGGTTATTCCACGTACCATCGGTATATCGAACGGCCTTTCATGTACCCTTAAGGTACATAGAAAGGTACTTCACATAGGAGCTATCATTATTTGTCCGCACTACAACTCGAGACCCACACGGTTCTTCCATGTACCATTGGTATATCAAATGGCCTTTCATGTACCCTTGAGGTATATAGAAAGGTACTTCACATACTCGATTGTATATAGGAAGGCCCCTTGTGAATGGTTGTGCATTAGACAACACTACTACCGATTTGAGTTCCCACGTACCTTGTGTATATCGGGAGACCCCACTAGGATACCCTATCCAAATTGAGTTAACCTTTTGGCCATCTTGGCTTTACAGGCGAAGCTTATAAAGTCTTGATAATCTTGGTGAGAAAAATGACCTTTAATCCACTCTTCTCACATATTTTGCTTGCTTATTTAGTTTGAGTAGCGCTTGTTGTCTATACAGTTAGGATTTTTTAGAAGAGAGAGATAATTTTGTTACATTGTTATGGATTCACCTTTCGGGACTACCAACCAAGAGACTCCTTTACCAAGCATGTCTTTTGTGTTCCCTCCATATGGGGATGTTGGTCCTCCTCTCATGGCTACGTTAAGCCTTCTTGGATTGACTATTGGATTACCTGTTTGGTTATTCTCTAGTCCAATTATCCCATGTACACCAGTTGCTTTTGATCCTAATCCTTCATCGCAAAAGCATCAACCTCATGTTGATCCCTCTCCTTCTTCACCAAATGTGTCTTCTCCCGTTTCTACCTCTTCACCTGTTGAAAGTTGTAGTACTAGTAGTCAGGTGGATAAGAAGAAGAAGAAAAGGAAGATTAAGAAGAAGAAAAACAAACAAACAACCAAGTCTCAACCAAACGCTCCTCCCAGTAAGGAGAGTGATGATATGCACACCCAAAGATCATGTAAACCCAAATTCCCTTGTAGGCTTTGCAAGGGTGATCACCTTATGAAAGAATGTCATGGTTTGTCCCTAGTTTTAGAAGAGTGGTCTAAGGTTTCCCGGCAACCAATGTCATCAGCCTTTGGTCATCATACTGATGATCCCCCCTCAACCAGTGCTTCTGTGGTTAAGAGTCAGAAGGGTAAAGTCAGAAATCCTTGCTTGCTTTGTAAGGACATGCACTTTACTTACCTTTGTCCTTGCATGGATGAAGCTTCTAAGTTGTTGGAATATATTACTGTTTCTCGTCAATGGCTTCAAATAGGTTATCGTAAGTTGTCTCTTGAACCTCCATTGGTTGATAAAGTGGTCAATCCAATTCTAACCTCAGCCGATCCCACTCTTCTGTTGAAGAGTGAAATTGAAGTGGCCAATCCAAGTACATCCTTAGTTGATCCCACTCTTCCTTTGAAGGGTGAAGTTAAAGTGGTTGATTCGGTTTCATCTATGGTCAATCCCACTCTTCCTTCCAAGAGTGAATTACAAGTGGCTAATCTGGATTCATCTGTGATTGATCCCACTCTTCCTTTGAAGGGTGAAGTTAAAGTGGTTGAGTTGATGTCATCTCCACCCGATCCCTCACGTCCAATTGAGAGTGAAAAGCATTCAGTTGAAGTTTTCATAGTTAGCTCTGATTGTTCTATGCAAGAAGAAGTTTTGTCTCTTTTGATAGAACCCTCTCTGAGTAGTGAGGTCATTTCCTTTGATTGGAATAACCTAACAGAATATCGTCTTCATTCGAGTGTTCCTTTCCAGATAGCTATGCGAGTTTCCACTAAGAGTATACTTCGCACTATCATTGACGAAGGGGATGTAGACACTGAGAGGGAGGGTGAATCAGTGTAAAGCAATTTTTACAACTTTTCTCAATTAGCTTGACACAGATAACTACCAATGCATCATTCCAATATTTTATCCATCATATCATAAACATCTTTCATATCATCATTCACATAGCATAAGCATTTAGATCATCAGAAACCATAACACAACTGAACACGACACAATATAATTTTGTAATCTTTTTATATTATTTGGGTCCAGCTACAAACGTTAGGCGAAATCAGCACCTACTGATAAATAGAGCACCTGCTCAGCATCCAGGACCCTGCCTGGTTTCCTTAGACCCTGCTAAGAAAGGTTTCAGGTATCCTAACCTCAAAAGCAAGACAAGCTTGCTTTTACAATACAGTAAATTCATGTAACCAACAAGAAATCTCTGACATATCAAAGCTGCTCATCTTCTCTGCTCATCCCATCAACTCTTCTGTACCACTGCTCACCGCTGCTCATGAATCTCTGCTCATCTTTAGCTGGTCATCACTGCTGATCATCATCTTGGCGCATCATCTCTGTTGCTGGTCATAGTCTCAATCTCTGCTCAAACATCTATGCACATCAACCAACAATCACAGCTCCTCAATACACTGCTGAATCATCAAGGTTTGTTCTATGAACTACTGCTGCCATCAACTTGTCACCTCCTCATCACTGTTGTTCAAGATGTCAACATGTTTTCTGAGAGAACACATTCACTACTGCTGTTATTAGTCAAGTCATCCAAAGAGTCTGCCTATACACAGCTCATGCCAAGATGTCAAGGCTCATATTAAGACTTCAAGGATATGCTCTAAACACCTGTCTCTTAAGGCTATCACAGCATGTCACTAGTTAATGTCATAACACATTACTGCCACTGACATGCCAAGGCTTTCACACTCATCAAGCTGTCATACTTTTAAAATTGCTAACAGACTGTCAACACTTTCAACCATAAATATTTCAAACCTGAAGCTATACCATCAAGAATCTTCAAGTAATCAAGAGGTCTGCACATGTGCCAAGTCTTCTCCATGTCTTCAAAAGTCTGCACATATCATCTAGCTCTGATTTTGATGTAAATAAGATATCATGCTGTCAAGTCAAACCATACCACTACTTTCCAAGATATTTTTCCAAACAAAATACTCAGTCAAAGCAGACTTCTTGTCAACTAAAACTTGCCAAGATCCAACTGGGTCTTTACAGAACTTACAATCTGATCTTAGTATTGATTGAATTGATTTTCAGGCCCTCTTCACGTGAGTTTTATCTTATCCTCAGTGATCTATCCTCCCAAATCTTAGAGCTCAATGTTCAACAAAAAACACACGCCATACACTGTGGCTGCCTCAGTCATACCGAAAAAATTTAGAGAGAAAATATTAAAAACTTGCTTGAGGAATACACCTGCAGCTGCCTTTAAACGAGCTCCTGCTAACCCGAATTTCAGAGCTGTATTGACCATTGTTTTACTGCTGGAAATATCCTAGAATTAGTCTTTAAAACTCTGAGAGAAGCATTACTAAAAACGTGTAGAAATTCTCCAGAACAACCATGTTCTCATGCTACTGTCATGAACAGGACTGAACATAAAATTAAAGGTAAATGCTGCCCATTCTTATCGCTGGAAGCCAGAGATATCATGCCCGAGATATCAGATTTTCCATAGCCAAGCTCATCACTTCTTCAGGATTTTCTAGCTGTAAAACTCCTCACCATCATTCTTGGTACATTAAATTTGCATTTCTAATGGCATTCCCATGCTTTCGATAAGCTTTCAAGTTGGCTGGACATGCACCCTTCAGATCTGGAATAGAAATGAACCACGTTGTCCTTGTGGCTTTATGTTCACCATAGTAGTACCAAAAGGAAGGTCAGCTTCACGGCCCAACTTAGGACCCAACACAAAGGTCACAGCCCAATAAAAAATCACGACTCTGCTCCATACAGCCCTAGCAGGCCACGGCTGAATTCTGGGAGCAGCCCCAAGTTAACGGCCCACTTCAACCCACAGATCAGAGAATTAAAGTAGAATTTATGCTCTGCTGCAACACCCAGACTCTGTCAGCTGTGGAAACCCTCGGATCTGTCCTGTGGATCTCCCAAGACACTGCTGCCACGAAAATATTTCCTCAAACTCCCAGCAAATACTGCGGCTTCCTCAGAGAATTATCCCAACGAATTCCAGACAGCCAACAAGAAGAAAAGAGAATATCTCTGAGCAAAAAAAAATTCCAACGATTTCCACTGCTGTAGCCTTCGGACTGAGACAGCCAAAAATTCAGAGCTCCACGAATCCATGAATTGAACTCCACAATCTGTGCTTCTTGCCCAAAAAAAAAATTCCTCAGTACTGCCAGCTTAGAGTCCACTTTTTCTTTTCACTATCAAGCTTAGCGAGCTTTTTCTCTATTCTCTCTTTTTTGTATGAGGAGTAAATATATACACCTTTTGAGTGTTATCAATATCCATAAAATAAGGAAAGTATACTTTTGTATTTTAATTTTTTAATTATTATTGTATTTTAAATTACCTTTTGTAATTCACCTTATCCCATTAATATATTTTTATATAAAAAAACTTTCTATCAAGTCACCCATTATTCTATTGACTGGGATGACTTCTTTGACTATTTTAAACTTCATGATCGCCAAAGCCATCATCCAGCTTGTGGGAATGGGCAAGTGTCCCACACATGTCTTTGTAGCTTCATCTTCAACAAATGACCACATAATGGGTCATTTGTACCTATCATGGATCCAATCTATTAAGACGGCTTCCTGAAAGGAGGGTTAGTCACTTATATCCATAAGAATACCATCAAGGAGACAATCTTCACCATAATTATGGGTACCAATACTCAAGTCTCCACATCATCTAGTTTGTCCACTGCAAAGGATTGGTGGCATCAATGAGAACTGAAAGGGCCATGCAAGTCACATGTTGGCATCAATGACAAATCAATCAACAATCTCCCCCTTTGTCATTGATGACAACAACTCATTCTCCCCCTATGAGCATGCTCCCTTTGTCTTCATCTCTCCCCCTTTGGCATCAATGGCAAAGGGTGTCCACATACCTGTCTCTGAAATCTCTGATCACTGCTAACTTCTCCCCCTGTCAATCTGCACGATCCTAGGACCTGTCTCTATGCCTGGAGAAACCATCCTTACACCTTTGAGTTCATTCTCCAGCCTCATGGACTCAAGGTGTGTTAAGGTCTTTGAGAGACCTTACACTTGGCTTGCCATATGGCAGCCATCCTCCCTGCTTTGATCAGCTTCTCCTATCTGCAACTGCTCGGTCTTCCTCATCCATACCTTCTTTTTGACATCTATTCTTTGAGCATCTGTTCCTTCATAGTCCTTGCTGGTTTTCTTGGCTGAGCTATATGTTAGTCTTCTCATATCATTCCAACAGTTTTGTGCTTTGTGCCCAAATTTGTTGCATGACCAGCACCTAACTGAGCTGTTGGAACTTCCAATACTTCTTTAATCCACTTCATTTCTCCATGCCTGAGCATATCCGTGACTGTAGGCATTTGTCTTCTGATCTTCAAATCTTCTTGCTGATATGTACAAAGTACTTCTTCTTGGTTGACTTCTTTGACTGGCACATTCATGGGCTTTGTGTCCAAACCCACTGCAAGAGTAGCATCTCAATGTGTGACATGTGGCAGCAACATGTCCAAGTCGATTGCATGTCCAACATCTAATTGAGTCATTGGGGCTTCCAACCCTTCTCCTTCCATAGAACCTACAATCCATAGCCTTATGACCAAAGTTAGAACAACAATAACAATAACCATTGAAACCACTTTCATACCTAGGTCTTGGAGCTGTTTCCTTTATGAAGTTGCTTTGATGAACAGACCTAACTCCTTGTTTCATATTTGAACTTCCAAACTCCTTGTTGTCATGCACAGGAGCCTTGGGGGCAGCTTTGGACGTTGATGGACCTGCTACTGGAGTCTTCAGAGACCAAGTGTCATCTTCAAGTTTTTCTTTGTTCTTCTTGTAACCAAGACCAGTCTTGTCGAGCGGAGATCTTTGGCAATCTAAGATCTTATCTAGGACAATTGAACTGTCTTGGAGCTTGACCAAGGCTTCATTTTTCTTACCTTTCTTCCTGAGACCAACTACCTCCATTTCCAGCTTCTGGACTGTTTCCTCCTTTTCTTCTAGCTGTCTTTTCAAAATTTCTCCTATCCTCTTGGCTTCCTCCAGCTGAGTCTTCAAGTCCTGATTTGCCTTTCTTGCTTCTCCAAGTAATTTTGAATCTTTATCATTGTTCTTTTGTTCTAGGGTTAGATCGATCAAATCAATCTTTAGCTTTACTTTTTCTACTTCCTTTTTCTTCAGTAATTTCAGCCAACCTACTCCTTCATGCTTAAGTTTCTTAAGCAACTCCTTTATTTCAACATTTTTCCTTTGGAGATTATCCATATAATCAAAGGTTGTCGTCCTAAATGCCTTGTACTCAAATTGATTAAGATCAACTTTGTTCAAGAACCAGTCAGCTCTGAGATCTATGTGGCATACATAGTTTATAATTATCTGTTTAGCTTTCAACATTGCTTCATCATCATCTGCAAGAACCTTGTCAATTTCATCACACAAGCTATCATAATCACAAGAGTCCATACCTTTACTAGAGACCTCTTCATGTTTATCTTCTTCTTGATCTAGCTCTTCTGAGGGCTTGTCTTCTGATTTTTTATCTGTCTTTTCAGGTTCAGGTCTTGCCTTCTGATACTCACTCTCCAGCTTGAACCATAGGTCTTTTCCCGAAGTGAACTCTCCTACACTTTCCTTCACTAAACTGGGAAGTCCATCCATGAGGAACTTCAAGGCTGTAGTGTTTTCCTTCTTCGCTTCCTTCTGTGCAGTTGGTTTTCCTTTCTTGTTTGATGGAGCGGGTGGATTGATGACAATTTCCCAAATCCCGAACTTCTTCAGATAAGCCTTCATTTTGCTCCTCCAACTGAAATAATCTATAACATCAAGTACAGGGACATCATTGCTTGATGACTCTTTCTTTTCCTCCATTGTGTCTAAGGATCTCCTTCAAGCTTGTTAGTCTCGTGATGAAAACCTCGCTCTGATACCAATTATAGACACTGAGAAGGGGGGTGAATCAGTGTAAAGAAATTTTTACAACTTTTCTCAATTAGCTTGACACAGATAACTACCAATGCATCATTCCAATATTTTATCCATCATATCATAAACATCTTTCATATCATCATTCACATAGCATAAGCATTTAGATCATCAGAAACCATAACACAACTGAACACGACACAATATAATTTTTT
>LPNX010980086.1:2961-52086 GCA_001517045.1 Pseudotsuga menziesii | reverse complement strand
AACTTGTCACCTCCTCATCACTGTTGTTCAAGATGTCAACATGTTTTCTGAGAGAACACATTCACTACTGCTGTTATTAGTCAAGTCATCCAAAGAGTCTTCCTATACACAGCTCATGCCAAGATGTCAAGGCTCATATTAAGACTTCAAGGATATGCTCTAAACACCTGTCTCTTAAGGCTATCACAGCATGTCACTAGTTAATGTCATAACACATTACTTCCACTGACATGCCAAGGCTGTCACACTCATCAAGCTGTCATACTTTTAAAATTGCTAACAGACTGTCAACACTTTCAACCATAAATATTTCAAACCTGAAGCTGTACCATCAAGAATCTTCAAGTAATCAAGAGGTCTGCACATGTGCCAAGTCTTCTCCATGTCCTCAAAAGTCTGCACATATCATCTAGCTCTGATTTTGATGTAAATAAGCTATCATGCTGTCAAGTCAAACCATACCACTACTTGCCAAGATATTTTTCCAAACAAAATACAGCAAAATACTCAGTCAAAGCAGACTTCTTGTCAACCAAAACTTGCCAAGATCCAACTGGGTCTTTACAGAACTTACAATCTGATCTTAGTATTGATTGATTTGATTTTCAGGCCCTCTTGAATTATCTTCAGGTGCCAGCATTGATGGATCAATTTACTATGCAAGTTTTGAATAGCTTAAAGACTATACACGAGATCAGATTGCTGAAGATGACCTGGCTGAAAGTGACCCAAGTTTGATTCTACTCTAGCATTGCAACTGCCTCTTTCACACCCGAATTTTATGCTTACTGAGGATGTATGCTACAGCATGAATTTCTTCAATCCTTCATCCACTTCACCTGAGTTTTATCTTATCCTCAGTGATCTATTCTCCCAAATCTTATAGCTCAATGTTCAACAAAAAACACACGCCATACACTGTGGCTGCCTCAGTCATACCGAAAAAATTTAGAGAGAAAATATTAAAAACTTGCTTGAGGAATACACCTGCAGCTGCCTTTAAACGAGCTCCTGCTAACCCGAATTTCAGAGCTGTATTGACCATTGTTTTACTGCTGGAAATATCCTAGAATTAGTCTTTAAAACTCTGAGAGAAGCATTACTAAAAACGTGTAGAAATTCTCTAGAACAACCATGTTCTCATGCTGCTGTCATGAACAGGACTGAACATAAAATTAAAGGTAAATGCTGCCCATTCTTATCGCTGGAAGCCAGAGATATCATGCCCGAGATATCATATTTTCCATAGCCAAGCTCAGCACTTCTTCAGGATTTTCTAGCTGTAAAACTCCTCACCATCATTCTTGGTACATTAAATTTGCATTTCTAATGGCATTCCCATGCTTTCGATAAGCTTTCAAGTTGGCTGGACATGCACCCTTCAGATCTGGAATAGAAATGAGCCACGCTGTCCTTGTGGCTTTATGTTCACCATAGTAGTACCAAAAGGAAGGTCAGCTTCACGGCCCAACTTAGGACCCAACACAAAGGTCACAGCCCAATAAAAAATCACGACTCTGCTCCATACAGCCCTAGCAGGCCACGGCTGAATTCTGGGAGCAGCCCCAAGTTAACGGCCCACTTCAACCCACAGATCAGAGAGTTAAAGTAATATTTATGCTTTGCTGCAACACCCAGACTCTGTCAGCTGTGGAAACCCTCGGATCTGTCCTGTGGATCTCCCAAGACACTGCTGCCACGAAAAGATTTCCTCAAACTCCCAGCAAATACTGCGGCTTCCTCAGAGAATTATCCCAACGAATTCCAGACAGCCAACAAGAAGAAAAGAGAATATCTCTGAGCAAAAAAAAATTCCAACGATTTCCACTGCTGTAGCCTTCGGACTGAGACAGCCAAAAATTCAGAGCTCCACGAATCCACGAATTGAACTCCACGATCTGTGCTTCTTTCCCAAAAAAAAATTTCCTCAGTACTGCCAGCTTAGAGTCCACTTTTTCTTTTCACTATCAAGCTTAGCGAGCTTTTTCTCTATTCTCTCTTTTTTGTATGAGGAGTAAATATATACACATTTTGAGTGTTATCAATATCCATAAAATAAGGAAAGTATACTTTTGTATTTTAATTTTTTAATTATTATTGTATTTTAAATTACCTTTTGTAATTCACCTTATCCGATTAATATATTTTTATATAAAAAAACTTTCTATCAAGTCACCCATTATTCTGTTGACTGGGCTGACTTCTTTGATTATTTTAAACTTCATGATCGCTAAAGCCATCATCCAGCTTGTGGGAATGGGCAAGTGTCCCACACATGTCCTTGTAGCTTCATCTTCAACAAATGACCACATAATGGGTCATTTGTACCTATCATGGATCCAATCTATTAAGACGGCTTCCTGAAAGGAGGGTTAGTCACTTATATCCATAAGAATACCATCAAGGAGACAATCTTCACCATAATTGTGGGTACCAATACTCAAGTATCCACATCATCTAGTTTGTCCACTGCAAAGGATTGGTGGCATCAATGACAACTAAAAGGGCCATGTAAGTCACATATTGGAATTAATGACAAATCAAGTGGTTGATTCGGTTTCATCTATGGTCAATCCCACTCTTCCTTCCAAGAGTGAATTACAAGTGGCTAATCTGGATTCATCTGTGATTGATCCCACTCTTCCTTTGAAGGGTGAAGTTAAAGTGGTTGAGTTGATGTCATCTCCACCCGATCCCTCTCGTCCAATTGAGAGTGAAAAGCATTCAGTTGAAGTTTTCATAGTTAGCTCTGATTGTTCTATGCAAGAAGAAGTTTTGTCTCTTTTGACAGAACCCTCTCTGAGTAGTGAGGTTATTTCCTTTGATTGGAATAACCTAACAGAATATCGTCTTCATTCGAGTGTTCCTTTCCAGATAGCTATGCGAGTTTCCACTAAGAGTATACTTCGCACTATCATTGACGAAGGGGATTCTGTTAGCATTCTATCCTCTACTTCTTGGAAATCCATAGGTTCTCCTCCACTTGTGCCAACTACTGATCAGATATTGGATTTTAATCGAAGACCTATAGTGCCTTTAGGGATGCTTCCTCAGTTTCCTATTACTTTGGAAGGAAAAACTATCTACATCAATGTTATGGTAGTCCAAGGTCCTTTAGATTTCAATATGCTCCTTGGAAATGATTATGTTTACACCATGAAAGCTGTAGTATCCACACTCTTTTGAGTGATGTATTTTCCCCATGATGGGAATATTGTGACCGTTGATCAATTTTCCTTTCTTAAACCTGATTATCTTGTGACTCCTAGTCATTAGACTTCCCTAAATGTCCTACATGTTCTTGTGGCTCTTTCCCATTCTAATTAAATTCTTCCCATCATAAGCAAAATGGGGGGCATGGCTCCAGCCTCTATATTTCATACTTGAGTTAATTTTCTAGATTCTTATGTAAGGGGGAAAACGACCAACCTTTGGACATCATGTTGCCTTAGAACTTGTTGCGAGCAAAGTTCCCATTCTGTGTCAAGCTCGTTAAAAAATGAAATAGATTCCTTTGAGCAAAGTTCCCATTCTATGTCAAGCTCATTAAAAAATAATCAAATTATGGCTCTAGCCTCTAGACTTCATACTGGAGTTAAGTTGATAGCTTCTTATGTAAGGGGGAAACCCACCAACCTTTGGACATCATGTTGGCTTAGAACTTGTTGCAAGCATAGTTCCTATTCTGTGTCAAGCTCGTTAAAAAATGAAACAGATTCCTTTGAGCAAAGTTCCCATTCTATGTCAATCTCGTAAAAAAATGAAATAGATCTCCTCAAGCATAGTTTACCTTTTGCTTTCAAGCTTGCATAAAAATGAAACCATTCTTGAGCATAGTTCATTTTCTATTTCAAGCTCGTTAAAAAATGAAGTAGGTTTCCTTAAGTATAGTTTACCTTTTGGTTTCAATCTTGCATAAAAATGAAACCATGTTCCAAGAATAGTTACCTTCCATTTCAAGCTTGTGTAAAAATGAAACAGATCCCCTTCCCTTGAGTCGAGTCTTCACTTTAGTGTTAGAACTTGAACCTTCTTTTCACCTGCTCGATTCTCGTTCTTCCTACCCCCCTGGTGAACATTTTCACATTAGTAACTAGGTTTTTAGGTTGGGTATGGAAGAAGAATCGTCAAATGAAACAAATCTTAGGGGCATGTCGAGCCGCTAGCAACCATGCTAGGGGTAAGATTGCTAGAAATCATGCTGGGGGCAAGCTTCCAACCTCTATATATCATGTTAATGGGATTTTTTCAAGCATAGTTTACCCATTGGTTTCGAGCTTGTGTAAAAATGAAACCAATCTTGGAGAATTCTTTCAACTGATCTTTGAGCTTGTAAAAAACAGTAAGATGATGTTGAGCTTACTTTTCATTTTTCATGCTGCGGTTAAAACATGAAAAATTCTAATAGAGTCTTCTTTAAGATCTTTTCGGACTCTTAAAATGTGAAAATATATTCGAGTACTTGTCTTCTTCATAAACGTAAGAGTATTTGAAGAGTCGTCTCTCCGACGGTAGGTTATCTCTTTTTCAGTTCGGATAGACTATTTACAAAAAAGGAACACTCCAGCCAGTCATGACTGGAAGAGTTCTCTAAGGTATTGTTTTATACTTTTTTGGGCCTTAGGGACTAAATCATACGAAAAAGGACCCTTTGGAGTTTTCTTTAGTTTGTTCAGACTCTCTAAACATGAACCACAATGAATTTTCTTTCGTTGGACTCGTTAAACTAAACACTGAAAGACCCTTTTTTGGGAACGAACCCCTCCTTTCTCAGGTTCGTGAAATATATGGGAATGGTCTTATCTTTAGATGAGCTAAAATGAGTGTTTGTTACCCTCTTTGAACTCGAAAAAATGAAAATAGGCACTCATCAATCATGATGGGGAAATTAAGGGAAAGGGAAAACATTTTGCAAGAATGGTTGTTGTTAGTCACCTTTGAACATGGCACTTGTCTGCATTTCATTCAATTGATTGGGTATTCAACTTGTTTTCGAGTCGATCCACTTTCATGAGTCATGACACTCCTTTGAGTCTCTCAAATATTGCATTGTCCATTGTCGCATTGTGTTTCGCCTCATCAAGTCAATGCTACCAAGTCTTCGGTCGTGCTGCCTTATGTTCAAAATGGAAACTATTTTGAGAGTTTACACCTACAGTCAAAACAACTTTTTTGAATCAGTTACTTTTGAGTCAGTCCTATGGTTACATTAGCTACAAAATTCCAGAACTTTGTTCCAAGTTTCATGTCATCGATGTGGGATTCATCATGGCCCTCCTTCAATGAGACTATTCTTGTCGATGTCAACTCATCATCCAGGAATTAGTCTTAGAAAAAATTTTAGTACCTTGAGATCTATGTTCCCTAATGACATATTTTCTCACTTTCAACATAGGTTCACATCATTGACCTTTGATCGAAAGACTCTACTAGGTGTTCAACACCAAGACCTCTATTCACACTCAGTAGATTCTACTAGAGTACCTTGGGAATCATTGACATTAATGGTGATCTCCCTCACACTTATTAACGGTTCACATCATTGACCGGTAATCAAGTGGTTTCTACCATGTTCGACTTTAGATCATTGTAATCACATGGATAGAATCGTACTTTATGGAAGACGAGATGAAGACCCTAGGTATTTTTTAAGCATTCATTGCTTTCCCCAAGTTGGGATGGAGTATTTGTATGAGTCCTAGCATGGATCCACATTTGTATGTTCATGGTTGAGCTTAGATTTGTGTCTGTATGACATAGATCTACATTGTATGTCTGGTAGTTATGTCCAAATTTGATTCTTCTTCGCATGGATCTACATTGTATTTTAGTAGCCATGAATTTTTTGTATCTCACATGGATCTGCGTTGTATTGATCGGCAGCCATGTTGTGAGTCATTTGTGACATGTATCAAAATGTGCTGTAGATAGTTGGTGATGTTTGAGAAGTTCTAACCTTTGGACCTTTGCCTTGACACTATACCTTGTTCTTTCAAAGTATATTGCCTATCATTTCCCTCTAGCCATTATACTTTGGGGGGCATCTCTATTATACCAAAATCTCATCACCCTCATGTTATGAGTTAGGTATCCCCTTGACTGCTCCGATCCCTCAGATTTTCCCTAGAGAAATGAAGGAATAAATTAACCCCTAGCAATTTTTCCCTCTTTTGAGCTAGTAACACTCTTTCCCCATTGACCAAAAGCATTACCCAAGAAGCAAAGAGCCAGCACCACTCTTGATACATGAGAAAAGATAGGTGCCACTACTCTTTCCCTTACTACCAAAAGCGGTGCCCCCTTATCACCGCCTATTTGCTTCTTTGGAAAAGCGGTGCTTGAGTTTTGAAGGAAAAAAGAGAAGCTTTGAGAGGATTGTCGAAGCTTTCCTATGTGGAGCCCTCATCCCTATGGTTTAGGACCAGCTGGAGCTCGAGATCCTCCCTTTTAGGATATAATATCCACCTCACCCATGAGATCCTCAACCATACCTATCTTCCCATGCCTTTAAATACTAGCTCATCCCCCATGAGAGGAGGAAGAATTGTGTTTCATACCCAAACTCTATCAAAATCATTCTTGAGTCTTTAGAGGCAAGGTGAAGTTATAGGCAAGGAGCCATTGGAAGGAACTCTGAACACCGAGGCATGAATGTTGTAGTATCTCCAATCNCATATTTACTGTTTCATGTGTTTATATTGCTTGATTCCTTGGTCACAAGCATAGATCTAGTTGATTATATTGTATGCTATCATGTTTTCTTTGTTGTCTTCCATTTTTTACAGGTTCTTCTGTGAGGATAGTGAGGAAAACCTTTTAGAGAAGCATCATGGCATTCCATTCAAGTGATTAACCAGATCTAGGGAGAGTCTAGCATTTCGTGTTTGTGTTTTGTTCTAGATATGAACCATTCAGACTAGGGAACCAGCTCTTGTCCACAGGAGGTGTGTATTTCTGACTAACAACTTTTGCATGATGGTTTTCTAAGCCTTTTGCAACAAGTTTACCAGATGAAATATCAGTGGTTTCTACATCATTGGGGTTGAAGGTTACTCTCTTGGGAACTCTGTATGAGTCATTTGATATACACTCAGGAGGTTGAAGGTCAAGGAGGGTACATACAGAACATTGAAAAAATTTCCATGTTCAATATTTACTATACCTTGTCCTTTCGAAATGATGGTAGAATCATCTCCCATATCGATGGGAGTTCTCTTGCTGGTGGCTATAGAAGAGAAGGAATCTTTGCTTTCAATCATGTCATTTGAAGCTCCAGAGTCTATGAGCATAGCTTTGGGCTTCGAGGTGCTTGCCATGAGAGCATGTCCTCTTTCTTGTTGGGTATCCTGATCTTGGTGAGCTCTCTTCTGAACACTCTTTAAAAGATTGATATTGTTTCTCTCTAGGAGAGAAGTCATCTCATCAAACTTATTCTTCATGTAGGCATGTTCAGAGTGGAAGCCCTTCTCGCAATATGAACACTTGACTTTCTCTTTCCCATGGTTTCCTTTGTTCTTGTGTTTCTTCAAGCCCAAAGGATCTTCTTGCTATTGGATCTTTTCTTTAGGCTTTGGAGCTTTGAATTTACTCTTTTTATTCTTCTTCCCTTTCCCTTTCGGATATTTGGGCCCTGAAGAAAATAGGGCTTGATTTTTTGAGTATCGAATGATCCCCATTTGAACAAGCTTGCCATGCCCATTTGTTAGGGACTCAATGAAGGCATTGAGAGAAGGCATCTTCCATCCAGGGGTTGTGAGATTCCTGAAATGGAAAGTCGAAACAAATACAGAGTAGTCGGCACCAAGTTTTGAGAGAATGGCGAGGATGAGTTGGTCATCCTCCTTCTTCACCTCACAATGCTTTAGCTGTAGGACTAGATACTTGAATTTTGTGAAGAAGTCATTAAGAGTTTTGAAATTTCCAGGTTGAAGAGAAATCAACTGACTCTCAAGCTGATAAATCCTCAAATAATCATATCTGTCATACAGGGAGGCAAGTTGGTCCCAAATCTATTTCAGAGTCTTCAATCTCGTGAGATGGAATATAAGGTCCTTAGAGATAGAGAGACACAAAAACCCAAAGGCTTCATCTATCTTGTTCCAAAATCTAGCCTTGTCCACAACATGGTTAGGCTCTTCCTCAGTGTGCATAGTGACTCCGTAGATTCCTTTAGCACGTAGCTGGATATCCATGTCTCCTTTCCATTAGTGGTAATTGAAAGGAGTTAGAAGTTCTATGGAAGAACCCATACTTCTATTGTAGTAAATGCAATGAATCTCTAAAAAATCCCGCAATCAACACAAAAAAGTCACCGTAAGGTCAAACAACCTACACATTTCAAGTTTTCATGACACCCAACATAATTGATCAAGCAAGCTTTATCAACAATTCTTTTACTTTGAGTGTTAAGTGGTAAACCTTTGGCTTCTGGCGCAGTGCTGGAATTTGAGCTTTTGCTCAATTTTGCATTCTAGATCTGACAAAAATCATGTTTTTCTTGAAGAATAGCTTCAACCCACCGTGGCTCTAATACCATATTAATTCTGTCACAACAATCTTGGGACAAAGTACAAACTTACAAGTGATTCAAGACAAATTAGACATGAAACGATGTAACAGTACTGCAATAGGAGGATGTAGCTCTATATAATCAATGAAATATTGAATAATACAATACAATGTCATGCAGAATGCATGAATGCCAAGCCAATTCGAATTCACTAGGAGGTCATTCGAATTGCATGGATGGGTGTAGCTTAACTGACTATTAGCTAACACTATACACACTTAGTTAACCACTAAACTAACCATAATTGACTCTCATTGAGTCCTAAATGAATCATAGTGCAATAGATGACTAAGTATAACTGAATGTAACTTAGACACATGTCATTTCATGTCAATCAGTAGGTGGTAGTGCATCATTAACTCCAATTAGCTTCGATGAAGTTAACTGAAGTGATACTGCTCATCAGAAGTGGTTGGGGGAACATTAGCTCACTACAGTTCATCCCAATCAACCCAAAATAGACAATTTCATGATGGAGGTGCCTTTACAACTCAACTTAACTGATTTTTAGGTGAAAAAACAATCAATTAGCAATTAGGTGCACTTATGACACTCATATCACCCCAGAATCGCTCCCTGTTTGAAGGAGGAAGCCCAGTTAGCCTCCCCGATTGAAGGAGAAGGATCAGTTGGTCTCCTTGATTGAAGGAAGGTGTGGGTGTGCTCATGCTGATGTCATAGTGTGCTCATATGATTCCAATTAAGTCAATTAAACTTAGGATAGTGGGTAATTAGGCCAAAATTGACCAAATAAAGTGTGTAAGTTGGATAATGACTCCAACACTATCAGGTTTTGAACAGGCTTTAAAGAAAGTTTATTTATGCTCAACTGTGGACTCTCAGAAAAATTGAATTAAGATATCTTATTTGTACTCTTTAGACACTTTAACAAAGTCGGTAGGGATAGACAAAGTATTTAGGATGACAAGAGATCTTACTGGACACAATATTTTAGACCTAGATGCATCCATAATCACCCTATTGGAAGAGGAATAATTATTAGCGCACCAATCAACAAAATCGGGACAATTTGGGGTTTGGTCTATAGAAAAATAATAAAAATATGAACTGAAAACACCATGAATATCAATTCCTTGGTATTTAAGGATTTTCAACTTGTTTTGGGTTGCTTCTACAGTATCATTGAGCAATATAATGTCAAAGATTTCTAAATATTTGTCTTCAAGAAATTCTTCAATTTTCTAATACTCAAGATTCTAGACCTCTAAATCTTCCATCTCATCCATTAAATACTATTTCACCAGAGAGGAAATCCTACTTGTTCAGCTAACATATGGTCCATAAAAATTTCCATGGCGACGCTTTCCACACAGTCTGAGCTCTCGCTTTATAATGCTTAGAAAAACAAAATTATTTGAATCCACGCGCCCATCTTTATAATATTGTATTCTTCATATCAACTGTGCATATTCTTCTACCAAATGTAGTTCCACCCATAGATTTAGTATCCTTCAATTTGAGCCCTTGATTTTGATTGTTGGTTAACCACACTGTCTTATTCCCACTGTTTCACCTTTCTTTATTTTTCATGCAACTTCAAATATCAGAACAACTTTCCATCTTTGATCTGAAACTTTCCCAAATATGAGCCGTCCATATGCACTTTTCTTAAACCTTGGTCTTTAGTTATATCACTTCTCTATATTTTTTATAGTTTTTGTTCGTGGGTTGATTCTCAATGCTATATTTATCTTAGAGTAAATCCACACCTTTCATTATATTCCACCCTTACACTTTTCACATCATTAGAAAAATTTTCCTTCCTTAAACCTTGGATTAGCGGAAACAACCTCATTCCTTGATATAAATTATATTTTCATCTTGACCATTGAAAAGTGTGACCCTTACTATATTCCGTTGAATCCAAGAATTCATTTATCCTTGCACTTTCAATCTGCAGAATCAACCTTAGTCATTGATCTAAATCGAGCTTTAATATGAGCCGTTGGAATATATGGCCCCTACCTGATTCCAGAAATCTTCATCCTGACTTTTTTCATGCTAGTTCACATTGGGGAATTGTTTTTAGCATTTGATTAAAATCCTCTTTAAATATCCATCGTTCAAACTTTAAGAGCCTACCATATTCCGCATATTTCAAATGATCATTTATCCATGCATGTTGGATTAGTGGAAATGTTCTCTGCCATAGATTTAATTTCCAAATAGATCTCCTCCGTCAAAATATGCAGACCTTTAAGCAATTCCACAGATTAGAAAAAATACTTTCTATGAGCAAGTTAAATCTACGGAATTCATCTCCTCCATTGGTATTACTCCATCATCAATCTTAAACCATTGAAAAATGTAGGCCCTACTAAATTTTGTGAATATGAAAAGTTACTTTGTCCGTGCAAGTTATATTAGTAGAATGAATTTCCACCATGGATTTGATTCAACCTTTGATCGCCATCACTGATATACAAAGATCCTATGCAATTCCGATGATTAAAGAAATTTATTTCTCCTCGCATGTTAAAACAATGAATTTCTTCAGAACCATAGATCTATTTATAGCTATTCATCCAACAGACAACTATGTCTGCAAGTTAACCTGTTCCCGCCCATACCAAAATTCTTAAGTTTGTGCATTTAGGTCTTTCATTTCTTCTCACCATATAACTTGGAATGGAATTTCATGTTCACATACATTTGGATAGTTGAAAACTAGATTTTTTTCATTTATTTTTCATTTCCAACTTAGAAATGATCCTTCAAAATACCTGCAAAACCTCATTAACACCCTTCAAGGTCATATGATAAGAAAATTTTTAGAGCTTATTCCTCCTTTCACTGGCATAATCCCTTTCCAACTACTTAGCCCAAAAATAATGCTAACAACTGGTATCAATTTCTTGATTGTATTTCTTATATTTTTCTTCATTACTGATACTAATATATGGCTTAGATTGATCATATGGATAAACTGCATGCTCTTCTTCCATATCAAAATTTACCAATCCCACAAGATACATGCTCTCTCCTTTTAAACCCTTATAAATAGGATCTTCATTAAAACCACCAAGAGACACAAAAATCCCTCCTTTAGATATGTCATAGACATGACTATCAACAAAACCATCAAAATTTTGTGGTTCATTATTTTCCTCGTTAGACATGTCATAGATTGGATTTTCAATTAATGTCCAGGAATCCTCATCAACATATTTGTTAGACATAAGGGAGTCTTCATCACTTATATCATGCTCCATGTTATGCTTGTCCTCCTTTTCATACCCATATTCTTCATAAAAAGGTCACAAGGAAGTAAACCTTTCGAACTATCATCATTATATGGAGAACAAGTACGAGTGCCATCATGGACATTACAGTTTTCATCATAAATTTAATTATAATATTATGTAATGGTTTCATATTGAGCTAGATATGGAGTGATAATGTGATCATCATCAGTGAAATAAACATGAAAACATTCCCAATCATCACTATTCTCTATTGATGTGACATGAGGAGGGTCTTCAACAATATGTTCAATTAATGTCTCTTCATGCACAAACTCAATGGGAACATCATGTATTTCTTCTTCATTGTGATTTCTTGGA
The DNA here is from genome assembly GCA_001517045.1 of Pseudotsuga menziesii. NCBI lineage: Eukaryota > Viridiplantae > Streptophyta > Pinopsida > Pinales > Pinaceae > Pseudotsuga > Pseudotsuga menziesii. The sequence continues at coordinate 39,933 of LPNX010980086.1, read as the reverse complement.
GGTAGAACCCAATACCTATCATTTCATATCCTGACGAGACAAGGTAATTTAGGGAATTCCTCATGATACTCTATCCAAGGAAAGGAAGTAGAAAGGAACCCTTCCAGGAACTTGTCTAAATCTTCCATTATAGTCTCTCCTGTATGCCATTTCCTCAAGAATATTCTAAGGAAGCTTAAAAGGGAATTAATACCTTTATTTGGAATATCATTGAGATACCATTCACAAGCATTTCCTTGTAGAGTACTGACAAAAATTTCCATCATATTATATTCATACAAAACATTGAATTTCGCTGGAATTTTAAGGAAAGATATGACATGTCGAACCTCTGCATGCTCATTTCCCCAAATAATAGGTAGATGATTAGATATATCTTCACCATTATAGTAATTATGGAATCCTTGGATGTTTGAGAAGTTAGTGGAAGGATATTCGCTAGAAATACAAGCTCTTTGCTCATCCATATTGTTTACTCAATATCAAGCATTTGACATAACCACGGAGCTGTCAAAATAATGAGCTTTAAAATTTTACTGTATCCATGAGCTCATCTACACACAATCAAACTCAACAATTTTTGTGATAAACAAGGGTTTTATCCCTTCAATGGAGTCGCCATGTGAAAATAAAAATATGCATCATAAATCTTTCACAAAAAATTCTATTTTTTTTCTTTGTATAAAGGAAAAAAGGTTAGTGGAGTCTCCAGACAAAGAATCAAAAATATATTCTAATAGTTCATAAAACAAAGCAAAAACAAAAAATAAAGAAAACAAAAGTCATAACCCAGGAATAGAAATATTTATCCCCGACAACGGCACCAAAAAGTGTTGCCTCCTTTCACACACCTAGGGTTTAAGCGCGACAGAAATATTCAAGCTTCTAGGTGTGTCCTTGGGGGAAAGTATTGAGTCAAGTAATGTGACTTTATCTTGACTCATCCATTTAGGTAAAACTCCTATTGAATCCAAGGGGGGTGGTCCCTAAGAAAGGTTTATCTAAGGCTCTTTAAGTTTTAGTCCTTACTGATGGAAGTGAGTTGTTTAGGATTTTTTTGAAGTAAATTATGATACAAGATGGTTTACATATTAAAGTAAATATTCAGCAGCATAACATCAATACATAAGGAGTCAATACAATAATTATAGATCAAATCAATGCCAATGGAGTTAAAGCGAAATAATGTTGTTGAAGTAAAATGTTTTGAAATTGTGTTTTGGTAAGTTTTAATTATTAAGAGATGAGTTGAATTACGGGAAGGGAATTCTCGATATACTTGAAGTACTAAGAATGTGTCCAGAATATGACTAAAGTGGTTCCTCACTCAGAAATCTGGTCTGAATCGGAGTCTCTGAGAAGGTTTCCAACACTACACCAACAAGGGTGTATCCTGACTGTATCTCAAGGTCACTACTTAGTTGTTCCTACTTCGTTTGAAGAATTTTCCCACGATTGTAAACTATCGCATGCCATAATTTCATAATGTTTCTAAGGGGAGTTGATTTTATTAATGAAATATTATATTAATGGGAAGAAATTAGAAAGTGTCGAAAACCACTTTTGATTTCCCAAAGAACATGCACAGGCCGCATAGGGAAAGAGCATACATGAGTTTACAAAAAAATGTTTATTCCAATTTGATACAACAACTAAGTTTGTAAAATCAAAGGATTAATGAAAAATTAGAACCACAACTATGTGTCATTTTCTGATCATGCACCAATAATTGACAAAGCCTTTAGTTGGTGGTGAGAGCATACTTCATGGCAACGATTTGGGTAAGAAAGTGAAACTTATTCTAAGATGAAATTAAGTAAAAAACAAAATATATACATCCTTTCAAGAAGGTGGATTGTGTGCAAGGGTTTATTAGTAAAATGAAAACCATGAAAAGGACTACGAATCACCCCAGTGGGGATGGAGTGTGGGTGGTGTGTTGTTGGAATATTGGACAATACTAAGAGGGGGAGGGTGAACCAGTATTTATAAATTTTAACAATATAAACCACTTTTAATTTATTCATTAACACACATGATCAACAAAAACACATAGAACACAAATTTATCGTGGAAGCCCAATTGGGTAAACCACCAATACTTCCTATTGCTGCAACCTTATATTTTATAAATAGTTTTTTCCTGCTACTACAAACAAGGATGGTGCTACACCCTATTTACCAGCAACTACTGGAAGGAGAAATTGACCCCCTAGTTTTATCATCTTCTACTAAAAGGATGCTATGACACCCTATTTACCAGCTACCATTGGAAGGAGGCTATGACCCCCTAGAAAACTTGTTGCTTTCCCTCGAGACTCCCAACCTCCCTCAAATGATAATTTGATCTCTGGATGTTCTTCAATTGATATTTCAATTGAATGTCCAGAGACACTCATTCAAAGGTTTAAAACTTTGTTTATATACTCTCAAACATATCTCTTCATTCAGTAGTCACCTATCTTCATCGTGACTCTTCACAGACAAATAAACTAATTCTGAATTACTTCTTTGTTCATCGTTTTTACGCAATGTCCTTTCCACAACATATCTTTTTTGCATTTACCTTTCTGCACTCATTTTCCCACAATTATATTTCTGCAACAAAAATCCTTCCACAATTTCATTTTTGCAACGACCTTTCTTCAATTTCGGGTTGCAGATTGCAGTTGTGCGTTTTGACTTTTCTCAAAAATTCCTTCCGTAACTACCTTTCTACAAGGTAATTTTTGCACCATTTATTTCTTCCAGACTCTTCCTTGACCGTTGATCCAAGATCATATGCGAATTGTAGACTGTGAGTTTTCCAATTTTATTCAAACTACTTTCACAGTTCCCTTTCCACAATTTTTCTTCCGCGTTGTCAATCTCTTGCGGAGTCTTTCGTGATTGTTGATATTGAGGATTGTGGATGTTCCTTCTAATATTTTTGAATTGGGCTTCTACAAATATTTTATCGTAACTCTTTGAGCTGTCGATTTCTTGTGGATGCTTTCTTGAGTGTCGATCTTTGGATTGTGGATTGCAGAACCACACTTTTTGATTTTGGACTTTCGTAATTTTTCACGACTGATCTGGGTCATCCAATTCTTCACTTCATTCTAGTGTTCAGGGATGTTATTTTCCATGCATATATATTTTGCGGGTATTATTTTAGACCATTGATCTCCGTCTCTCTAGTGATCCAGGTTGTAAAAATAACATCCACACTTTGGAACGTTATCTTCCACTACTTACTTTGTGGATCTTCCCCTTGTCATCGACCCTGTCATGGATCTATAATCCAATTTTGGAATTCCTTTGTCTTTCACTAAGTACGCCTTGTCATCATGTTTACTGGTTATTCTTTTGTCATTTCTGAACTCTTTTGACATCAATTGACAACTATTTTCAACATTCTCCCCCTTTGGCATTGATGGCAACATTTTATCTTGGCCAACCTTCTCCCCCTTTGACGGTAATGAAAAAGGATTCCTTCTGACAGCTCGCCTTGTTAGCATATATCCCCCTGAGGTTATGCTTGTTATCCTACAACTATTTTAAGTATATTACACCCAAATTTCATCTAAGATGCTCAAAATCTTCCTTGGGTAGTGGTTTGGTAAAGATATCAGCAATCTGTTCTTTTGTGTCAACATACTCTAGTTTGACAACTTTTTGGGATACTTTTTCTCTGAGGAAGTGATACTTTATTGGTATGTGCTTTGTCTTGGAGTGCATGACAAGATTTTTCAACATATTTATGGAACTAATATTGTAACAATTTGTTACTATTGGGTGCTCATACTTCCCAAGTAATTCTTCTAGTGTCTGCTTCATCCAAATGACTTGAGTACAACATGACGCAGCAACAATTATTCGGTTTCTAATGTGGAGAGTTAAATAGAGGATTGTTTCTTACTGAACCATGATACCAAACAATTTCCCAGAAGAATGTTGCTCCACTAGTACTTTTTTGATCATCAACACTTCCTTCCCAATTCGCATCAGTAAATTCATTTAGAGTGAATTTATTGCTTTTTGGAAACCAGAATTCATAATCCATAGTACCTTTTAGATATCTAAGAATTTTTTTTACTGCAGCCACATGTGTTTCTTTTGGGGCTGATTGGAATTTGGAAACCAAACCTATATCTTGCATTACATCTAGTCTAGTATTTGTTTCATATAATAAACTACCAATCATTGACCTATACATAGTATGATCCACTTCTGAAGATTTATCACTCTTTCTTAATATACAACCAGTAACCATATGAGTACTAACAGGTTTGGATTCTTCCATTTTGAATTTTTCTGACATTTCTTTGATATACTTAGTTTGAGAAATGAAAATCCATTTTTCTGATTGAGATACTTGTAAACCTAGAAATAATGGTGGTTCTCCTAACATTGACATTTCAAATTCTTTCTTCATTTCTGATGCAAAGTTCACACTCAAAAGTTTTAGATCACTTCCAAATATGATATTGTCTACATAGACTACCACAATGATCATATTTTCATTTTCAAATTTTATGTACAAATTACTGTCAATGGCCCCTCTTTTATATCCTTGTTGTTTTAAATAATTTTCAAGTCTAGAGAACCATGCCCTTGGAGATTTTTTTTAAGCCATATAGAGCTTTCTTATGTTTGCACACATAAATTATGTTTTTTGAAAAGAGAAAACCTTCAGGCTACTCAATATAGACTTCTTCTTCAAGTTCTCCATTAAGGAATGCAGATTTTACATCCATTTGATATACTTTAAAGTTTTTGTAGCATTCAAAATCTAAGAACATCCTAATGGCTTCAAGTATTGCCACAAGTGAAAAAGTTTCTTCAAAGTCAACTCCTTCTACTTGAGCATATCATTTACATACTAACCTAGCCTTGTTTCTTGTCACATGACCATGCTCATTGAACTTGTTTTTAAATATCCATTTGGTTCCAATAACGTTCATATCCTTAGTTCTTGGGACAAGTTCTCAAGTCTAGTTCTTTTCTATTTGATTAAGTTCATCATTAATGGAACTGATCCAAACCTCAAATTTTCAAGCTTCTTTAAATGTTTTGGGTTCTACTATCAAAATTAATGCTTGTTCTTCATCTAACAATTTTATTCTTGTTTTAAATCTTGATTCTTTGTCACCAATTATTTGTCTTTCGGGATTATTTTTCTGGACCCACCTAGATGATGTTTTTGTGTTTGATCTTGGGGAATATTCATTCTCATTTTCATGTGACTCTTCTTCCTTTACTTTTTCTTCTTCTTCTTCAGAATTTTATTCCTTTTGTGTACTTCCTTCCTTACCTTCATCATCCATTTCTTCATCATCCACACTTCTTTGAATTTGTATTCTTCTTGGTTTAGTATCATCAATGGTTACATTTTCACTTTCTATGATCTTGTGTGACCTTATATTATAGCATCTGTATTCCTTTTTCATGGAAGAATATCCAAGAAATATGCCTTCATCGGTTCTAGAGTCAAACTTCCCTAGATTATCATCATCTCTTTTTATGTAGCATTTACTTACAAAATCTCTAAAATATTTTGCTGAAGTCGGTCTTCCAAACCATACCTCATAAGGATTTTTGTCACTATTCACTCTAAGTTTTCCTTTTTTTTGTACATAAACAGCTGTATATATTGCTTCTCCCTAATAACCATCAAGAAGTTTTGCTTCATTAAGCATAGTTTTTTATGCTTATTGGCATGTCCTATTCTTTCTCTCAGCTACTCCATTTTTCTGAGGAGTTTTTGCTGCTGAGAACTGTCTCTTGATTCCATGATTTTCACAAAACTCATTGAACTCATTTGAGGTGAATTCCCCACCATTATCTGATCTTACACATTTAGTTTTGCAATTTCTTTCATTTTCAATAAGGGCTTTTAAGTCTTTGAATTTCATAAAAGGATTTTGATTTTTTCTTTAAGAAAAGTCACCCAAGTCATCCTTGTATAGTCATCGATTAATAACATAAAATAACATTCACCTTGAAGACTTTTAGTCCTTGTTGGTCCACAAAGACTAGTGTGAATTAATTCTAATGGCTGGGAGGTTGTATGTTCTTTCACCTTGAAGCTTGTTCTTGTTTGCTTCCCATGAAGACAATGTATACAAACATGATTTGGTGGTTTAATAATCTTTGGAAGATTTCTTACAGCTCCCTTCTAAATAGTTTTCACAAGATTGTCAAAGTTCAAGTGCCCTATCCTTCTATTCCATAGCAAACTTTCATCAGTTTGGCTCATATAACATTGTTCTTCATTTTCTAGAATATATACATTTCTTGGAGTTCTCACAGCAGTTCCAAAATTTTTTCTGGAATCTTTTCTTCTGATTTCACACTTCTTGGAATCAAATATACATATGTGTACTTTATCACATGTTTGGATCACACTCAAAAGATTAGGTTTTAAGTTCTCTACAAGAAGAAAATTTCCATCTTTCATCTTGTCACTAATAACCACTGTACCCTTCCCAATTATTTTAGAGGATAGATTATCTCCAAAGGTGAATTTTCCTTTTTTCTTCCTTTTTAGGCTTAGGAACTTAGTTGGGTCACCTTTCATGTGTTTTGAGAATCCACTATCCATATGCCATAGATTTTGTTTTCCTGTAGCACATAGAGATAATGAACAGTCCACATCATCCTTCATTTTCAAAGCTACTCCTTCTTCATTTCTATGATATTTTGAGGTGTCATCCATAGGAATTCCTAGTTTACACTTTCTATCAATGTGTTCGAGATTACCACATGTGTAGCATTTTGTACTATAACTCTGTAGAGGAGAAAAAGAATTGGAGTTTCTTCCTTTTGGATTGTTTTTGTTAATATTTTTCTTATAGACAAAAGTATGTGATGTAATCCCTTTCTCCATAGGATTATTTAGTTTACAATTTCTATCCATATGTCCAAAATTGTTACAGGTGTAACAATTTCCTAAAAATAGTTGTTGATGTTTACTTGTCACTGGTATTTTAGGAATCATATATGTTCTTTGTAAGGGAGAAACATATTTCATACTTTCTTCTCTTTAGCTCATTAGTACAGAAGCATATCTTCATTTATTTCCATCTTGATTTGTGAAAGAAGAATATCCTGGTTTTTCATTGTCAAACCCTAGTCCAAATTTGTCGCTTGATGGCCTTTGAACGCTTAGGATTTCATCTAAATTCCTTGAACTGTTTTCAAACCTTTATTTGATTGATTATTCATCTAGTTTCTTTCTAAGGTGCATAATTTTTTGTTCAATCCTTTCATATTCTTGTATTCTTCTTTTGAGCTGATTTTCTATCTTGTTTTCATCCCTTTCGACCTCTAGGACCTGATTTTTTAAGTCCTCAATCATTATTTGTGCATCTTTGTTTTTCTCTTCAAATTATATCATGTGAGTTTTTTTATTTTTTGTACATCCTTCTATACTTCTCTAATTATTCATGAGCATTTATAAGTTCTACTTGAATATCTACCACATCTTCTATTTCTTCTTCAGGAATTTTGCTTTTGAAACCCATGAATAGGACTTCAACATCTTCACTTATTTCATCATTTTCACCGTCTTCTTTCGAGTAGAGGTTTTTCTTATTTTTTTGAAACTTCTTCTTGTATATTTTCATATTCTTTTTATCTTTCTTATGACAGCAAGGTTCTTCATCATCGCTATCCTCTTGTTTTGGGTAAGGACACTTTTTGGAAAAATGTCCAATCCTTCCATAGTTAAAACATTTCAAGGGTAGCTTCCCTTTGTACCTTCCAGTGCCTCTCTCAAGTTTCTTAATGAAGAGAGATTCCTCATCATCTAGGTCATCAGATTGGATCTTGGATACGGATTTAAAAGCTGCTTCCTTCTTTGATGATCCATTTTTTCATGTTCTCATCTCATAGGTAGTGAATATCCCATGTAGTTCATCTGTTTTCATAAGTTTAAGATCATCTCGTTCTTCTAGAGAGGATACCTTTGAGTCATATTTCAATGGCACAGTTCTTAGTACATTGTCAACTATGCCTTTCTATTTAATTTCTCCTCCAATGCCTCTAATGGCATTACCAACTTCATCTACTCTTAGAAGATATTCTTCAATATTTTCTTCCTCTTTCATTTTTAGGTTTTCAAACTATCCTTTATAGGTATGGAGTTTGGATTCCTTAACTTTGGATGCTCCTTCATAGATACATTTTAATTTTTCCCAAGCATGTTTGGATGTTTTTCATTGCATGACTTTTACAAGTATTGATTCTATCAACCCACTCAAAATTCCATTCAGAGATTTTGCATTGGCCTCATATAGGTTGATTTCTCCTTCGTCTATAGGTACGCCATCTGGTACTTTATATTATGTTTCAACTGTCCTCCAAACTTTGTATCCAATAGCCATTAGATGGAAATTAATTCTTATGCTCCAGTATGCATATTTATCTCCAGTAAATAAAGGAGGTATGTTGGTGGCTAATCCTTGTTGATCCATAGTGAATTTCAATAGGATCTTCCTTCCAGTGATTAATATGTAGTGAAGGATCCTGCTCTGATACCGATTGTTGGAATATTGGAAAATACTGAGAGGGGGGATGAATTAGTATTTATAACTTTTAACAATATAAACCAATTTTAATTTATTCATTAACACACATGATAAAAAAAACACAAAACAAAAATTTATCGTGGAATCCCAATTGGGTAAACCACCAATACTTCTTATTATTGCAAAATTATATTTTACAAATAATGTTTAACTACTACTACAGATAAGATGGTGCTACACCCTATTTACCAGCAACTACTGGAAGGAGGCTACGACCCCCTGGTTTGATCAACTGCTACTGAAAGATGTTACGACACCCTATTTACCAGCTACCACTCGAAGGATGATACAACCCCCTAGCAAACATGTTGCTTACCCTAGCACCTCCCAACCTCCCTCAGATGATAATTTGATCTCTGACTGTTCTTCAATCTATTTTTTAATTGAATGTCCTAAGACACTTATTCAAAGGTTTGAAACTTTTTTTATATACCCTCAAACATATCTCTTCATTCAACAGTCACCTATCTTCATCATGACTCTTCATAGACAAATACACTAATTCTGAATTACTTCTATGTTCATCATTTTTAACTCTGTTTAGTTTATCCGTCACGACCTTCCACAGTTTCCTTTCTGCAACAGATCTTTTCTGCATTTACCTTTCCGCACTCATTTTTCCACAATTATATTTTTGCAACAAAAATCCTTCCATAATTGCCTCTCCGCAATGACCTTTCTACAATTACAGGTTGCGGATTGCGGTTGCGCATTTTGAATTTTCTCAAAAATTCCTTCCGCAACTACCTTTCCACAAGTTACTTTCCACACTTTTGATTTCTTGTGAACTCTTCCCTGAGCATTGATCCGATATGAGATGCGGATTGTGGATTTGGGGTTTTCCAATTTTTTTCAAACTACTTTTGCGGATCCCTTTCTGAAATTTTTCTTCTATGCCGTTGATTTGTTGTGGATTCTTTCCTGACTATCAATCTTACAGATTGTGGATGTTCCTTCTAATATATTTCAAATTGGGATTCTACAAATCTCTTTCCACAAATCATTTTCCCCAACTCTCTGAGCCGTCTATTTCTTGCGGATGCTTTCCTGACCGTCGATCTTCGGATTGCAGATTGTGGAACCACACTTTCCCATTTTGGACTTCCAAAATTTTTCTTGAGTGATCTGGGCCTTTCAATTCTTCATTTCATTCTAGTGTTTGTGGATGTCATGTTCCACGCATATCTATTTTGTGGGTCTTATTATAGACCATTGATATCTATCGCTCGAGTGATCTGGGTTGTCCAAATAACATCAACTCTTTGGAATGCTATCTTCCAATTCTTACTTTGTGGATCTTCCCCTTGTCGTCAACCCTGTCATCGATCTATAATCTGATTTTGGAATTCCTTTGTCTTTCACTAAGTTCACATTGTCATCATATTTACTGGTTATTCTTTTGTCATTACTGAACTCTTTTGACATCAATTGACAACTATTTTCAACATGTGTAGCCCTCTTGATTTATTTATTAACGAGTTTACAATATTATAAAAAAATGAATTATGATTTTCACTTTGATCCTTGAAAGGGATCGAAAGGCTTACAATTTCGTTGGGAGAGAATAGGGAATAAGAAAATGGATGGAGGACGGAGTTTTTGATGTCTCGAATGACCCCAAGACTCAAAATTTGAGCGGTATGTCCTCCTCCTTTTCTAAAAACCTGCTAAAAACCAGAAAGTTAAATTTATTATAATATCGTAAATTAATCAAAACAAAAACATAATCTATACTACTCAAAATGCTCATGAAAATGTATATTTTTTTTTGTGAAAATGGCGCTTTGAAAGATTGAAATGGATCTAGTTTAAGATAAAGATTTAAAATTGAATATATATATGATATATATTCTTGAATAAAAATAATATTTCAGATACAAATTATTTATCCAATTTTACTAAGCATCAAGTAACCGAAAGCAAGAAGAAAGCTTGAATTTTAGAGAGAAGAAGATTGAAATTCCCAAGCCCGTGCTTAAAATAAATGAAGGAGAGAGGGATATGCAAAACAATTGTATTATAAATAGAAAAATGGATTTTTTAAATAGAAGTGGATGCATCCAAGCTCCAAGCCCCTTCACTCTGAGACAAATCTGCAAAAAACTAGGCAATTTCTCAAAAGACCAAGGTTAATCCAATCATTTCATTAATGAAAAAGAAGAAGGAGAGCATAAGTATAACCAACTACAGTTTTCTACTCCTAAAAAATTATGATAATAAAATGAACATAAGTAACTTGAAAATAGAAAATACTTATTGAAATTTAACTGGATCTAAACACATCATTCGAAATAAATAAAGCATGAAATTCCATAGATTTCACCTCAGATTTTGACCAAGTCACAAGATCATAATGAAATCACATACTAGCTTCCAAATTCTTCAATATTTATTTTAAAAATATCAAAAACATAAGCACAAATGATAGAGGTTCAATTCATCCTCCTAACTGACGAGAAAAACCCTTCTTCTATAGCAAAAAAGAAGCTCAACCCCTAAGGGGGTGAATTTGCCAATTGTGAGGTGGTTTTTGGGGTTGATATAATGGTGGGCATAATGGGAGGGAATCTGCCCCCATTATATCATCCAAGTGGCAAAACACACCCTCCATGAGAGAATCTTCCCCCATTTTGTGGAAGTGATTTGGAGCCCCTCATTTGATGGTTGAAGATTCTAATCTATGCTCATAAATTTCCTAGACAATATCCTCAACAAATTTGACACCTCATAGAAAAGTCCCAGACAAGCTTCCTTTGATTTAGGAATTGGATTTTCTCCAATTTTCCCATTTATTTGACCCTCTCAGTCATTTTAGAGAGAAAATCAAAATTAATAATTGAAAATTACCAATTTGACTTTCAAAAGTGGGTTTAGGGGTTTAGTGGGAGATCTGGGTCCAAAAACGAGCATCCCCATGACCAAATTGATTCCCTAGCCCAATTTTATGACCTTTTCAAATTTTACAATTAAAATACACCCTATCGACGATTTTAATAAAAAAACATAAAAATTAAAAAATCCTATGAAATACTTAACACATGTCCACGAAAATTTAAGAATATGAATAGCATGGTATAATACATATACCCTAGGATTTAATAACATTTTAAGACAAAATCACAAATTTCACCATCCTCACTTTTGGAGGATTTTGAGTGAAAAACTCAAAAATTATATGTCGCTTAAACAAACGGCACATAATCAACGAGTGAAAAAACATTCAAAGATTATGACCTTGATGACCAAGTGCTAATAAGGCCAAGCCTTTTACAAAAATAGACCATAATGCTATGTCATTTATTACAATTCCCTCGAGGGGGTATGAACATGCGAAAAAGGGGTCACAACTGGCCCTGATGAAACCATGGAACGTTCTGAGCACTGAGTAAGAACAATTGATTTGTTCCAATCCTTGGTGGCTCACTTGAAAAATACACTAAGTGCAACTTAGTGGATAACAGGTACAATCTCTTCATATGTTCAATTGCGATATTTATCTTTCTATTGATCAACAATATATGGTTGGTTTTGACAATATTGAATGATGATTTGATTGAAAATGGGATTAATGTACTTAAAAATGTCAGTGCAGTGTTGATTGTTGTTATGCTGAGTAAGATGTACAGGTTCCAGGAAGAATGGATAAGTTATATGAGACAAGTGAGACAAACATGTCCTCACTTGAATTCTGGATGAAAATATGCTTTTGGTGGTCCAAAAGCTTCATAGTGGGGAGTTTTGATCCATGAGGTTATTTCAATGGTCGATCAAAGTAGAAGTATTCAAACAAAAAAAAACCAAAAAAAAGCTTTCTAGCGTAAAGCGCTCATAAACAAATTTTCGTCAACACTCATTTCATGTGAAACAACCTCAGGATGTAGAAGTTATCAATGTTTGAATTTACAACAAGAAGGTTAAAAAATGGTCAAAGTGGTAAAAAAATGGATATTGTATGGGTTGGTAAAATTTTGTGGAGTCAATGGGATTTGAACCCAATACCTCTAACTAGCCCAAAGTCTTCATTGAACTCTCCTAACCATCTCCCCTCACTTGTTCCTTATTATGTATAGTATGCAAGTGATATTTAAACTTGAACCAATATTTTATTTGAAAATGGTGGAGGGGCTAGGCGCTAAGACCTCAACCCCATTGTCAACACAGATACCCCCCCCTAGAAAGTTAGGTTATAATCCAACACCAAGTCTAGTGGAATCCACATAGAAGCCAAGTCATAACCCTTTGATACATGCCAATTTGCCACAAGACCATATGGTAAACCTTATAGAAACCATATAATATTCATTATCCTTTGAACCATAATCGCATACCATATGTTAAACACCACGACTATATTCTAACCACGTTACAATGTTAGCGTAAAAAGGGCAGAGGACCATGGGTTTGACCTCGGGAACTCTGCCCCCTATCTAGTTCCTTTGCTAACATGCCAGTATCATCCCATTTTATGGGATATGGCAGAATCAGCTTAAGAATTCACAGCTGAAAATGGGGGGACCTAAAAGGGTGTGTCCCTCCAGCCCGCACCTCCAAAAAAACCTAAAACCACTATAAAACCCATGAAAATGCCAGGATTGGGACCACGGTTTTGGCATGTATTGCAAGACGGGTATGCACAGTTCCCAAGGTGATTTCAACACATATCCTGAGGTGGTTTTGCATAGATCTCGAGGAAGTTTTGGCACAAATCCCAAGGTGGTTTTGGAACAATTCCCGAGGAGGTTTTGGCACAAATATTGTGGAATTTTTGGAACAATTCCTGAGTTCGTACAGTCATTAATGGGCATGGATCTTGATGTGGAATCCATACTGTTTTGTATTTTATGCAGGCTAAGTTTCTCAATTTTTGTTCCATGGGAGGCCTCAAGAAAAGGAAGTCAATTTTATACTCATTTTTCTTGAAATTTCCAGAGGATCATAGTGGTGATGTCTGTTTTTGCTGGTTACTGATAGAAAATTGAAGTGGTTCCAGAAACCCATTATTGTAAGCTTTGAATACCTAATAAGATCGGCCTTCCCATTGGAAGTGTCCTAGAGACGTAGCCCAGGAGGGGTGAACTCCATTATCGGCACTTGTGTATCATTCCCATGGTTTTATTTTTGTTTATCTACTTAAGTGTGTATGTTTAATTATTTAGAATTCATATTTTAAGCATGCTTATGAGTATTTAACATACAAAGTTCACATTCAATTTTTAATGGTTAAAAAGATCCTGAAGATTTTCAAAGCACCTTGTCCCTATGCAAACTACTATACCCCCTGGACTCAGTATGGTCCTAATGCTTCAATATAACCCTAAAAAAGACAGTTTTGAAGATACACATGGGTGAATAGCTTTGTAGGTCACATATACACATGATGCAACATTACAACCCACATACATCAGGTTTTGTGCTCAAAACAAAAAAAAATTGGAGTTTTCCTCATCAAGTAACAAATATATTGATCCTTGTCTTTCCATATGACTGGAAACACTCCGACTCGACCCTCCATTTCCCATTTGAGGGCTATATATTGATCCATTTTGAAGCATTCAAAGGAGTAGAATTTTAAGAGTAAGGAAACTATAGTGAAATTTTCCCCATTTCCATATGCTTGAGTCTGCATCCCTTTATTCTTGTTGATAAAACTCTTTATGTTCATCTCCTAATCTATCCATTGTCTTTTTTAGATTTCCTCGGTATGGAGGATTTAAGTGGTGGAGCCCTAGGTGGAGGAATTTGGTTTATCGGTTCTGACGAGTTTCCTTTAGAGGTTGTCACTTTGTACTTTTCTTTTGAATTAATAGAAATACTATTTTCTCATCCAATTTCATGTGAAAATGTTATGTATATTTTGATGGGTATATTTGCTTCATAAATGTTCAAATGGATTATTGCAGAGTAGGTGCAAATGTTTCATTAATATATTATATGCTTGGATATATTTTTTGTTGAGGAGAAGTTGTAGGTTTCAAGCATTGGATTGAAATCTCAACAATTGACTACTTCGATCTTCTAGTTGAGGTACACACATTTATTTTCATTGATAGCATTTACATTTATACGTCATATTTGGGATTAGAGTTTATTTCTGGTATCATCATGTCTGTTGTGGTACACCCCAATCCATAGGAATATTTTCACTGTAACATGCCTAAATAATAAATTAAGTTTTGAATTTGGATTGTGGGGGAGTATATTGATAGTTGTTCTAATCCTAGTTCATGTGAATTAATGAGGCTAGGAGCTTATTTTCCTAACCAGGGTTGATAATGCTCATTGTGACTGGCTATTGTTTATGTTGGGACCTTGGGATTCCACTATAGTGTATGATTCCTACCTAACCAAGAGGTACTCATTGAGTGAGAGTGATAGTAATATAATGGAAAATGGCCACCACTTCCATGTATGATACTAGCCTAAACATAGGTATTTGTAAGGGGCTTGAGTGGTAATAAGACCTGTTGCATTTCTTTTAATGATGTAATTTATATGTTTCATATACTACATGGTTGTAATTATAATTTCAGTGATTACTCATTGAAATGGCCTCACCGATCATATTATTATACTTTTTAATTTGAAATAAATTACTTTAGTATTGAATTTCATAGCCTAAACTTAGAAAAAAAAAGTCTATGTATAAGGAGGTAACACTCTCCAAGGAATGGGAGCTATTACGAAATGGTATTAGAGCCCCAGGTTCTCACAACCAAGTGCCTCTAGGATATCCAAATTTTGAGGTTGATACCTAGAAGAAAGAATCCCTTTGACCCTAGGTAGGTTACACCTATTAAGGGATTCTTGGACAAATGAATTTAGTTCGTTAAATTGTTTTAATTTTTTGTTGGATGATTGTCTTTGTCTTTTTTTGGACCTATTTATTTATTTGTTTGTTTCTTTTTTCCTTATTATTTTTTTTATGGTTCCTGAATCCTTTCTTTGATTTATTATTAATCAAATTGCTTGGATTGACAAATAGATAGATTTCATAACCCTATGACAACCAAGTAGGAACATCAAATTTCATCATTTTGAAAGATCTATTTATTAATAATTGTTATCTTTTAGTTAATTGTTTCATAAAAGTCAAATTTTCTATTCCTTAATATCTCTTTCTCTACATGCTTGTTGATAGGACATAATACCCAACATCAATTAGAGGGTTTTAAACCAAATTTAACATACAAATCATAAAAATATAAAGATAAAAACAATATAGGAGTATGGAATTCAACAATGTAGTTGATCTCATTCATGACCTTTCATTTTTTACTACAACAATTCCTTAGCATCATGTAGCATTATTTAACTTTGTTGTAGCTTCCTTTATTGGCTTGAGCTTCCCTGTAGTCACATGTGACTATGAAAATGATATTTGTTTTCATTTGAGTTGACTTTTCATTTTGTTCACCTTTAGGAAATATTGTTCAATATTTATTGAGAAAATGTCTAACCAAGATCAACTTGGGCATTATTTATTTTCAACCCATAGTAGCATTACAAAATTCATTTACGGCTCCATTTTCTTGGTCAATCATGCCCCCAACTTAATTTCCATTTACCATAAATTCTAGCACACCATAATGTTGCAATACATGCCATTCCATTTTTTATTTGAACTCCTTTAAAGTCCATTTATAGTTTTAATCAATACTAAGATTATATACTATTTTCACTTTATATGCCTTCTTATATTCTTCATGTAGATACCACTACAATTTTCTACCTATTTGCATGCTTAGAATGCTCTTAACATTCTCTATCTCAATATTATTACAATACTTTCTTCTTACTGTCGGGATCATTTCCTCAATATTAGCAATACATTTTCAATAGCATGGAAATCTATTGTGCCACATCACAGGCCTTTATCTTTAGTTGTGTTTAAGATTGACTCAATTAAGAATCTTTCCTCTTTATTCATTGTATCATTATATGTAAGTTCTACTATGTTTACCATCACAAATCCATTAAATGGAGTGATTTACTTCTCCATTATTAGTAGTTTCCAAGTGAATCAAAATTCATGATTCTCTTCATATTGCTCTTTCAAAATAAGTTGTCAGTTCATATCCTATAACTTTCAACATAAGTTGTTTCATATCCTACAACTTATATGTATATGTATACATATACATACACACACATATATATGTATATATATACATATGTATATAGATATGTATGTATACATATACATATATACATATGTATGTATATATATATATGTATGTATGTATGTATATACTATTAAATTCTATCACAACAATCTTGAGACAAAGCACAAACTTACAAGAGATTCAAGAAAATTTAGGCATGAAATGACATAACGGTACTGCAATAGGAGGTTGCAGCTCTGTATAATCAATAATACAATGTCATGCAAAATTGCATGAATGGAGATAGTTCGAATTCACTAGAGTTCATTCGAATTGAATGGATGGGTGTAGCTTAACTGTCTATTAGCAACACTGAACACACAAGTTAACCACTAATATAGCCATGATTTACTCTAACTGAGTCCTAACTAAATCAAAGTGCAATAAATGACTGATTCTAACTAAAATTAACTCAAGTACATGTCACTCCATGTCAATCAGTAGGTGGTAGCGCATCACTAACTCCAGTTAGCTCTGATGAAGTGAACTAAACTGAAACTGGTCATCAAAAGTTTTGGAGGCACATTAACTCACTCTAGTCACCCAAATCAGCCCAAAATAGAAAATGGCATGAGGGAGGCACCTTTACAACTCTGCTTAACTGATTGTCAAGTGAAACAATATTCAGTTAACTATTTGGTGCACTTATGACACTTAGATCACCCCAGAATTGCTCCCTGATTGAAGGAGGGAATGGGTGTGCTCATGCTGATCTCATGGTGTGCCGATGATGATGCCAATTGAGTCAATAAACTTAGGATAGTAGTTAATTAGGCCAAAATTGACCAAAATAGGTGTGTGGGTTGGATAATGACTCCAACACCCCCCCTTAAGCTATACTCAGGAGGTGTAAAATAAAATGCATAAATGCTATGGCCCTAGCAACAAAGGCCATAGGTCACCCTGCATAATAAAGTAACTCTAAAATGCTCAAATAAAATGTGAAGTGAGGTAAGAGGAAAAACCCGTTTGGAAAACCCCCCCTCAAGCTGAACACTAAAGAAGTAATTGGTCACCCTGATAAACTCACCCCCAACAGTGAACGGAGGTAAGTGAAATTTTTCTCAGTAAAATTCTTGGTGAAGATATCTGCAAGTTGCTCATCTGTAGGGTAGTATTGTAGAACAATGGTCCTATCATGCACCAAATACCTAATTTAGTGCATCTGTATCTCAACATGTTTGGTCCTCTTCCATTGAACTGGATCTGTGGAGACCTTGATAGCACTTTTTTTGTCACAAAATATGATTTTGGACAAAGCACTACCAATCTCAAACTTTGAAAGAATTCCTTGCAACCAAACAGCTTGGATGCAAGCATTCACTGCTCCCATGTACTCAGCCTATGCTAAAGACAATGCAATGGAAGCCTAATTTTTTCTAGACCAGCAAATGGGTCCACCACCAAACATAAATACATACCCAAAAGTGGAATTTTGATCTATGGAATCCCCTGCCCAATCTGAATCTGTATAACCAACCAACTCTAGCACAGAATTTGCAGCATAGTGAATGTTGTAGGATATTGTGCCCTGAATGTACTGAAGGATCCTCTTGGCTTCCTTCCAATGAATATCATGATATTGCTGCATGTATATTGATACATCAATCATTTCATAAAAAATATCAGGCCGTGAATTTGTCATGTATAGCAAGCTTCTGATCAGCTGGCGGTAAATAGTGCAGTCCATGGGTGGAGTGGATTTTCCCTCTTCAAGGCTGATCCCTGAGAGGAAAGGAAATGATGCAGCCTTGAAATTAGCCATGTTAAACTTAATTAACAGGTCTTAAATATATTTTTACTGAGTTACCATTATCCCATCAAAATCTTGTGAGATTTCAAGCCCCAGAAATTGCTTCAGGAGCCCCAAATCGCTCATCTCAAATGCATCATGAAGATCAGTTTTTTTATGAAAGAAATCGAAGCAAGTGTGATTCTTGTTATTAAAAGGTCATCAACATATAATACTATCATAATAATATTACCATCATACTGTTTTAAATATACATTAGGATCAGATTCGCATCTCTAGAAGTTTTGTGAGAGTAGAAAGGCATCCGTCTTGGCATACCATGATCTTGGGGCATGTTTCAACCCATATAATGACTTATGAAACTTACATACCAAATAAGGATCTGATGTATACCCCTCGGGCTGCTTCATGTATATTTCCTTATTCAAGTATCCATGAATAAAAGCACTCTTGACATCCATGTGATGCACCTCCTAGTAATTGGATGCGACAATGGCCAAAACTAGCCTGATGGAGTCCATTTTTACCACCGGTGCAAAGGTCTCATGGTATTCCACTCCTTGGACTTGGGATAACCCTTTTGAAACCAGAATTGATTTGTACTTGCATTTTGTTCCATCAACACTAACCTTCTTCCAAAACACCCACTTGCATTGAACTAATTTCCTCCCAGGTGGAAGAGAAACTAGAAGGGATGATTTTAAGGAACCATACTTATTTAAAAGTGTATAAATGTTGGTGAATATTACCAATTCTTATAACACCAACTATAAAATGATTGGTGATATTTTTCAGAAAATATCTTAATTTCCAAGGATTTTATATCATTTATATAATAATTTGGTGAATTTTAGGGTGAAAAAACTTTACCCCATCAAAATTGGGAGAAATAGGGCTTCAAAAAATGAAAAATGGTGAATCGTTTTTGGGAGAAAAACATGGAAAAATAGCCCACTGGGATAAAATTCACCCCTAAAATTATCCCTAGTTCAAACTAGCTCCCAAGTACCATTTTTTCGAAGAGAATTAAGCTCTTCGTCCATAGCAGCTTGCCATCTCGGATATTTACGAGCATGGTAGTAGGAATTAGGATCTGACCCAATCATTAAATAATAGGTCTCAGACATCATTGAATCATGAAAAGAGAGAGCAATACTTTCTCTTTGAAAATCAGACCAGGTTTTTCTTGGATCAACAGGATTTCCAATGTTTTGCCCCGCAGAAGAGAGTGTCTTTTTGTCCCAAGTTGGGAGATGATTTGGAATCTCAGAATCTAATTATGAAACTGATATATTTTTATCACTAACATCAGATATTATATCTTCAAAATCAGAGCCTTCACTCCCACTTTGATCACCCAAATGATCAGCAGAACAGGAGGGAATTTCAGTAGAATTTTCTTCAACTAGTTCTACCTCTTGGAGAAGTTCTTCAAATCAGACACTTATTTCAATGAATATTTGTTTGGTTCTGATATTAAAAAGTTTGAATCCGTTATATTCTTATAGATATACAATGAACAAACATTCAATACTTTACGGTTTCAAAGCTTTCCTCAGGAGGGAATTTTAGCAGAATTTTCTTCAACTAGTTCTACCTCTTGGAGAGGTTCTTCAAATCAGACACTTCTTTCAATGAATATCTGTTTGGTTCTGATATTCAAAATTTTGAATCCCTTAGATTCTTCTGGATATACAATGAACAAACATTCAATACTTTTTGGTTTCAAATCTTTCCTCTTGTCATGCGGAATTCGAGCCCATGCAGTGGACCCAAAAACCTTGAAATTTGACACATCTGAATTGTGTCCAAAATAGGTTTCGAAGGGAGTATTTCCTTTCATGGAAGAGTGAGGTACTATTTTCTGAATGTGTGCAGAAATATTCATGGCCTCAGACCATAGGTTACTATATAAACCTTTGTCTTCCAGCATGCAAGTAGTCATCTCTTTGAGGACCCGGTTTTTCCTTTCTGCAACACCATTTTGTTGTGGTGTGTAAGGAACTGAGTGCTGGATTTGGATCCCACCGTTAGCACATATTTTCAGAAATTAAGAAATGATATACTCCCCTCCATTATCATATCTAAGATATTTTATCTTTCTTTCATAGGCATTCTCAACCAGTGCTTTGAACTCGGTGAATCTTTCCAAAACTTCATATTTTTTCTTTAGAAAGAAAAACCAAGTGTATATGGAGAAATCATCAATGAAGGTAAGTACATACCATGAACCATTCATGGATTTAGTAGGCATGGGTCCTCTAATATCAGAATTAATCATCCCCAAAATACTCTTTGAATGACTTGCCTTCCCCCAATCAAACTTGTGCTTAGGGTGTTTGCCAACAATACAACCTTTGCAAATTCCACTGGAAGTTTTGATGGCTAGGAGGCCTTCAACCATGGAATTTTTCTAAATTTGTTGCAAGTATTTGAAGTTAAAATGACCAAATCTCTCATGCCATCGTCTATTGACCTTATTCCCGTGATTTAGAAGAGCGGTGGGCTTTGCATCCGCACCAAACTGGGAAAACTCATAGGCTTTAGCATGATGGTTTTCTATGCCTATTACAACAGGTTTCCCGGATGCACTAATACGTTTGGGCAGTTTTTCCATGAAATATTTTCATGTTTTGAACATTCGTGGATTAATACTTCATTTGTTTTTATCATGGCGGAAAAACCATGGCAATATTGACGTTTTTTAATTTTCGACGAACTTTCGTCTCTATATCGACGATATATGGCTATCTTTGCACAACCGCCAAACCAATGCCAGCTTTTAATGGCTCTTGGTTGTTTACGCGTGGGTCAACTCATGCATTTTTGTCTGCATCCAACTAAGCAGGTCTTGCTATTTGCATAACGGAGTAAACTTGTTCTGGGTGAGAAGTGAATTCCATCCCTCCCTCGGTTCATATTCTTGGTTCATATTCAAGCCAGAAAGCATGAAGATGGCGCTGAACGTCAAAGAAAAATATTGCTTCTATCTTCAGTCTGATCATAGATAGAAATCCTGAAATGGAAACCCTCAATAATAATAAAATATTTTTTCTTTTTTTCCCCAGCTGTTGCATCTTTTTTCTTGGGTCTAGGTATGACTGGCTATGTGTCGTATAGTATTTTATATATATGAAAGAAGTTGCCTATACCCTTGCCTTAGGCCATCCATGTGCCCTTATATTTTGCATAGAGACATTTACACTTGTTCATATATGATGTCGCCATGGATAAATAGCAATTTCCATGAAACTGGCTACCTCATTGTAGCTATCTCTACTACTGCAACCTAGTTACCTATATGATGTCAGCATAGATAATTTTACCTTTTATATTTCCAGTGGTCCATTGATTAAACTATGCCAGAGAGTGAAATCAAATTGAAATCCAGTTTATAGCTCCTTTCGGTGAGCATGCCAAGCTATATCACTTAGCACATTTTCTATAGTTGCGACAAGGTTCTTGGTGATTGATTGAGTGAGGATTGAGTCCAAATTTCTTTATCAACCATATCCAAAACTAGAGAGATCAGTCATACTCTGCAACAATCATCTGGCCGTAAATTCATAAAAGGTAAGCATGCATCCTTTTTTGGGGGATACAAACTAACATTGAGGCTCAAAATAACAGTTGTATTATTCGGGTCATGTACCTTACGAACGAATTTAACAACCCTGCAACTCCCTCCTTTTATTTAAACCAGAGTAATTGCAACAAGAGGGTCCAATCAACAATGACTCTAGCCAATTCATTTTTTTATATACCCGATGCTCCACTAAGTTATTGACCATTGACACAATGTTAATTAATTTCCACAGGAGAAGGACAAATTTCATTTGGACCATTTGGGCCACCTAGTGTTCCGATTCCCAAACTATCAAGGTCTCCTTGTGAGTAAATCAAAGGCCATTGCACAACACTTGTTGTCATCAATGAAAAATTCAGTTTGTTAGACACAATGCTCACTGAGAGGGGGGGGGTGGGTGAATCAGTGAGCTAAGGCTTCAACTCAATTTCAAATTTTTCTACCAATATTATCATGCCCACAACCATCTCTGTCATCAAGTTTTCTTGTCTATTGTCATGTGACCATCTCCTTGTCATCTTTTCACCAACATCTTTGTCTTTCCCAAACCATCTTCAAATGACCACAGAATGGGTCATTTGACTCTGTAGATGTTCCATGCTTGTCATGCTTGCTTGTCAATGTCATTATGCATGTCCTTATTAATCTCTGTCCTTCATGTCTTGTTCCAATTACACCTTTCCATGTCATCATGCTTAGACACCTTTTCGAATCTATGTTTGTTATTTATTGTTTTAATGAAATAATCAATTAAAACTTCTTCTAAAAATTGCATCTCTCCAATAGTAATATGCGTCTCTTCAAAAATCTGTCTTAATTATTTTTATTAAATTTCTATTTATTTTTCTAAATACGTTCATGTAGCTTCTTATTTAATAAACTCTGTTTATTATTTTTCACTAACTTTGCAGGTCCATCTTTTGCATATGTGACCATCATAATGCAAACTGAAAGTATGGCTGGATAGCCACCTCAACAAGGATCAGATCCATGTCACCTTTTGAACTTTTTGATACACACACATTATCTAGAGATCATTTGAAAATAGGCTTCCAAACTATTTAATTTAACACTTCGACAAAATTGTTTTTAACTTGTAAAAATTTGTTTTCTTCTACTTTGGTAGATTGATTTCTCCCTCATTTTATCACCATAAGGAAACCTACAAGCATGGCTAGATAGCCATTTCAACAATGAACAAGACCATATCACAAGATAAATCTGTTGACACACACACAACCTCTGGAAATCATTTCAAAATATCTTCTCAACCTCTTTTAAACATCAAAACATATTTCTTCCCATTTTCACAGACTCCTATTTCACACGTATGAACACTATATGGAGACCTGAAGTCAGGAGCAGATGGACAACTTACCAAAGAATGGATCCATGACATTTGATAAATTTACTTGCACAAATACAGCCCTTGGCGGGCATTTCCAACTAACCTCTCAAACTCTTATTTTTAACACAGTCAATTTTCTTTTGTTCTCACTATGCAAAATATTATTTTTCCTATTTTTGGCAGAGAAATATTTTGCATATGAGACCATCATAATACAACCTGAAGGTATGGATGGATAGTCAGTTCACCAAGGATAATGACTATGCTACATGATGAATTTTATCATCAAAATAACCCCTCCTTACGGGAATTTCAAAATGCCTCTTCAATTTCCTGAATCTAACACTTAACCAATTTTCTTGTGTTCATAAAATGCAAAATAATATTTTTCTTACTTTTGGTAGATTTATATCTTTGTCATAAAACACTCTACAGGATAACCAAGACCATGGTTAGATGAACCCATCAACAAGTTGTAGCCTAACACTTTCATATTATTTTTCTCATCATCCTATGAGGTAGGGTGGGAATTTCTCTGAGACCACTGAGGCAGTTTTTCCGGTACTGGAATAGTGCAAAACAACCCGAAACTCTGTTTTGGAAGACCATTATCTTTGTCATCAAACATCTTCTTTGAGAAGTGATACCATGGTGAGATAGCCTCTTCAACACGTTTAAGGATGATAGCTTCATATATTTTTTTATCATACACCTATAAGGTATGGCGGGAATTTTTCCAAGTCCACATGAGCCAATTTTTCGAACACAGAGACAATTTTCTTAGTCTGGTCCAATTTGCCTAAAACATTGTTTTGGTAGGTTCATAACTTCTTCCTCAACTACTTCCAAGACAATATGAAGACATGTTCAGGTATTCCATATATCAATCTACAGGACCCCCATATGGTGCGGGAATTTTCTTCAACCCACAATTTGTGGTGAGCATTTTCTTAAGGCTACCTAAGCCAGTTTTCCAACACTTAGTCATTTTTAGGACTTTCTCCAAAATTTATTCTGAAACCTCATTTTGGCAAATTCAACTTTTTTTTCAGACATGCTTAAGGAGAAATAATACCACATTTAGGTAGACAAACCAAAACACTACAATACCCCCATGTGCTGCGGGTATTTACTCTAACCCATAATTTAGGGCGGGCATCTTTCTGAGGCTACTTAGCCATTTTTACTTGGTCTGGCACAAACCCCTATTTTGGCAGGTCCATAAATTCTCCCTCATGCACTTTCAAGACAAATTGAAGACATGGTCAGGTAGGAAAAACAACAATCTACAGGACCCCCATGTGGTGCGGGCATTTATATTCTCCTATAAATTATGGCGTGCATTTCCCTAAAGCAATTTTTACTAATTTCCCCATACTTAGTCATTTTCCTGTTTTTCACCAAATTACCATATTTTTCAAAAATTATTTTCATTAATGTTGTCATCAATGAAAATCCTATTCATCACAATCTTCATGTTTTTCTTTATATAAATTGGTATATAATATACTGCATTTAGAAATATACTTATATCTAATGTATTTGACAAGTTACTGTTTGGTATGGTGTAGGTAAGACAATTACTTATCACTACAAGGATATTTCACTATGAATGAAAATTCAAGGAATATTTCTTAGTTTAGAGCAGCATTAGAGGCGAGGGGATATGGAAAATGTTATTGCTCTTGATTTGATTGCAGGGGCTTGGTAGTAGTTGGTAACGGTGTGATAATTTGGGGATTTTGACTAAGTGTTGAAAAAATTCCCTAAAGCAGCTGCCTTATGAAAATGACCACCATAATTCATAAGAAGAAGAAAATTCCCTCCATGACCTGCCATCCCATGACCTGGCCCCGGTTCTAAGTAAAACTTGGTGAAGAAGAAGATACGGGTCTCCCAAAAGAAGGATTTTTGGTCAAATTAGTCAGAATTGCTCTAGGGAAATGCCTGCCATAATTTGTGGGTTGAAGAAAATTACCACACCACATGGTCATCCTGTAGGTGTATGTTTTATCTACCTGACCATGTTCTCACATTGGTTTTGATAATGCTTGAGGAAGAAGATATGGATCTGCGAAAACAGGGTTTCAAGCAGTCTTACACCAAAGTTTAGTAAAATGCCTGCCTAGGGAAAATGAAGATGAGTATGGGAGTGAAATAAGCATAGGTGTGCTTAGTAAGGTTTAATACATCATCTAGTAGAATTATTTCAGGTTTTGGGTGAAATGAAAAATCCACCTTAGGTTTTGGACAAATTGTCTAAGTATGGAATTATTGGTAAAATCTGCCTACGTGGCCTCAAGGAAATGTGCACCACCTCTCATAGGATGATGCAAAAAATTATCTAAAAGTGATAGGATCTAGTATGTTGGTTGGTGCATCCAACCATGGTTTCATATTTCCTAAAGAGTCTCTGAGGAGGAAGATATCAATATGCCAAAAGTGCATGTCACCTTCATTTGCACTATCCCAGTAAAATTCCTACCAAGGTTAGATGATGAGGTTGCATGAGAGAATATTGGCATGGTTGAGTCAGTCTGATATTCATCACATTGTGGATTTCTCAATCTACAATTTTGATGAAAAAATAAAATCACCTTGGTGACTTAGGGTTTAAAGAAATTTGTCCAAGTGTCAATAAGCATTTTGGAAGACCACTTTCAAATGCATGCTAGATGTTGGGTGTATGTCAATAGGCTCATCAATTGGCATGGATTTGTTTATTGTTGAAATCGATATCCAACCATACTTTCAGGCTGACTTACAATGGTCACATATGCAAAATATCAATCTTCCAAAAGTAGGAAAAATACTATTTTTCATATTGAGAAACACAAGAAAATTTCCTAAGTGTTGAGAACAGGATTTTGAGAGGTCATTTGGAAATGACCGCCAAGGGTTGTCCTTGTGAAAATAAATTTATCAAATGTGATGGATCAAAGGCCACCTGGACCAGTTTTCCAACACTTAGCCATGTCCAAGAATTTCTCCAAGGTTTATCCTAAAACTTTATTTTGGCAAACTTATAACTTTCTCCTCATAAATGATTAAGGAAAACCAAGACCATGGCTAGATATCCAGTTCAACAAGATATAGCCGGATATGTTGGTGCGGGAATTCTATTCAAACCATGAATTATGGAAAGCATTCTCTTAGAGTAGTTTTGACTACTTTTTCATACTTGGTCAATTTCCAAAGTTTCACAAAGTTGCCATATTTTTCCAAAATGATGTCAGATTACAACACTGACTTCTTGATAGCACCAAAACACCATTATGTTTCTTTCCAGCCTCACCATACATGCCACATCATCATACTTTCCATGTCATTACTTCCTTTGTCATTCCTTTATCTTTCACTGAGTTTACCATGCCATCATGTCTTTGGTTATCCTTTTGTCATTCACTAAACTCCTTTGACATCAATGACAATCACATTCAACTTGTATCATATATTATATAAATAATTTTACGTTATCAATAATTGTAATAATGTAAAAATGACATTTTGATTATCGTGGACTTGTATAATGTCCCAAATTTTGGTTTCTTATTCTTATATAATAAAATGGGTTCTTCATCTATCGTATTCTCTAATGTCACCAAATTTTACGTTATTGATTAAATATATGAATTATGTACATTGTGATTGTGGACAAATGTGTAATCAACTTTCTTATCCAAGCACAATAATTAATAAATAAAAATAAATATTACTTTAAAAATATATGATTTGTAGATAATTAATTGAAATTTAATTATATGAATGATTTTCATTGTTACAATGAACAAAATTTTAAACGACTCTTATATCCAATTGCAACAAATAAATATAAAAAAAAAATATTATTATAAAAGAATGATTTTCTAATGGGTAATTGAAAATTTGTAAAAATAATAAATAGCATTTGCATATCTGCGGTGTGGAAAATTTCATCAGTGAACCATACACATTCTATTATTTCAACTAGTTGGTGTATCTTTTACATTTCCTTGAACTAAGATAACAAAGTATTTTACCCATTAGTGCTCTTTTACATAATGTATGAACCGATTTGTTTTAGGACATATACACATCGATTGTCTTTACATGATATATACACCAATGTGTTTCTAATGTCAATTATGCACCATCTCACTTTATGCATTTTATATGCATCCATTCATGTATCATCATCATCGTCACCATCATCATCATCATCATCAACAACATCACCATCTTCATCATCATCATCATCATCATCATCATCATCATCATCATCATCATCATTGCCATCATCATTTTCATCATCATCAACATCACCATCATCATCATCATCATCATCAACATCATCATATTGATCATCATCATCGTCGTCGTCATCATCGTCGTCATCTTAATCATCGTCATCATCACCATCGTCATCATCATCATCATCAACAACAACATCACCATATTCATCATTATCATCATTGTTAACTTTTCATATGCTTAGCTAAGACATCAATATTTCATTTCATTTTCATAACAAAAGCATATACACATTATCACTGAAAGAAACAACATCACAAGAACAACACAGATTTATCCTGGGAAAACCCTAAAGGGAAAAACCCAGCAAAAGCTTCCTCAATATAGATGCCCCAAAAAGGTAAAAGATAAAACCAGCAAGGAGATCGAAAACCTGATCCTCCTCCTTCTCCAGCTACTTCTCTCCTCCACAAGTGCGCTACTCAAGTGAGTGTGTGTGTTCCAAATGAGGAGCACCACACCTCTATTTATATTCATCCGTTCACTTTAATTAACTCATCCGACATGCAGGCTCGAGTTAATCATGTAGCCTCGAGTTACACATGTAGGTTCAAGTAACCACACTGGGGTGCTAATGACCCACCTTTACAATTAGAGGGGACTACCTCATGACTCTTATTAGTTCTTCCAATGAGAAGCATCGGGGTACAAAGATAATACAAGTGGTTCTCCCGGTAGGACCATCGGGGACCAAAAAAGATACATATAGAATATTCTTCAAAGTTACAATATTTCAACACTCCCCCTTAACAACAAGGGTATTCTACAACAACAACAACAATAGTAGGAGAGGACATCATCGACATCATTAGGGTAACACATCTATAAATCATTGGAATCTTTTCAACATCATATAGTCTTCGTCTTCAATTTTCAATGACAACAACTCTTTGATCGGCATCAGCATCTTTTGACCTTTTGATCATCGACATCTTCAACACTTTGACCTTTTGATCAGCAACACCTTCAGAAACATCTTCAGCACTTTGACCTTTCGAACAACAACATCTTCAGCACTTAGACCTTTCAATCAGCAGCAACATCTTCAGCACTTTGACCTTTCAATCAGCAACATCTTCAGCATTTTGACCTTTCGATCAGCAACAATATCTTTAGCATTTTGATCAGCAACATCTTCAGCACTTTGATCTTTCGATCAGAAACAACATCTTAAACATTTCGATCAGCAACATCTTCAGCACTTTGATCTTTCGATCAGAAACAACATCTTAAACATTTCGATCAGCAACATCTTCAGCACTTTGATCTTTCGATCAACAACAACATATTCAACATTTCGATCATCAACATCTTCAGTACTTTGATCTTTCGATCAACAACAACTTCTTCAGCATTTTTTTCTTTCGATCAGCAACCTGATCGGTAACATCGTGATCAGCACCATAATCACACTTCAATTCTCGAACAGCATCATCATCATGATATTCTGATCTTTTGATCAGTACGTCGTTATCATCACATACTGATCATTGGATCAGTATGTTATCATCATCATACTTTGATCTTTCGATCAGTACATCATCATCATCATACTCTGATCTTTCGATCAGTACATCATCATCATCACACTTTGATCTTTCAATCAGTACATCGTAATCATCATCACATACTGATCTTTCGATCAGTACGTCCTCATCATCATAAAAACAACATCATCATCAAAACATCAACATCATCAAAACATCAACATATCATCATAATCACACTCTGATCTTTCGATCAGTACATCATCATCATCATAAAAACATCAACATCATCAAAACATCAACATGATCCTTCCTTTCGGAATTACGGGATTTAGGTCTTTATGGAGTTACCAATGATCCTTCCTTTTGGAATTACGGGATTTAGGTCTTTAAAGAGTTACTAATGATCCTTCCTTTCGGAATTACGGGATAAACACATCTATGGAACTCAGATAATCCTTCCTATTGGAATTACGGGATCAATTTGATGATCCTTCCTTTCAGAATTATGGGATTTAGGTCTTTACGGAGTTACTAACAATCCTTCCTTTCGGAATTATGGGATTTAGGTCTTTACGGAGTTACTAACAATCCTTCCTTTTGGAATTACGGGATCAACACAGATCTGGGACTCATACAATCCTTCCTCTAGGAATTACGGGATCAACACACGTTCTTGAGTACCGAAGTCACCGGATCCGTTCTGAACCGAAGTTCAAGGATGATACAATCCTACCACATTCACGATGACCAAGATCTCTGGATACATTTTGAATCGAGGTTCAAGGATGATGCAATCCTACCACTTTCACGGGGTCCAAGACCTCTGGATATATTTTGAACTGAGGTTCATGGATGATTCAATCCACCACTTTCACGGGGGCCGAGACCTTCGGATACATTTTGAACCGAAGTTCAGGGGTGATGCAATCCTACCACATTCATGGGGGCTGAGACCTCCGGATACATTTTGAACCGAAGTTCAAGGATGATGCAATCCCACCACATTCACGGGGGTCGAGACCTCCGGATACATTTTGAACTGAAGTTCAAGGCTGATGCAATCCTACCACATTCACGAAGACCGAAGTCACTGGATCTATTTTGGATAGATTTTCCAGGATGATACAATCCCTATTCATTCTTGAGGACTGAGGTCACCGGATCACTTTAGGGTAGATGCCTAGGGATGATACAATCCCACTGCAACATCACTACTCCCCCTTTTGAGGAATGTTCTTCCAAACCTCACCAAGCTTGTCTCGAAAGTGTTCGGACTTTACTCGAGACAGAGGCTTCGTTAGCACATCAACAACCAAACCATCATCATCTACATCTTCAGTATGTGAATACTAAACTATCACCATCTGTATCTCCAGTATGTGAATACTGAAAGCATCATCATCTATATCTTTAGTATAGAAATACTGAAAGCATCATCATCTCTGTATTCAGTATAGAAATACGGAATCACCATCATCTGCATATATAGTATGTAAATACTGAAACATCATCTATATCTTCAGTATGGGAATACTGAAACATCATCATCTGTATATTCAGTATAGAAATACGGAATCACCATCATCTGCATCTACAGTATGTAAATACTGAAACATCATCTATATCTTCAGTATGGGAATACTTAAACATCATCATCTGCATCTTATCTCGTATGTAGAAATACCGGATTTCCATGTGTTACGATGGAACACAGGGTTCTCTATCATCACAACTCTGGTTATCACATAGAATCATTGTAGTATCCATCTTCAGTTCAAAGAGACCTGATATCAGCTTCCGAATCCATATGGCTTCACAACTTAGCAGAGCAATCTGCTATGTATCTTGCTTCAGCCATGCTACGAGAAACATTGGACTATTTCCTGCTAAACCATAAACTCATAGCAGACCCCAAACAAAAGCATCTACCTAATGTGCTTTTCCTGTCTGAGATACTTCCAGCCTAATCTGCATCTGTGTATCCATACAATCTATACTCATGTCTACCATCATAATACAAACCAAAGTCTATAGTCCCTTTCAGATATCTCATCACATGTTTTGTAGTTACTAGGTGAACCCATCTTGGTTGAATAAGATATTGACTTAAGGTGTTCAAAGTAAAACAAATGTCTAGTCTGGTATTTGTTAAGTACATCAATGACCCAATGATCTGTTTGTAATGAGTCATATCCACTAACTCTGATGAGTCATCAGCTAACAGCTTCAGGTTGGAGTCCATGGGTGTGGCCATGACTTTGCATTCCAACATATTGAATCTCTTCAATCTCTACCGCATACTTTCCCTGGTTGAGAAAGATTTCTTCTGAACTTTTCCATACTTCCAGACCTAGGAAATAATGCATTAACCCAAGGTCTTTCATCTCAAATTCTTCTGCTATTTTCTTCTTGC
Source organism: Pseudotsuga menziesii (assembly GCA_001517045.1). Lineage (NCBI taxonomy): Eukaryota > Viridiplantae > Streptophyta > Pinopsida > Pinales > Pinaceae > Pseudotsuga > Pseudotsuga menziesii. Next base: position 8,319 of record LPNX010980086.1, on the reverse strand, counting down.
TTTCCATGACCTATTTCTCATTTCCTGTCAAGGATAAGTCATCCACATATAATAACAGGATGACAATTTCATCTTCTACAACCTTGAGATAAAGGTTAGGATCAGATTTACTTTTGGTAAAGCCCATGCTCCACAAGAAACCATCTATTCTTTCATACCAAGCTTGAGGAGCTTGTTTAAGACCATATAATGCCTTCTTCAACTTGCATACGTGAGTATGTCTATCTTCAACTTCAAATCCTTGTGGCTGTTCTATGTATACTTCTTCTTTGATCACACCATTTAGAAAAGCTGTTTTCACATCCATCTAGTGTAAGTCCCACTTCATCATGGATGCAAGTGCCATGGTAGCTCTAATTGAAGTATACCATGCTACTGGGGCAAATGTCTCTTCATAATAAATTCCCTCTTTCTGAGAGAAACCTCTGGCCACAAATCTTGCTTTATACTTCTCAATACTTCCGTCAGTTGCATGCTTTATTTTGCATATCCATTTGGGGGATACTATACTCTTTCCTTCTGGTTTGGGAACTGTATCCCAAACATCATTCTAGATTCTTTCATCATAACATCTTCCATGAGTTCGTTTTGTTGGGTCATCAACATATCCTAGTCTTCTGCATTCAACCTTGAAGGTTGGAACCCTCTTTACTCTTGGTAAAGTCTCAATCTAGCAGGAAGCTGTCCATCATGTCATACCATGTCGAACTTAGATATCTTCTGTAGTCACTCCCCATAAAGTGGAGTATCATCTTCCCTCTTCATTCTGTATAGGTGGCTCTATGCTTGATATATATAGGTCAATAGAGTATGTCATGTCATAGTCTATTCTTTCTGAGGAAAATCACGAGCCTTTCTTTGTACACTTGTTCTTGTAGATCCATATGGAGGATACTATGTACTTCCCTTTATGTCTCGAAATCATATCGTATACATCATTCCCCATGATCAACTGTTATTCTTTGATCATAGTTTCTTTTATAGCATTCTTTTCTTCATCTTGAGTTATCTCCCATACCCATGGTGGTCTTCATCCTTTGAGGTGGATCTACCGCTTTCTAAAGCTCTTTCCTTCGTCATGGTGTCTCTGACCCTGGGAGCTTCAGATTCATGTTTATTGGATTGTCATCACTTGTTCTTCGGAACAAGTATCGTCCTTCTTTTCTTGTAGGAGGTTGTACAGGACCTTTCCTACAATTCAAATGCACCAGTTGCATGGTTAGAACTATTTCATGAAACATATGCATAATGACAAATTCTTATGCATTATGCAACTATTTAGCCAATACAACATTCATCCATATCTCACGGAAATTTTCTAGATGCCTTCCATCTCTACCATGACATCATTGAGATTGTGCACTAAGTCAGCAAAGAGGTTTGATAAGTAGCACTAGAGAGTTGTATAGCGCCATGAGCTACTTACCCATCACATGCATATTAGTAATATTAATGCAAACAATCTATCATGCATAACACATCAACTGAATATAATCAAATGTATAACAAAATAATATCATGAAATGGAAACTGAATACTTATATTTTATTTTTTTCGTGGGTAGACTCCATCTTGATCATTCTACTTTATCATCTTCTCAATTTATGAAATCATCATTTCTTATCCAAATGATAAGATGAATAAGAGGTTCTTCAAGAATTGAGTTTTTCATATTCCTCATCGCTTGAGGGATCTTCTTTGAATGATGAGAGCTTGATCTTCAATTGCTCCCATCTTCTTCTTCTCTTCTTATTAGTCGAGCTAAAAGTAATCACTTACTTCTGGCATACATTCTTCTTCTACCACTTCAAGTTGTTTTGCATTCTAGATCTTCACATTCTTCAACTGTTTTCTCAAAGCCATCTTCTGATTTAAGTTCTTATCTTCAAATAGCTTAATCAAGGAATCAAACATCTTTGGTGTCTTTAGGGAATACACTTGTGGTATAATTTGATCCGTGATTGAATCAACAAATATCTTCTTGGCCTTGATCAAGTTCTTCTTATGTAAGGATTTGAGCCTCATCTTCGTATGGAACTGGAACCTCTCTACTCATGTAGGTGTCCAATTCATTTTCTTCAAAGAGATCAAATACTTCCATGCTTGGAAGTTTTCAACTAATGTGATATATCACTTTGAAATGAGAACCTAAAATGAAAATAGCAAAAGATTAGATCTTACCGATTTGAGGTGTTCGTCCTGCTTCTAGAGCTGGCTGATCTAGGGCTTGTCAGAGAAACCCTAATTTTTAAAACTTGGAATATTTCAGATATGATTGGATAGAAATATATATCTGTAATGTCCCTAGTTTTGACCACGTTTTCATGATGTATATATTGTAATTAATCGTGGTGAGGAGCTCAAGGAAAAATCCCCACCATCGATTTGGTTTTACATGTTTCGGCAATAGGGATAGTTGCCAATGGTATGTCGTGCTATTTGGCACGTTATAATTCGGCATCATGTAAGCACGCACATCAATTAAAATAAACCACAACCAGCTACGGCAGCGCAACGTTGAATGAAAAGGGCATGGTTCCAAAGGATAAGGGGTGGGGGATGTCAAACCTTGGTTATGGGGAAAAAACCCATGTTTTGCCACTTTTGTTGTTTCACCACCTTTGTTGTTTATCACCTTTTGTCTCATCCAACCTTCTCAACCTCTTTAATGCTTCAGCTGGTGGTTGAGGAGTTATGGCTAAGCGGCTGAGTGGCTAAGGGCATTTATTGCTGGAGAAAACATGGGTAAAGAGGCAAGCAATTCCTCCATCTTCCCCACGACTCCATTCTCCCCGGTTTTCACGTCCTGTTGCTCACCCTCACGCACAGGAATTTCATTCTCACGCAGAGAAGCGAGCAGGTGAAACGACATCAAGAAGCTCGATTTCTGCTGGTAGGTGAATGACCATGGCTTTAATCCACGTTTTCTGCTTGTTGTTGGTTTAACCCATGGTTTGGGTTGTTATTGTGTTTTTCCCAAGACGTTTGGGGACTGTTGGGAGCCCGATTCTTTTCCCATTCGGACTGTGTGTGGGTTCTCCCATGGTTTTCCTGGGTAACTAGATGTTGGGATGGCTGTTGATTTTTTTCCCCATTTGTTGGCTGCGTCTTCTTCCCTGTTTTGGGACTGTTGTTTTCCTTGTGTTTGATTGGCTGTGGTGTTCAATTCCATTTTGAGCCATTGGGGATTTCCAGCCCATTGGCCGAGTCTCCCGTGGTTATGCTGGGAGTTCTATTTCTTATCCACTGTGGGTTGTGGATCGTTGCCACTGTTTTTATTGTGAAATTGGGCTGTTGAATCACCCTGGTTTTGGGTGTTGTGGCTGAGTTGTTTTTGCCATGTTAGGGCCAAGAACAACTCCGTGTTGTCTTGTGGCTTGAGCTGTGTTCATCTTCTATTTGGGATTATCTCTGGTTACCTTTGCTTCTTCACAGGAGCTGTGAAGGGATTGTTTGGCTGCTGGTATGCAGTGGTTGTCCCCTTGGGATGTGCTGGCTTGGCCAATTTGTTGATGGCCTGATAAACCCAGCTGCTTGGTTGGCTGATGGTGTCTCCTTGGCTATGTGTAAGCCTGCAAATGACCCTTATCCTTGGAGGAATCATGCCCAGCTCGGGGGTGGCAGCGTTGCTGAGAGTTTGATGAGCAAGCTAGCCTATGGTTGGGTGGAACGTTGTAGTGACGTAGCTGGTTGCGGAGTTCTTCATCGAAAGATAAGTGTCGTTGGTTACTTCACCCCTGCAATTTATATACTGTATTATGTGAAATGATGAACATGCTCAATGCCGGAATGTATGTTTGTTTCCGCTGTATAATTAAAGGATTATGCATCTGTGAATTCTTGTATGCTTGGCATTCCTGTTATGATGCCTGTTTAAGCTCCCAATTTCAGCATTTGATTTCTGTCTATGTTCATGGGGCGGTTTGCCCAGTTTTGTTTTGATGTTCGTCGTGTCCTCTTCACCGGTTTGAGGGATGGGGATGTGACAGTATGGTATTAGAGCTCTGGGTTGCAACAATGGGCCTCTATGGGCCAAGAAAGAGCCACTGATAGAGGGCAGAATTACCCTCTATGTCCAGCAGAACAGCAGTGAGCAGACGAACTCAGTAAAGCGGTCTAAGTGTGAGCGGTCGGATCATTGGAGGAAGTGGAATTCCTCCGTTGCGGAAGGACTGGAAAAGTTAACTTCCATTGTTGCGAAAGGATTGGTGAAGTCTCCCATCTGTCGTTATGGACAGCGAAGCGATTCCGCATCCGACTCGAAATCTGTCCGATCGTCGATGCCGCAGAAAGATTTAAAATTTGGCTAAGTGTTGGAGAAATCGGAAGGGAGAGTGGTTCGACATCCGACGTTACGAGAGTCTGCCGATGTCTGACTGCTAAGTGGTTCTAAGTGCCAAATCGGAAGATCCAGCAAAGTGGGCGTTCACCGTTGCGGGCGAACTGGTGAAGTTTTCCGTCCGCCGTTGCGGAAGCCCAAACGGTTAAGTGTTCCGACTGGGAAGAAAATCGTGGAAATCCCTAAGTAAAAAAAAGCGGCAAATTGGAAGAGGAATCGTTTTGACAGCCGACGTTGCGGAAGCGAAAACACCAAAGCATCCGATGTGAAAGTCCGCTGACGTCCAACGTAAGTGCTAAATCGGAAGGGAAATTGGTCCGACATCCGTCATTGCGGAAGCCAAAGACATCCGACAGCCGACGTCGATGACAGTCAAAAATAAGTTCGCAAATCGGAAGAGAAAGCATTTCGGGAGCCGACGTTGCGGAAGGTTGGAGCTTTCGAGGAGCCGATGTTGTGGAAGGTTGGAACTTCCGAGGAGCCGACGTTGCGGAAGGTTTGGAGCTTCCGGGAGCCGATTCTGCAGCTGCGAGATTGGTTTGGGAGCCGAATCAGCGGACGGGATAAGGGTCCCGAGAGCCGATTCTGCGGCTGTTTTTTAGTGAATTTCAGGGCTAAAAAGGAGAAAAATGACAATCCAATGCACCAAATTGCGCAAAAATCATAGTTTTACAAAAAAAAAAAAAGGTGGCAAGCCCCCTTGACCCCCCTCATCCCTTGAGACAGTCGTTGTTGTGAGAAGGAAAATCCTGTGTTTTGGGCAAGAGTTCGAATCAGAGGGATTTCACCAAGGACAAAAGGGATGCCGAAAATGTAGCTGCCAAAATGGCTCTGAGATCATTAGAAGAATGTGAAAATTCTACATTGCAGTGGTGTAATGAAAATGCAAGGATTTAGTGAAAGTCTTCATTCTTAGAGGTGGTGTGGTTTTCACATCCAAGGTCGGAATGAAGCATGTGAATAGGCGTTGGAAAGCTTATCCAGTAGGGAACAAGGATAAGTGACCGAAATCTAAGCAT
>LPNX010980078.1:0-25497 GCA_001517045.1 Pseudotsuga menziesii | reverse complement strand
ACTATAGGGTAGTCCATTCCATCGTCTCCTGGTTGAGTCAGGATAGCTCCAATTGCTATTCCTGATGCATCGATATGCACATGGAATTTGATCGACCAGTTTTCTCTTCAGTTTGTTGAAGGAGATTTGGCATTCCTCCGTCCATTTAAACTCTATATCATCCTTGAGTAGTTCTTCTAGGGGGTAGGTCATGTCTGAGTAATGTCGGATAAACTTCCTATAGTACCCTGTATGTCCTAATAACACCCGAACCTGTTTAGGGTTTATTGGAGGCTTCAAGTCAAGGATAATTTTAATTTTGGCAAAGTCAACCTTAATACCATCTTTACAAACAACATGTCCTAGTAGTACCCCTATGGGGGTCATAAAGATGCATTTCTTAATGTTGAGGGAAAGTTGAATCTGCCGACATCTTTCCAACATAAGTCGGAGCCATGTGCAGTGATCTTTTAAGGTGGAATATATGGTCCACTCGTCGAAGTAGACTGCCATAGTTTTATAGATGTATTCTTGGAAGGTTTTTACAACTATTCTGGAAAAGACTGCAGGTGCATTCTTTAGTCCAAAAGGCATAACCCTATAAGCAAAAGAGCCAAATTCACAAACAAATGTAGTTTTCTTCTGATCTTCCTTTGCTATAGGCACTTGATTGTATCCTGAAAATCCATCTGTGAATGAGTAGCATTCATGGCCTGCCACTTCATTCAAGATTTCATCAGCATAAGGTGTGGGAAAGGGATCTGTCAGTGTGACTTTATTAAGTTCCCTAAAGTCGACACAGATTCTCAGTCTGGTCGGGTCGTGTTTCTTAGGCTGGACGACCATGGGACTTGCCCATTCCGACTGGTCGATGGGGTAGATGATACCTGCGGCTAACATGTTGTCTATCTCCTTTTTAACTATTTCCTTATATTTATGAGCTAGTTTATAAGGGCATTTATTGACAGGTCGGACATCAGGTTTAGTGTCGATTTTCATTTATCCCATTTCTTGAACTAACCCTTTCAAATCTTTGTAGTCTCTTGCAAAGACATCTTGGAATTCCCTAAGTAAGTTCACTATTTCAGCAGTTTGTTGCTCATTCCAATAATCACCAATCTTAGCTAATTTTGGGTGGTCTTCATTTGAAATGTCGACCTCTTTGGTTTTTACTTTGGCATCTAACCATTCTAGGGCTTTATATTCATTGATCGGTCGAATTCCTTCCTGGAACTGTGAAAATGTAGCAGGGAAGTCGGCTGCAGTCATTCGGTCGAGGTCAGGTTTTTCGGTAGTCGCGACCCTAAGCACAGAGTGGATCGGTTTTGTTGTTTCAGCATGGTTGGATTTCCATTTGAAGCTTTTACCTTCGGTGTGTTCATTCTCCAATTGTAATCGGGTCGACTCGAATTTTGATCCTATGTGGAGACTATTACAGTGCTTGACCTGTCGAGGGTCTTCGTCAGGGGATGTTGTAGTCGGTTGAATGAACTGTTTAACTTGTTGTGCTGGCTCGACTAATTGTTGATCTTCAGGGATAAAGTTGAAGGTTTGGATGAAATTTTCTTTGAGTTCATTCCAGAAAAAGGTTTCACCTTTTGCTTCCTCCATTTTATACCATTTGCTAGGTAAGTCGTCTAGGGTTGAGGGAAACAAGTGTGGCCATGCTCTCTCATCCTTATGTCCTAGGCTTCTCCATTCTTTTTCACAAGTTTGGATGTGTTCTTCTGGGTTCTGTCCTTGAGTAAAGATGGGGATCTGTGCTTGTGGGGTGAGCTTCTTGCCACCAAACCTTTCAACAAAATAAGTTGCAGCACTAGTCCAGGTCTGAAGTTTTGTCTGATGGGTATCCCACCATCTAGCTGCTTGACCGGTGAAGGTTTCTACTAAGCTCTGTAGTCGGCCATGTTCTCCAAAGTTCTTAGACACTTGTTCGACATGCATGACTGGGGATTCCCTCTCCTTATACCTTGTTTGTGTCCTGGTAGTTTCGTTGGTCGATTGTAAGGTAGGGTGTTCTTTTATTTTTCTCTCAAACATTTTGGGGATAATTGAGACTAGAAAGCACTGTCGGGTGGCTTTTTTCCGTACTTTTTGGATAGTCCAGCACCCTCTTGCTTGTGTTTCATAGTTTTCCATTTCCCAGTCATATAGTTCAGCATCTGAATTATAACCAACTGAGTCGGGATTACCTAAGTAAAGCTCCCCTTGGGCATTTGGTTCTGTGTAGTCAGTATTGTTTTGGATCTGATAAAGTTGTCGGATATCGACTTCCTCATAAATTGGTTCAACCCAAGGTTGGCATTGGGAGGGGTTAATAGGTACTATGACCTTTTGACCATTTCCTTTGAGTTTAATACGTTCTTTATCTAGAGAGATATAGGCTTTCATCTTTCTACCCCAAGGTCGACCTACAAGGGATGGGAAGGAGCTAGATCCTTCCTTTGGGTCAATAATTTCGAAATCAACCTTAGTCGATATGCCTTTAATGGTTGTGTCTACATTTTTCCAAACCCCAATGGGTTCAATAAGGCCCTGGTCGGCTAGTTTCAGATAAATTCCTGACTCATAGAGTCGAGGTCGTCCCATCCTTTCCCATGTATCCCGGATCATGATATTTACCTGAGACCCAAAATCAAGCACCACTTGTCGGACATGGAAACCTTCAATTTCCAGGTCGACAAGTGGGTCGACATCATTTTTGTCTTTTCGATTTAGGCTACAGATGTTCTTAGTTTGTTTCTCAGGGTTAGTGCTTTTGATTTGATGCAATAAATCAATGAACTGACCGACAGATTTATCTGTTTGAATGAGATGGGTTAAGTGCTGGGTCAAGTCGTGTCGACTGTGACTAACGTCTTCGTGCTGTGCAAGGTTTGTAAATATGTTTGTGGATTCCTGATATGTGTGTTGTTCCTTGCAAGGGTCAGGTTAGGTATTTGTGTGTGTGATCTTACTAATCTGAGGATTATCAGGCCCGATTTTAGTGCCTTGTCGAGTGACGATGTGCAAATTCTTAGTAGTTATGACATCATTCTTCTGGACACAAGACAAGACATTAAAATTCTTTTTATTGCTAATTTTTTCCAACATTGTAGGGCAATCCTCCAAGGAGTGATCGCCTACACTACAATGTGTACAAAATTTAAGATCAGTCCTGTCCTTGTATGGACAGTCTACGCATCTGTGCCCTTCTTTGTAACAAATAAAGCATTGAGTAGGTCGACGACTTCGTATTTCTCGATTCCCAATGAATCGACCTGTTCATCCAAACCCTGGTCGTCGATTGTCATTCCGACGGTCGTAGCATCGGCCATCATTTCGTTGCCCATTCTGATTATTATTATTGTTCTGCTCTGTGTTCTGTGCTACAGCATTAGTCTGGTAGACGGCCTGGTAGTTTTGTCTATTTTTGAGGTTAAGATGGCAGTCGGCCGTGTTGTGATTTGCAGTTTCGCAGATAGCACACCATGAAGCTTTTCCATTCTTCATATTGTAAGGACAGTCGGCGGTGGAATGGTCTCGGCGTTCCTAGCAGATGTCGCAAAACGCCTTTGTCTGTACAAAATGGACATCTTGTCGACTGAATTGCTGTCGACAGTTATCTTTTGTATGTCTAGCTGTTGAACAGTTAGTACACCAGATGTCTTGGTTCTTAAGTGTGAGCTCTTTCAAGGACTTCTGCATATTTTCCAGTTGTTCTTCCAAGCAGTGGTCAGTTGGGCAGGCAGGTATGTCTTCATCCATCTCGACCTGCAATGCTTTTGTCAACGCATCTTCGTACAACTTGAAGGTCTCCATACTGATGTGTCGGTGAACTTTCTGTGAAAGTCCTACAAGGAACCATTTAATGAGTAATTGTTCGTCGATGACATAGTCCAACTGACTCAATAGATCCTTCCATCGTTTATCGTAATCGCGGACTGTTTCTCCTGGCTTCTGTTGGTTCGTCTTCAGCTTCTTGGCTGCCAGGTGTTTAGTGTCTGGAGTCTTGAAAAATGATAGGAATTGCGCCTTTATCTCGGATTTTGTTTCTCTAGGTTGCCTTTCGGTAAATGTCATATACCATGTGAGAGCCCTTTTCCGAAGGGCTCCTGCGAACTGGGCTATATGTCGGTCTTCTTCTGTGACTTTGTTAGCCTCCCATATCGATTCACAGACAAACCAGTGTCATCTGGGGTCTTCGTCACCCTCATAAAGGGGAATCTGGGCAGATCCATGACCCATGTCGAAGTCACTGTCACTACTCTCTGATGATGTCGGAGGTGGAGGTGGAGGGGGTGGTGTTGTAAGGGGTGGGGTTGTTGAGTCAGTCGAATCTGTCGGGGTGACGATGGGGTTTTGGTCGACGGAGCTTGTGCTTCCGTCGGTTGTCGACTCTTTCTCGTCGAATAGCGGATTGTTGATAATTTGTCTTCTTAATGACCCACTGTCACTTTGTCTACTCAGGTATGACTCGTGTGTATCTTCTGAAGTTGTGTGTGGCAGGGGGGGTGCTCCTTCATTTGTCGGCAGGAGCAAGTGGATACTACGAAAGGAGGGTGCCGTTTGAAAGGTCACCCAATTCCCTTCGATCGGTTGACGTATTACAATATGTCGACCTAGATATGGTTCGTCGCCTAGTCGGATCCAGAGTGTAATGTCGCCAGCTCTTAGTCGAAGGTCATCTTCTATAATAGTTTGTATTATGGTACACGGACTTACTGTGGAAAGGGTTACTCCTTCGTTGGGAACAATTAGTTGGAGAGCTTCTGGCTGCTCTATCCACATTTCATCATCTTCAGGGGACGCCTCTTCTTCTTCGCCTTCTCTGCGTCGGTCATGACCTGACTCTGGCGGTACTTCATCATGGTCGGTCTCCCTAGGGTTTTGCTGCAGCTTTGCGGCCCTTTCTCGTCTAGATTCCCTTTTCTTCTGTCTTTCATCCCTTTCGATTCTCTTAATGTCCGACATACTGTAGTACAATACTATGCCTTCAGTTCCTCTTCGGTCGATTATGCATTATTGGGGACTATGACTCTGGTCGACTAAGATCCACTATGCTCTAGGTCCGACACACGACCAGCTACCCCCCCATGGCCTACCCGATGCTTTTTAGAAAGCTCAGATGGTGTCTACTTACTCAGGAAGTATTCCCACTCCCTTTCAGCAATGAATTTTTCCCACTGCTTCTGCTTCTCCGCCCAGTTAGTGTTGGAGGGTGGCTCACGTAATAGAGGTCGAGGTTCAACAATGTGCCCTGCTCCTTTCTCTATTAAAAACTTGAACAGTAAAGCCGGTAAGGAACACAAGAATTGATCAGTAAATTCTATGAAAAATTTCTGTCGGACGGTTTCCATAGAAGTCCTGTCTTCGACTGCTTGTTCCTCACAGAAGTCGTCGGCTATCTTTTCGAACCACTCCGATAGATTCGTACGGCCGCCTTGGATTAGTTTCTGGAGTAGCTGTTCTTCTTTAGTATTGTCCGGTTTTCTCATCCAAAAGCTGCTTCAATAGATGTGGCACGGATTCGACAAACTTTTCATGAGTCTCAGTAAAAAATCTGGCTTTTGCTTCTGCGACTGTCAATCTGTTCCTTCTCGCGTAATTTTGTAGATAGTTAGCAATTTTTCGCTCCCACCAATCCTTGATCTCTTGCTCTGGTATCATATGTGAGCATATATTCCAGTTATGTACTACCGGCAATGGAACCAATGTTGTAATCTCATAGATCACATAAGGTTACCAATAATACATACAAAAATATACAGAATATACACAGATACAAGAGACAAGAACAGATAGGATAAACAGATTATATTATTCTCAATAGATCATACAAAGCCAAGAACTGAACTGAGTTCTTGTGAGGCTCAACAGCCTAATATATACAGGTTACAAACAGTTACAATCATAACTACCTGTCGGTTCACCGAACTGACACGACTATTAGTTAACAGACTAACTACTGTGTTTACTCAGCCGACCGACGTAGTCGGTCTCTCGACTTAGTCGGCTGATCGACTAAGTCGGTCTTCGTTCAAGTCGACTTATGTCGACTTGCTCCTTCTACAAGCCCTACTATACAACTACAGTTCAGATCTCAACGTCAGCCAAGGCTGAGCCGGTGGGGAGACATCTTCCTCCGTCAAGGAGGAGGAGACATAGTACACAGAGTTTACGATGATGACTTTTATACATGGTGGGAACGACAGCTTCCGGCACTGGAGCAGTTTCCATACGCCAGGATGGATTTCCGAGGTGACCCCGACCTTGTCCTCCCTCCAGGAGGAATATGGGGCGAGATGGGTAAGTAATTTTTAATTTTTTATCATTTTCAAATTTTTATGAATTTTCCAATGATAGAATATATACATATGTACAAGTCTTAATCCTATTCATGTGTCAAAATGCAGATATTGTACCAGTCCTCCCTGAAGGGCACCCTCGTATGTTCGTGCATCTGGTTGTAGGGGGAGACCCAGGATTGATCCGGGTACTAGAGGGGAAGCTGGCCAGGCTGACCCAACAAGTACCCATGATACGGATTGAGCATATACCTATCGCCATGCAGGAGTTTGTAGTAGGGGTTCCACCGATTTGTCTACGTCTGTTCAGGCGAGTAGCTAGAGCAGTAATGGTATATAGAGATGCGGTGGAGGCTGCCGAGGCTGAGGAGGCTGAGGAAGCCAGGGTGCATAGAGATCATAAGGTGGTCCTAGTCACCAGGGCGATCCAACTTAGACCTAGGGAATTTTGATGGATGATGATCCACATTTTTGTATATTTTGTATATGACTGGATCTACAGATCAGACTCGATCTATCTACAGATAGATATTTTACATATATATATATATATATATATTGATGTTTGGTTGTCGGCTTATTTACAAGTGCTTTTTATATGTTTGCTGTATATTTTTATGAAATGTGTGTGAGATGCCAATCCAAAATATAATTAGCATATGCATTAGTCAATGAATTTTGGTTTCATGGAATATGATTGAAAGTAATAACTTCAAAATGTCTTTCCAGTAAACGAATTTGCATAAACTGGCGTAACAAGAAAGGATTCCGTACCTGATAATCTCTATTGAGCTGGGAAACTACCAACTGAGAATCCAAATGGACTTCAAGCTAGGTGATGCCACATGACAAAGAATCCCATAGGAGCTCAACAACAGCCCTATACTTAGCAACATTATTAGAAGCAGAACCTAGACAAGCGCCACCCGCGGCGACAAGCTGTCCTGCGGGAGAATAGATAACCCATGCTGCCGAAGCCAGGTTACAAGTGTGACAGATAGTGCCATCAATGAAACCTATATACATTTTGGAAGACATCTGCAACAACCAGCAGATAATATAAAAAACAAAACTGACAACCTATTGTACATAAAAAATACATACAATAAAAATACAAGAAAAAGTGCTAAGCCTAAGCATAGTACTTCTTCAGGTAGAGCCCATTTCTAGGCTCAGGAATTTTATTCCCATCATAATCCACTAATTCATATGCACCTTTACTCAATACTTTCGACACAACATAGGTTCCTAACCACATATCCTTGAATTTTCCTGCCCCCAGAGGTTCTTTATCTTGGTCCCAGAGCAAGACAAGTTCCGCTTCAGAGAAAACCCTAGGTTTGACCGTTTTATCATATTGAGATTTAACCCTATTTTTATGAGCTTGATTAGCAGTCAACGCATCTCTACATTGTTCATCAAGGTGTTCTAAATGTACCAGACGTTCCTCAAGCTCAGTCGTATCAGTTAACACATGAATGGCTATCTTCAAGGACGGGATTTCGCATTCAATCGAAGTAACTGCTTCCACCCCGTGAACGAGTTGGAAAGGGGAATAACCCGTGGCAGTCTTTATGTTAGTTCTGTAAGCCCAAAGAGTAGGATATAACATGATGTGCCAATTAGAGCGGGCTGCATCAATTGTCCGTTTAAGGATAGTTTTTAAAGTCTTGTTGACAGCCTCAACCTGACCATTAGCTTGCGGATAGTATGGAGAAGAATGTTCTTGTCTAAATCCGAGCATAGTAGTCAGTTTTGTCATCATGTTATTTTGAAAATGACTTCCATGGTCAGTGACAATCACTTTGGAAATACCAAACCTTGCAATAATTTGATTGAAAACAAAGAAAGCTGTTGTTTCCTCGTTGTCTTTGAAAGTAGGCATTGCCTCTGCCCATTTCGTAAAATAGTCAACAGCGAAAATGATATATTTATGCCCCCCAGCCAAGACTGGGTTGCATGTCACGTAATCGATCCCCCATTTCATGAAGGGGCCTACCAAGACAATAGGAAATAACGAAGCAGGATGCGACCGCATCTTCCTGGTGTAAAGCTGACACGGATGACAGCACTTCACAACTTCCACACAATATTTGAAGATCATGGGCCAGAAATAGCCAGCACGCAATATCTTCTAGGCTATTGCTAACCCAAATAAATGACCCCCACATGCTCCACTATGGGAATCATTTAGGACAATCTCTGCTTCCTCATGAGTAAGGCAGCGACGCAAGACTAAATCTACCCCTCCTCGATATAATGTATCTCCTATAATGAGGTGGTTCTTGGCATGAAGGCGTAACTTACGTCGTTCCTTCCTAGAGGAAGTGGAAGGATACTTCAAAGTCTGGAGATATATAATAATATCCCCGTACCAAGGATTAGAGGTGGCTATTAAGAAGATGTGCTCATCTGGGAATGAATCATCCTCAACCGCTACATTCTCTTCAGTGGGAAATTATGCTATTAGCTCAGCAAAAAATAAGGACTTTTTAGACTTAGAGGATTGGAAATCCAAGTCAAACTCTTGGAGAATGATGATCCACTTGTTAAATTTTCCCCAAAAAATCCGTTGGGATAAAACATATTGGAATGGATTCACGTCCGCCACTATTGTTGTGGTCCTCAGTAAAATGTAGTGGCGCAACCTCTGCACAGCATAAACAAGTGCTAAGGCTAACTTCTCGACGTGGGAGTATCTAAGCTCAGGTCCGGCCAAAGCATGGCTAATATAATAAATGACATGCTCAACAAGCTTTTCATCCTCCTAGACTAGTACTACCCCAATGGTCAACTCCGACGCAGCCAGATATAATATAAAATCCGTAGAATAATCTGGTGGACGTAACAAAGGTGCCGACAACAAATATTTTTTCAATGCCTCGAACGCCAGTTGTGCAGTTTCATCCCATACAAATGGAGTGTCTTGTTTGAGCAAGTGCATGAAACCTTTAGTGATCTTGGCATAATTAACGATAAAACTTCAAAGAAAGTTAGACTTTCCTTGCAGGCTTTGAAGTTTCCTAAGAGAACGAGGAGGAGGCAGATTTACAATGGCCTCAACTTTTAATGGATCCACCTAGATGCCTATACTAGAGACAATGAATCTGAGTAATCCCCCTAACTCGACCCAGAAAACACACTTGTGGGGATTCAAGCAAATTTTATAATATCTGCATCGTTCAAAAATTAACCGTAAATTATCTGGATGTTGGATCCTCTTGCAAGAATGTGTAGGAAAATCATCAAGGTATGGTTTGACAATGGGTTTTATGTCATGAAAAGCAAAGTTCATAGCCCGTTGAAAGGTAGCCCCAACATTTTTGAATCCAAAGGGCATTTTTTTATATGCAAATGTACCCCAAGGACAAATGAAGTAGTTTTATGTTGGTCTTCCAGTTTGATTTGGATTTGATTATAGCCAGAGAAACCATCCATAAACGAAAACACCTCACTTCCTGCACATGCATCTATGATATGGTCAATAAATGGTGTGGGGTAATTGTCCTTAGGACAGGATTTATTGAGGTCTCTAAAGTCTGTACAAATGTGAATATTCCCTTGATTTTTATCAACAGGAACAGGGTTGGACACCCATTCAGTCAAAGTTATGGAATATATAAAACCGGCTTTCAACAGCTTTTCAACTTCTACCTTCACAGTCGCCGCTTTACGTGGGTTCACGGGTCTTAATTTTTTCCGAACTGGCTTAGCATCAGGATAGGTTTGGATTTCATGTTGAACAATAGATGGATCAATGTCTGGCATCTCCTCATATGACCAGGCAAAGATATCACAGAATTCCTTGAAAAGGGCAGTGTAGATGGCAATCTCCTCCGGAGAGCAGTTTGCACCTATATAGATTTTTTCCACAACATCTGGGTTCACAGAGATATTGATAGGTATAGTGGTGGAAATGTTTTCCATATTCCCCTCAGCAAACACCCCTTCCCTAGGAAAAGGGTTGATAGGTACCTCAATATCTTATGACAATCTCACTTTAAACTCTTGGTTTTCTATATTGCTTAGTTCTGGAAGAAAATAGGATCGATGATGAATATCCTCACAAATCTTATCCCATCAACTCATGGCTTCCAGAATAGCTTCATCGGAAGGTAAAATGGTATCTAAGAAATCTATGGAATGCAAATAGTTTTCTGCCCATGCGGGAAAATAGACTTCTTCTAGATCATCTGAGACTGTTAGAGGATCTAGAATGGGATCAACAGTGGCTTGAGTGATGGCTTGATAAGCTACCTCCACTGTCGATAAGGGCACTTCCAGTTCATGGGGAGTTTGGAGGACCCAAGGATCAGTCCTATAGACAACCATAGTGATGGACTTCCCCACACTAGTAGAACCAATGTAATTAACCAGGGCTGGAAGATCAAATGTGCCCATCAATGATGCGTACATTCCAGCCCCCAAGCTCTATGTAGTAGGTTTGGCCTGATCAAACAATGGCATAGTGGATTCCTTAGACTCTAAACGACCTTTTCAGGTAAAATCAAGTTGGTCAACCGTAACCAACTTGCCCTCATGTGGAAAACCACGACACGAAGAACAGTCGATGCAACAGCAGTCATTGCATAAGTCCAATTCCTTCCCAGAAGCAAATTGTAGTCCAAGGGAGCATTAATCACTTCTACTTCAACAGACACTGCTTTGCCTACCAACTTAATCTCAAAAGCTGGTAGGATACCATGAGGATGGAAGGATATTCCATCAAAAGCAGTAAGTAAAGTGTTTGATGGGACCAGCTCCAGGGATCCAAGAGCTTTCCAACAGGCCAGGGACATAACACATGTAGAGGCTCCCTCATCAACAACTACCCTTCCAATGGTCTTACCACCAGGGACGACATCTATTGATAGGGATACATGGTAAGGCAAGCGAATTTTGACATCTGATAGATTGAATTTCGCCATGAGACTCGAAGAAACCATGCTACCTAAAGCTGCTAAGAGAGCATCCCGCTGGGCGAGACAACTCTATAACACCTCTAAAGCTGACATTGCACACGGGGTTTGAGCTAAATCTTCAACCACAGAGTACTTTGAAGCAGCCCTAGAATTGGGGTTATGCAAGGTCTTCTTGAAAACACCTTTTGATATTTTCGGCATAGTTCAGTAGGTTTCTCTATTGTGAGAGGGTTGGAAGGTTCACCTACAGCTTTACCCTTCTCAGGAGTCTTGTTCTCATAGTTTTTGTTCCTGGTCTGCAATAAAGTTGAAGATAGAACCATGTTGATATAATTAGGGTCAGGGGCAGTTTGAGTGCCCCCTGCTACATTAGAAGCTGAAGCAGTGTTCTGTCCTTGGGGAAAAGGATCCTTCAGGACAGCCAGTTGTTGAGCTTTGAGAAGCTTCTGGGCTTGATCCATAAGGGGACAAAGGTGAGTAAGGTGGTCCTCTTGGCACAAATTACAAGGGAACTTGACCTTCTTCTTTTCTTTTTTGCCCCCATCAGCATTGTTCGCAGGCTTTGGCTTGTTTTGGTTTCCCTCTCCCTTCTTACCTTTCTTTTTCTTCCCGCAGGGCTACTGATTGCCCTTCTGAGAGGTTTGTGCCAAAACATTTTCATTCTGGGGAGAGGGGGCAGCCTTTTCTACCTCTGCCATAGACTGTTTGACAAACAATTGGTGAAGTTTTTTAGTCAAAGAATCTACAGTGGGAGAGTTAACGGACCCAACCACACCATCGGCATGGGGTCCAGGCTTAAGTTTCTCCGCTTCGTGCGAAGGCCTCGGTGCCTCAGGGATGATCTCATATAAGATCCGAGACTGTGAATAAATCAAGTCTAACTACTGGGCCCTGAGTATGGCTTCTTCTTCACTTGTTACTCCTGATGTGGAAACGTGCTTAGATATGTATGTCAACAGTGCTTTAAGGAACCACTCTAATAGAAACTCAGGAGGAATGGTGGATTTGATAAGGCTCTTTCACCTCCTCCACTCTTGGATATGATCCGAGATGTGGCTAGCCTTGTTTTGTCTAAAAGTAGACAACAAGTCCATTCCAAAATCGTATCGAACCGGAAGCTGAAAGTGGCTAAGGAAAGCGCTAGCCAAATCCTAGAAACTACTAAAGGTAGTAGAAGGAAATTCAATATACCATTTTGCTGCCGTACCTGTCAAGGTCCTCTGGAATAGCCTCAATCTAATTGAATCCTCATTCAACGAATTGGAAGAACACCATAAGTGAAAAGTGGTGGCATGTGCCCCAGGATCTTCACCAGTTTTGCCTTTGAAATTAGGGATGTCCGATGGTAACTTGGTGGGAACAGGTGTCCACAAGGGGTATGCCTCACCGGTTCATTCATCAATTTTGACAAGTCTGGCAGTTTAAAGTTGCCATAAAAGGAATTTTGGGCCTAACCGGGGCACTAGATGTGCCAGCTTGGGGATTAGAGGGACTTTCCCCCGAATTCCCATGGGAAAAAGTGGGGTTTCCTCCAGCCACCAGTTGTGAAGTGGGAAGGTTGATTTGAAATGGATTCCATCCGTAAGCCACAGGATTTTGTGTGGGAGGTGCAGTGTAAAAAGTTTAGGCCGTCCCCATAGAAGCAGGGGTTTGAAAGACTGGAGCAGGTATCCCTCCACTAAACAACAAAAAGGGAGAGCTCGTGTATGGGACCGAAATAGGGGTTTGGAAGCTTTGGCCATAAGAGGTGTTTCTCCCAAACTGCACTCCTACATATGAAGGAGATGGACCTACGTATGGATTGGATGGGGGAATGTGCCCCCCATTCCAAGGAAATCCTTGAACATAAGTCGAGGATCCTACCGGACCACTCTGGGTAGTGTAAGGAAAGGAAGAAGGAATGGTAGGTATACTGGGGATCCCAACAACCATGTCACCAGAAGTACCTCCTATTTCGGAGTGAACCGGTGGTTGAAGCACCCGGCTCGCTGGAGTCAAAGGTGTAGAAGGCAAACTAGATCTAGGGGCACTTACTGGGGGAGGTAGTACCCCTTCAACTGGAAGGGTTGAGCTGAACACAAAAGGACTTTCTTCTGTAGAAGACATGACTCTACCCACAGGGACACCTAGCACTGGTGAATCAAAAGGTCTAACCTGGACGATCACATGATCATTTAAATCAGTCAAGGGGGAGTTAAAATTTCTTGCAAACTCGTCAGTATGCAATTCTTCTATCTCAACTGTGTCAATATTGAAACGGTTAGCAATGAGTTCCGGTTCACCAAGAACTTCACTTATTCCTACAGGTTCAAATGAACCCTCTGTGTCTAATCTCCGCCTTTGAGGTAAAGGTGGAGGCTCCAATGCAGTGAAAGGAGGAAGGTTTCTCAACCTTCTTGACCTTCTAACAGGTTGGTCCTCCAGAATTAAAAATTTGACAAATCACACCCTAAGGCCAACTAAACACAGGCAAAACCACAGAGCATACACTAAAAATTTCGAAAGTCTCAAGCAATCAAACCAGGGTAAAAGATATACTTTCCCGAAGAAATATGATGAACGATTACTTGGTGTCCTTGAAGTGGTTCTTAGGCACAAGCGGAGGAATCACCCATCGCCCTCCTACACTTTCAACAAGGGTTACCTTCCAAGCCCGTTCAAGGTGAACCAGAAATAACCTTCCAGTTTACCTAGGTATGAACCCTAAAAAGACAAGAGACTAAAGGCTACCTTGGCAATATCAATAGTCTAGGGGGACAGTCGTCAGCCGAACTCGTACGCATGGGCACGGTAGCTGAGCCCGAAACTCTGTCTAGGACAGAATCCCCAGATGCGCAAAAGTCCTGGGTTATGCTTTGACAAGGATTCGGAGGGCTATCTCCTCTATCCAAGCCTCCATGCGTCCTAGTGCTTAACTCTCGTTTGAGAGGAGCTTCCCAGATATAGCGATAAAGTCAAGGATTTACCTAAAGAAAGGTCCACTACGTCTGAGTTTTATAACTTGTGGGAAGTTTACACTTCCTAGCCTACAAGTCTAGCCTAAGCTAGTAGGTGAAAGGCCCCTAAAAACAAAAACTTACTAGTAAATTTTAATTTATGCATTCATTTTAAAGGGCTGTTCTTTACTCAAGAGGAAATGGAGTGGTATACTATATGGTGTTTTGACTCAAACAAGAAATAAATGAAAATAAAGGTGTATTCAAAGCAAAATTACCATTATAAAAAAAAAAACTTCTTTTTATTTTCTTGCAAATATATATTGATGAATTGAAAGCAACGATGAAAGAAACTAAGCCTATATTTTAGTAGTTTTTGATATAATATTTTCAAATTGAAGAAAACACTACTTATGCAAAAATCACAATGCAAAAGCTCTAACTATGTTTTCTTTTCACTTTTAAAAATACTCAAAATTTTAATATGCATCTACAATGCACTCTACTTGAGGAAGGCTAGGAACCCTAGCTTGGGTGCAAACAATGATAAAAATCACTGCAGACTTACAAAGGCAAATGAAAACCAGCCACTGTCAGAAGACAGATTGGAAAAAACAGAGCCCAAGACCCTGATCATTGATTTGGACTAAGACACTTTAACCCACAACCCCAAACAGGCCAAAATACTTCAGGATGCAAACAATAAATAAATCAAGGAAAAAGGACTCAAGGGATTTCGAAAAAGCACTAAGTGTAATCACCCACAGTGTTCAAACAAGCAACACAACATTTATAAGGAAAATCTACTCAGAAAACAGAATTATAGAAAGTAAAGAACAAGCAAACTTTGACTTAAAAATCCCTATTTCCAGAAGTATTCGTGACTGTCTATGAGAGAAACTTGCGAATGATTTGCGACTGTCTAGTATTACAACCCGCGAATGCAATCTTGTATTCGAGACTATCTAGAAGGACAACTCGCGAATGGGTATAAAAATTTTCTCAAAAACAAAGAAAAACCCTTAGACTTTCAAATATTGAGGCAAGTATGAAACAGGGCACAAGATCACACACAGACTCACAAGCAAAGACTGGTCAGGAGACAGAAAAAACCTACAGCAGTCTGGGCTCCCCAGTGGAGTCGCCAGTTCTGTTGTACAGGATTATGCACCTAATAACCATAGGTCTGGGGTTACCAACATACTCAATTACTTGCAGACAATTGACTTCTAAAGTGCAGAATATGAAATAGGAGGGTTAGAAGGACTTACTTGTTAAACGAAGGTCAATCCTTGCTAGTCCTCTTCCGCTCTGCTTCACCTCCAAAGTCTTCAAGGTTTCTCCTCTTTCACCTGTCAATAAACAATCTTCCAGATACAAGATGATTCATATATATATAAGCAGGTTAGATAAATCACATATAAGATGCAGAAGCATAAACATTTATCAAACCGAGATACATGAAACACATATGGAAGAAGGATTCTCTTTATTATCAATAATGAAGAAGTTCAAATTACAACCCAACGCCTGAGACAAGGACTCCTCTGCAACCAAAGGATTCTGAGTTCCACTACTCCAAATACTTCTGTATAAACTCCACCAGCATAACTTTGCTCTCCAAGTGTAGCTAACCAACACCCTCCCCAAGGCCCGTATTTATATGGGTGAAATAAGGCAGTTCTCGAAGGTTGGGGAAGTTGTAGCAGTTAAGGAAATTAAGTTAAATGAGTTAACTAATATCCCATTAGCACGTGTTTTATGTTTAAATGTTAAAAAACACATTCGTGGGTATGTAGTAGAGCAACCCATGAATGATTCGCGACTTATCATAAAGGAAACCCGTGAATACATAGATTCGCAAATTGCATCAACCGGGACTCACGAATGACTCACGAGTTGTATAAAAGAAGAGTCACGAATACAACTCAACATAGTAAAATAGAAAAGAAACTAGCTGGGTATATAAGGAATGTATTTCATCTTAAACCAAGCTATAGTGTTTTGGGTAAACCTGTATTTCATCTTGTTGTCTTTGTAATTATCAATCAAGATGATTTTTTGTTAAAAGGGCATACTAAATATGCACCTCAAGTAGTAAACCTCTGGTGTGTGGAGGCTGTGAACACCGCGATAGAAAGGAGGAGATGAAAAGAAAGATAAGGGATAGATGGGTGTGAGTTTCGACGAGACTGTGAGGGAAGCTGAGGAAGAGAGTGGTTGTACAAGGGGAGGAGTAAGGTTCCAAGTAGAGAAGAGGAAGAGGATAGGGGAAGGTCCTGCTACGATCGAAACACAAAACTGCAAAGGAAAACCACATAGGATGAAGCGGCCCTATAGCAACGAAGAGGACAAGAAGGTGATGAGTAGACCTAGGGTAGAAGAAAGGTAAAACCCCAGTAGTAATGTGTCCACACCTCTATGCAATGCTCCACCATCAGAAAAATATATGCAATCTATGTCTAAGTGTCCAACATTCCAAGCAACATCCAGTAGTAAAGCAACATCTGCACGAAAACGGTCTAGGATGGAAGGAGACGATATGAAGCTACCTATGTTCCATGGAAATGGAACTGATGACCCAGAATAGTATTGGGTCTTATGTGAGTTAGTCTGTACTGCTACACAAACTATCGACGAGGATGTAAAGAAAGTCCAGTTAGCAACCACCCTTCAATACA
The DNA here is from genome assembly GCA_001517045.1 of Pseudotsuga menziesii. NCBI lineage: Eukaryota > Viridiplantae > Streptophyta > Pinopsida > Pinales > Pinaceae > Pseudotsuga > Pseudotsuga menziesii. Next base: position 8,692 of record LPNX010980078.1, on the reverse strand, counting down.
TGAGATTAACACAGGTCCTATAGGGGGCCGCGGCGAAGACTTTTGATGAGATCCGGAAGGGACAGCTTGAAGAATTCAAGAAACAAAAATATGAAGCACAATACATTATAGAGATGAAGGAAATCAAATAATTCAATAATGAAATAGTTTGGGACTTTGATCAGAGGTTTAAGATGCTGATGGCACAAGTCAGCTTCGATATGAGTGACATCCAACACAAAGAATGGTTCATTATGGCACTAGTCCCTCATATCCGACACCCATTAATGCAGAAAAAGATCGTGGCACAGAGAGAGGCTCTGGAAATTGCAATGAAGCTGGAGGCCTCACCTATTAGATAAAATATTATTGGCATGAACCAAATCTAGGTGCAATTAGTGAACCTGACACTTCAATTGTAGGATATCAAGAAGGTGAAAGATGAACATGATGACTTGTGGTGCACTCGGTGTCATGTGGATGGACACACAAAAGACACCTGTCCTTCCTTCCAGAATTAGCTACTCTCAGGAGTGTTGAACCCTTTTCATTGTGGTATTGTGCCTTGGTGTCACATATGTCAAGTATATGGGCATCGGCATGAATACTGTACCTACATGTAGAAAATTGTTGTGAATCCAGCAAGCTTATATTGCACCTTCTATTGCTCAGTTGGGCACGAGAATAAGGACTATCAAGCTTATGATCTACTTCAAGAGTGGACATATGATTCATACCATGTGAAAGGTGAATATCCTCACATGGTGCTACAATTGTAGGTGATACAACCATAACCTCAAGTCTAGTATACGTCACCACCACAAATGTAGTTTATTCCATCGCAACCACAGACGCAAGTTTCACCCCAGCCGTAGTTTGCACCACGGCCACAGTACACCCAGACCCCAATGGCTCTACCACCATTGCAGTATGTCTAAGAAACACACTATGATCAGCAACAATTGAATCCCCCATAGCAAAAAAATGTGCAACCCTAGTATCAACAAAAGGTAGCTCAACCACAATATCAGCATCAAGGAGGATTCCGCAGAGGATTCAGGGGAAGAGGAGGTTTCTCTCATGGAGTAGGATGAGGTGATGTATCAATCCAGTGTTACAATTGTGGGACATTTGGCCACTATCAGAGGGACTTCCCCCATTTGCAATGTGTGTACTATGTAGTGAATGATCATACTGTTGAAAATTTCCCTTAGTTAATTGCGAGATGGCATGCCGACAATGTTCCTTTATTACAGAATCAGAACCAATTCCAGGTCCAGAATCAAATATAGAATCAAGGTCAGCCGCAAATTCCAATACCAAATCAAAATATCGATCACCTTATGAATCCACCAGCGAACCAGAATCCACCTTTGAATCAGCCTTCGTCGCAAAACCATAGTCAAGGGTCAATGGTTACGACCATTCTAGTAGAACCATGAACAGAGGATGTTGATGTAAGGATTGTTACTTGAGGAGGAACAACAACTAGAGAAGATATACAACGAACACAAGTGTGAATGGATACAAAGAAGAAAGCACAGTTTGATATCGCAACCAAGAGAGATACATTTTTTGAGGCTCACAAACCAATTGGAAGAAATCCTGGTAAGATACCTATTTTTGGCATGCCTTCTGCTTCTGATTCTTCGTTAGAAGTTGGACCATCATGGTAGTATGGTACCTTACAACAGTTCTTAGAGAGTTGTTTATCCATAGAAAAATATCTCGATGCTCTGGTTGAGATTGAAAAGTTGTTGCACCATCCAGATAGAGATTTGCAAGTCTCTGGGGTGAATTCTTTATAGAAGAAATAAATGAGCAAGGAAATGTGGATGAACATCCAGATTGGGGACTATGAATGCGATTCAGTTATTCTACAACTTGGATCTGATGTGAATATCCTAATGAAATAGACATGGCAGAATATGGGAGGTCCAAAACTTGGTTGGTCCCCAGTCCAACTGAGATTGGCTAATCAGGCCAAAGTTCAACCAAACAGTAGTGTGTCGAATCTAGTTGTAGATGTCGAAGGTATGAGGAATCATGCTGATTTTGATGTAATTGAAGTTGTTGATGGAGGGGCTTCCTATCCCATGCTACTAGGGATTGGATGGGCCAATGATAGCATGGTCATGATAAATTTTAAGAAGCAGTTAATGACATTTGAGAACCAGGATATCCGAGTCATTGCCCCTATGGATCCTAATGAAGGAAGGCGATATATTGAACTTGTCAAAGATGAATTTTTTAGAGGATGGGATCACATTTACAATATCTCTAAGGATTCCATCCATCCTACTATCGACGGAGAATTAGATTGGCGCAGTGCTAGCTCTGCATCCTCTAATTTTGATGATGTGCTAGAAAATTGGCAAAATCGGATGCATGAAGTATCTCTCAAAAAATGTGGGCTGATCACGTAGTTCCTACGCCATGTCACGACTGAGGTCATTGAGTTTTCGATCTATGAAGAACTGTCGAAACTATCTGGGTTCATCGAGCAATTTGAAGCGAACGTATATGAGCCTGAATGCTTATTCGAATTAGAAGAAGCATTGAAGGCCACTTCAACATGCTGTTGAGATGTTCATAAGGAAACCGTTCATGAATGATCATAGTGCTGATGGTTGATGAGTGTACGCTTCAGAGATATGGAGGTAAATCACACTGGGAGATATGATTTATAGAATAACCCTTGTAGTCATCCAAGGGAATGTCAGACACTGTGGGAATCACAACCCAAGGATGAGTGGGTCCGTGCTTTTATTCACACATTGGATGAAATTCCAAGGTATTGGTACGTATCAGCAGAATTGCACTGTAACACCCCTATTAGCACCGGAATTGAAACAAAGATTGCGGAAGGGCTCATTTTCGGGTAATAGTAAAACCACTTTTGAAGAGAGAACTGGCCTTCTGCTATTTCGAGAGGGATCTCTCACTAAATGTACAACAATGCCATATATATATACAAATGGAAACTATAAATCGCTTATGGAATTGGTTGAAACAAAACAAAACATCATTGGGTGATGGAGTCAAGATATACAACAAAGATAATCAAAACATAAATTCAAACGTTTTCATCACAAGGGCAAGGTAGGCACTCGATCACAGTTGATTCATATTTGTCTGATGAAAAGGAGGAACATGAACAAACGATTAATGCAGAGCATTGTGAGAAATGAATTCTACATTAAATTTGGAAGAAAATTTGGTGAATACCTGGAACAACAGATGGAGCATAGAAAGTATCAATTCTGAGCTATTATACCCTAAGTCTTAGATATGAAAGAAAAACAGAATGGAAAAGGAAAACTGGAATAACATTCACATAAGAAAGGAAATAATAGACTATAAGTGCAAACGACAGGGGAATCCTTGTGTGAAAAACGCTAATCTCAGCTCTGCAATTATATTAAAAATTTCTTGAACATACACAACAAAAGATTACAATGGTTTCAAGCTCTTCTCCCTCTTTGGGAGGTATATTTATAGCATTCTAGATTTCCCAAACTGACCTTCGGGAATCAAAATTGGTTACAACAAAAATACATCTTCTGACAACCTCTTATGTGGCATCGGATGTGCCTTGTATGAAACGGCCAGACAATGAAATGTGGAACGTGGGATGAAAAAGACATAAGAATATCTCATACTCCCATCTGGATAATGATGACTATATAGACCCTTCTGAGAGAAACAACCGTTCGGGTGAGCGAGCAACACTTGGAAAATATGTCGTGCATTGTCACTACTAGTTCTACTAGTGTGGTGGGAGCTTGACTGACCCATATTGGTGGATGATTCTCCATGTATTGTAACTGGGTAGAGGCATCGTATCCATTTCATCAGCTTGCGCCTTGAGCTCCATCGCTTCCTAGTATGAAGCCTTGGGGACTTTGGAGTACATGGCCTTAAGGTCAAACCATAACTTCAAATCATCAGCCAATTTGTCAAAAATGGTATTCCCTGACAATGCTTGCTGCATATCTTTGAATTTTCTATGATTCGATCTGAATTTTACTAGGCATTCTTTATAATCCTTCTGGGATAGTAAAGGACCCATCTCTTCCCAGAAGAAGGAGAGCCCCTTACTCGTCAAAGGTTTAGACAACTTAATGACCTCTCGGATTTTGTGCTCAGCGAGCTCTATTTTGGCCTGCACTATTTCCTTCGTTCTGTGTTTAGCTATCACCTTTCGGGTTGTAGAGACAACAATGACCCTATTTTGAATACTGTAACTACTAGAGGCCTCGTCCGATAAGGAGCTCAGGTAGGTCATGATATTTACTGCGGTCTCCAATGGTTTTTTGTTCACTTCAGCCTCTACCATCTGGACTTGCTTCTTGGCTTCTCTCATAGCAAGTTCTAGGTCTTCAACAACATAGAGATAGGGTCAAAACTTGTCAGCTTCTACAATGATCTAATCCCATATCATATGTTTTGTAACTTGCAAGGCAAGCTTGCCGATCACTTGTGGGCTTAACTTATCATTTTGTTGATTCAGCTCTCGGTGTTTTTCTTCAGCCTATTCTCTACCTTGTTTCTCTTTAACTCTTTCCTTTTCTACTTCCTCAACTTGCTGCCTTAGTTTAACAAGCTCGATATCCTTCAAGCCTATCTAGGACATTGCTTTGGAGAGGGAGATGGTGTCTACTTCTTCCGTCATACCTATGGACTAAATTTCCTTCTTTGTATTCATGCTCTGAAGCTCACTTTCCTTAGCTGTCATTGTAGCTCTTAATTCCACCTCCCTATTCTTCAAGATCTAGATATATGCTTCCCATTGCCTCCCCTTTTCTTCAAGCTTCAACAGCTTAGCCTGGCTATCAATAAGCCCGGAATTCAGAGCCTCTTTTTCCTTTTCAAAGTCAGCCAATTCATTTGCTTGAGCAAGCTAGGAGCCGGGGATTTTTAACCTATTTTTCAAAGCCTATACCTCTTTATCTTTGTCATCGAGCAATTTCTAGACCACACTCCCTTTCTTCCCATCTCCCTCCATTTGTATATATTCCTTCTGTAAAAATTTTATTTGGGATTTAAGTACTTTGATTTCCACCTTCGACTTCCTTAAAATATTAAAAGTCCTCGCCTTACTGTTATAGCCCAAAATGACACATCTCTAACTGTGACCACTTTTCCATGTTTTCGTCGCATGTCGGCACTTCATGAAAGTCACTGAAAAAACGCCTATCTTGGAAGACCCATATCTTGAGTTCTGTAACTCCATTTGACCTCATTTCAGCATCGTTGGAAAGGTATTTCAGTTAGCTAAAACTTTCCAGAAGACACCAAAGTCTGAAAATGCCCAGAAATACCTTAAAAATGCGTTTTTTTGTGTATGCACGACTCTCCTTATGTGCAACCCGCGCATCATGCGTGACTCTTGTGTTTTGCAAGTCGCGCATGCATATATTCGCGGGTTGCTCTTGTGTAAACTTTCGTATCATGCGCGGGTTGCTCTCCTTCATAGTCGCGCATCTGTTTCTTAACATTAAAACATAAAAAAATCGCCTTTTGAGTTAGTTTGGGTAGTTATACAACTGACTCCTTCAGTTGTAACCACTTTGGCTTCGCCCCTAACTCTTCTTCAGCATATAAATAGAGGTAGGGAGGTTCAAAAAAGGGACTTGAATTTTTGCACTGTTATGCTGGAGGAATTGGAACTCTCTTTGCCCACACCTTTTCCCTGGAGGTCTTTCCCTTGTGTTGCAGAGCTTGGAGGCTGAGTTCTTTGGAGAAGAGAAGCAGCAGATCCAGATCAAGGTTTTGTGAGGTGCCAAACTTGAAGAGAAGGTATATTTCTACTTGTTTTCAAGATTAATAAAGATGTGATGTCCTTCTTCTTCCCAAATCATTGTTCAATTTGTGATTGAATCTCTGTTTATGATCAGATTATGATGTTAATCAGATTATTATTTCAGATTTTTTTGATTATCATTTGTTTATATGTAGTCATAATGGTTTGAGGAAGGTATAACTTGTTTTGCAGGTCTCTTGGAGCGAGAGGAGCAAGAAGAGGATTGAAGAGAAAGCTTGGACCAGCCTTCAGTTTATCAGGTATGGATATTTCTCATCTCTGAAACTTGCTATTATATGCTTGCTGAACATTGTGCATATCTCTTTCAACCCCAATACGTTGATGGCCTCTTAAACCCTAGCCATAGGACACTTTCCTTTACAACAGAACTGGCGACTCTGCTGGGGATTTATGCATTGTTATGCTGGAGGAATTGGAACTCTCTTTGCCCACACCTTTGCCCTGGAGGTCTTCCCTTGTGTTGCAGAGCTTGGAGGATGAGTTCTTTGGAGAAGAGAAACAGCAAATCCAGATCAAGGTTTCGTGAGGTGCCAACTTGAAGAGAAGGTATACTTGTACTTGTTTTCAAGATTAATAAAGATGTGATGTCCTTCTTCTTCCCAAATCATTGTTCAATGTGTGATTGAATTTCTGTTTCTGATCATATGATGATGTTATTCAGATCATTTGTTTATGTTTATTTGATTATCATTGTCTTATGTATGGTCATAATGGTTTGAGGAAGGTATAACTTGTTTTGCAGGTCTCTTGGAGCGAGAGGAGCAAGAAGAGGATTGAAGAGAAATCTTGGACCAGCCTTCAGTTTATCAGGTATGGATCTTTCTCATCTCTGAAACTTGCTGTTATATGCTTGTTGAACATTGTGCATCTCTCTTTCAACCCCAGTACGTTGATGGCCTCTTAAACCCTAGCCATAGGATACTTTCCTTTACAACAGAACTGGCAACTCCGCTGGGGAGAGCCTTGTCTGTTTGGGGTTTTTCTCTTGATTTCTTTCAGCTTTTGCATTGTTTCAGGTCCTTCTTGCCACTTAGGAACATTTTTTAAGTTTGATTACACTCCTCCCCTGCTTTCTTAAGGCAGTTTTTCTACCTTTATTTGTGATTTTTACACCTATGCGCGGGTTGTCCTTCTGGACAGTCGCGCATACAAGTTTGCATGCGCGGGTTGTTCTACTGAACAGTCGCGCATCATTCGCGACCTGCCCTTATAGACAGTCACGCATATACCTGGAAGCTTGGATTTTTTAAGTCAGTTTTTGCTTGTTCCCTTCTTTAGGTAATCCCTGTTTGTGAGTGGTGTCTCTTTATGAATGTTGTGTAGCTTGTCTGAAGACTGTTTGTGGTCATCCTACCTGCTTTTTTTCAAAAGCCTTTGAGTCTTTTTGCTTGGAGTAATCCTTGCTTGTCTGCTTTATTAGATCCAAGTTTGCTCAAAGCACAGTGCATTTCTTGGTGCATGGTAGGTCTGTTAAGGTCTTCTGTGGGTGCATGAATCCAGGGAGTTTGTGTCATCCTGTTTGTTGTTCTTTATCTATGTGGTGAGCCCCTTTATAGCATTAGGATTTTCTCTTTGCTCTTTCACCTGTCTCCTTTGCTTGGTTTGTTTTTGGCTTATGTTTCTGATCAGCCTCTATTAGTGGCCTTTGTTTGATTTCAGAAGCTTGTGGGTATTGTTTTCCTCCTTCTTTTGTTGGTTTACTTTACCTTGCCAAAGTTGTTGACTTGTCTCTTATACAAGCCTTCCTCCCAAGTAAAGTTTATGCTGACTTTAGTTCTTTCTAGAGTTTGTTGGGTGGTTGCATAGCAAAGTTCCTTTTGCTTTGTTCTTTTTATCTGCATGCTTTGCTTTTTAGGTAGTTTTTCTTTTGCATTTTATAAAAGAAAATTAAAAAGAACTTTCATTTCTTGCTTTTCCCCCTACTTCTCTCTTTGGTTTTGACCTTGTTGGACAAGGTGCTGAGCAGCCTTGGTTGTAGGTTTAGATTGACTCTTAGGACTTCTTGACCTTTGTTTATGTCAGTCTTTTATGCTTAGTATTTTCATTCCAAAGTGTTGGCTTGTTTACTTTTGTAAGCTTTCCTTTTAAAAGAGGTTTATATTCAACTTTAGGGAAACCTAGGGTTTGTTTTCGGGGTATAAAGTAGTTGTCTATTTTCTTTGCTTTCAGTACTTGTTTGCATAAGTAGATAGGCTGATTTTTCTTTTTCATTTTATAAAAGAAAAATACAAAAACATGTATTTTCTTTATATGCATGTAGATTAGGCTGTTAGTCTAGATTGCATATCATAGCATTGTTTTTGAAAAATTTTAAAAATATAAAAAGATTTGATCTTTTTTGGCTTTCAAGTTATTTGAAAATATAAAGAGAATAGCTATTTGCTTCTTTGCATCTCATTTCTCTTTTCTTAGTCGTTTTGTTTCATTTTTTTTGAGTCAAAATACCACCAGTTTACCATTCCATTTCCTCTTGAGTAAAAAACAACCCTTAAAATTAACGCATAAATTTAAAATTTATTAGTAAGTTTTTATTTTTAGGGCCTTCCACCTACTAGCTTAGGCTAGGCTTGTGGGCTAGGGAGTGTAAAATTCCCGCAAGCTATAAACTCAGACGTAGTGGACCTTTCACTAGGTAAATCCTTGGTTCTACCGCTGTATCTGGGAAGCTCCTCTCAAACGGGAGTTAAGCACGAGGCCGCGTGGAGGATTGGACAGAGGGGATAACCCCCCGAATCCTTGTCAAAGCGTAACTCAGGACTTTTGCGCATCTGGGGATTCTGTCTAGGTAGAATTTCAGGCTCAGCTACCCTGCCCATGCGTACGAGTTCGGCTTGCGACTGTCCCCCCAGACAGTAGGTATTATCAAGGTAGCCTTTAGTCTCTTGT
>LPNX010980070.1:190336-210022 GCA_001517045.1 Pseudotsuga menziesii | reverse complement strand
AATTAATAGATGATTTAAAATCTAACGATAATATAAATATTGTAAGATATCTATATTTTCAATATAAATATGCTCTTTTCAATTAAACGCATTGTTCAATACTTCATAAATAAATAATGAACACTTGCAATAATTAATTCAATTGGTTTTCCCCCTTTCCTCTTGTATATGAAAAAAATCAAACTGTATTGTAGTAATGCTTTTCTAGTTCATAATTGATTTTGATTGTTAAAATAATTAATATTAATAAACAAGGGATGATTTACTATCATCAATATCATTAAATAAATTTATAGGTAAGAAATTTCTCATGTTAATCTATTATTCATAAAGTAAACATTCATCAACTTAGTTTTTAATACATTACCACTACCAACAATAATAATAAAAAATTATGTTGCTACTTTAATTCATAATTTATTTTAATAATTACAAGGGTAAAACTTAGACTTTAAAGTGATAAAATATTTTCTCGTTTTGATTATAAGTGGTGCCAACTTCCAAAAATAAAACAACATACTCAACAAAGACAAAAATGATTACTATGACAATATTTATAATTGTTGTAATAACAAATACAATGTTGGTATTATGTTATAAAATAATTTAATCAACTTAACATTTAATACAGCTATAAATAATATTAATAGAAATTATGTAAAGATTCAGAGGCTATGAGTTTTTTCATTTTGGAAGAACTCAATCTAGCAGAAGTTCAAAATTCTAGATCCACTAAATAATTACAAATTTAATGAAATATGTGTTAAAAATCTTTGTGTCTCTTGTCTCTTGTGATGTGCTTATGTTTTATTGTTGTGCTTGTTATTCTCTCAGTGAAAAGATCCTAAGATCATAATGCTGACTTATATGATGAAAAACTAACATGGTATCAGAGCTAACCTGAGAAGAAGACATTGTGCAACTATAGAAGCTAGGGGTTCTTACATTTTGGGTCTCTCTCCACAATCCATCAGCAAAAGTATGCTAGGCTGACTCTCCATTGAAGGGCGCATCTTTCTGTTGAAGCGGAATTCGATTTCGAGCATTTTGATTTTTCGATGTGGAAATTAGGGCTTTCTACAGAAGAGGAATTTTTTACTAAGACCAGCATAGGATTGTTCTCCTCATCAAAACTAAAGTTTAGAGACCTGGATCAAGAAAATTGGTTGGGTTAAACTCCAGGAAAGTCAAACCCTAGTTTGACCCTGAGCTAGGAAAAACCCTAAATACTAAAACTGATAAGTTTTGGTACATTCGCTATATTCCAAGATTGGTGAAGTCTCAAAAGCTAAAAATTGCAAGGGCTGACAATAAAATCCTGATGAACACTTTTTCCAAAAATTAGCCTCACATTCTCTATATTCTGGGAGATATGATCCCTCCAAGTTAGGATTCCAGCCTCTTCCAGAATTCATCCTTGAAAAGGACACCTAGGGAGAATTGCAATATCTTGGGCTACAGAGGTCCAAAGGGAATTCTTGAAGATGTTCCAGAAATGGTACGGACTTTAATTTTGGTGGTCTGAATATCAGACTTAGAAGATGAACTAGTGACACATGGCATTTTGTACAACTTCACTATTCTGAACAATCCTATAACAGGTCACCTTGGGAAAAGGATCATAAATCCCAAATGGTGCAACCAATTCTGATGAAACCTGTGATGTTGGATCAGATACATCCGAGGTTACCTCAGTGAGAAATGTTATACATAGAGGAGCATTAATTACAGAGATATCATAGAAATAGTAACAGACATTTCTGTAGAAGAAATCAGTAAATTAGGGCTTCCTGTTTCGGGAGCTTCCCTCCACTATTTTCAGAAAAGGAGTAAATTGGACAAGTCCATTTAAAGAGATCTATCTGTCTATCCAATCATATCTGAAAGATTCCAAGTTTTGAAAATTAGGGTTTCTATGACAAACCCTAGATCAGCCAACTACAGAACCAAGACGGACACCTCAAATCGGTAAGATCTAATCCTTTGCTATTTTCATTTGAGGTTCTCATTTCAAAGTGATCTTGATGATAAGCTTGGTGAAGTTGACAACTTCCAAGCCTAGAAGTATATGATCTCCATGAAGAAAATGGATTGGACACCTACATGAGTAAAGAGGTTCCAGTTCCAGAGGGAGATGGGGCTAGAAGCCTTGCACAAGAAGAACTTGGTCAAGGCCAAGAAGATCATGGTTGATTCAGTCATGGATCAACTTGTACCACAAGTGTCTCCCCAAAGACACCGAAGATGTTTGATTCCTTGACCAAGCTATTTGGAGGGAAGAGCATACATCAGAAGAAGACCTTAAGAAATAGTTGAAGAATGTGAAGATCCAGAATGCAGAGACCATGCCATCATAAGAGTCTTTCAAATCAAGAACAACTTGAAGCAGTACAAGAAGAAGTGAAGAATGCAGAAGTGGTGATGGCCACCTTGAATGGCCTCCGAGGATTGTAGGATTCATTCATTCAAGGAATGTGTGCCAAAAGAAAGTGATTAATTTCAGTAGACTCTGGGAAGAGAACTCATAAGAAGAAGAAGATCGAGAAGAGAAGGTGGGAGCAATTGAATATCAAGCTCTCACCATCCAAAGAAGATCCCTCAATCAATGGGGAATATGAAGAACTTAACTCTTGGAGAACTTATTATCCACCTTAGCATTTGGATAAGAAAAAATGCTATCATGAATGAAAAAGACGATGAGGCTGAAGACTCAAGAAGGAGTCTACCCACGAAACAAATAAAGATAAGTATTCAATTGTCATTTCATGATATTGTTTTGTTATGCATTTGTTTATATTCAGTTGATGTATTATGCATGATAGGATGTTTGCATTAACGACAGTATACTACTAATATGCATGTGATGGGTAAGTAGCTCATGGTGCTATACAACTCTCCATTGCTAATTATCTAGAATGAAACCTCTTTGCTGACATATTGGATTAGTGCACAATCTCAATGTTGTCCTAGTAGAGATGGAAGGCAACTAGAAAGTTTCAATGAGATATGGATGAATGTTGTATTGGCTAAAGTAGTTGCATGATCATATATTTATGCATAAGTGTTTGCCAGTATAAATATTCCTTATGAAATGTTTCTAACCATACAATTGCATTTGACTTGTAGGAAAGACCGCATACATAATCGCCTACAAGCAAAGAAGAATGAAGACTTGTTCCAAAGAGCAAGTGATGACATTTCAAAATGAAGAATAATATGATGAGTGCAGTGACATCATTGATGCAGAACCTTCCAGCCACCAAGAAGAAAGGGAAGACCAGTTCAAGAAGAATGATGTCAGGGTGCAGTATCGAGACCTAAAGAGAAGTTCATAGTTCCATCATGCAGTAGATAGAAACATCGTGGGATACAAAGCAAGATTTGTAGCATGAGGCTTCTCATGAAAAGAAGGCCTAGACTACAAAAAGACATTTGCAGCCAGTAAGAGTTTAAACACATATATGATGAGCTTGATGAAGATCTTAACCTTTGCTACAAGGTTGAAGATGCAAGTCTATACACTAGATGGTCGCATAGAATACTAGTAGCATAGGAAGCTACTCGTCACTCCAGTACAAAATGTTTTCAGTGCATAGAGCACAGAAGACAGGGGGAGTATGATGCTCCGCTTCAGAGGGAGTGACTACAGAATATCCTGAGGATCGACATGGTATGATAGGATGGACAGATTACTGATGACTCTAGGCTTTACTAAGAGTAAAGTGGATTCCAACCTTTGCTTCAAGGTTGAAGGCAAAAGACCAGTGATGCTCCTGTTATGTGTCGATGCACTATTGTTCTAGGCATGGAGGTGTGGACAAGGGAAGTATGCAGTAGAGATCCCGAAGAGGTTTGGGATGATGGACTGCAAAGCTATGGCCACACCTATGGCATCGAACCTGAAGCCATTGAGTGATGCTTCATCAGAGTCGATTGATGCTACAATGTATCATCAGATGATTGGGTCATTGATGTACCTGATGAACACAAGACCAGACAATTGCTTTGCTGTGAACACCTTCAGCCAGTACTTGACAGATCCGAGAAGTGTTCACTTGACTGCTGCAAAGCATATTCTGAGGTACCTAAAGGGTACAGTTGATTATGGGCTCAAGTACAATGCGAATCAAAAGATTAACTTAGAGGGTTATGTTGATTCAGATTGGGCAGGCAGTGCCATTGACAGGAAGAGTACTTCAGGATGTTGCTTCAGTATGGGATCAGGTGTGATCTCTTGGTTTAGCAGGAAGCAATCCTATGTGGCACCGAGTACAGCTGAAGCAGAGTATGTTGCAGCTTGTTCAGCTAGTTGTGAGGTATTATGGCTACAGAAGCTACTGTCTGATATATTTGATATCTAGTTGGATGCTACTTGTATACATTATGACAACCAGAGTTGCGTGAAGTTGTCAGAGAATCCAGTGTTCCATGACAAGTCGAAGCATATTGAGATCAAGTATCACTATATCATGGATATGGTGCAGAGAGGAGCAGTGGAGCTCCAGTATGTTGTGATGGAGGAACAGATAGCTGATGTATTGACGAACCCATTAGCTAGGCTGAAGTTCAAGTACTTCAGGGAGAGACTTGGTGTCCTCCAAATCGAGGTTCCCTCCAAGAGAAAGTGATGAGACCCATATCCATTCTGACATGGTGAGAGGATTGGTTCCTTCCATGGTCAGATATGAGTACTGGCCATTCTGTCGAGTAGGACAGATGTAAGGGAAATTTCCATTCTAGGAATGGAGGCACCTGGTCAGTTACCAGGATCACTCAGTGTAGGATTGAGTAGCCATTCTGATGTGATAGAGGGATGTGTTCCCACTTGATCAGATGTAAGGGCTGAACCATTCTGTCATGGATAAAGGATTAAGTTCCTTCCATGTTAGATGTGAGTTTTTGCCATTCCGAGGAGCAGGTCGGATGTAAGGGCAACTTCCATTCTCTAGGAGAATGGAGGTGCCTGTTCAGTTACCAGGTAGCTCAGTCGAGGACTGGGGGCCATTCTGATATGACTGCTGGGATGTGTTCTCATAGGATCAGATGTGAGTGCAAGCCCTTCCATCACTGTGATAGGATGTGTTCCTGTTTGGATGGATGTAAGTGCAGAGCCTTTCTATAGCGACTGAGGGATGTGTTCCCACGTGCTCAGAAGTAAGTGCTGAAATCTCTCATCACTATGATAGGATGTGTTCCTATCTGGATGGGAGTCTTTCATCACTATGATAGGATGTGTTCCTATTTGGATGAAAGTGGGAAAATATTCCATCACTATGATAGGATGTGTTCCTGTCTGGATGGGAGTCTTCCATCACTATGATAGGATGTGTTCCTGTCTGGATGGATGTGCTTTTCTGACGAGTAGGTCAGATGTAAGTGCTGAGCCTTTTCACAGATGTTAGTGATGTGATTTCCTATCATGCTGGTGAATGTGAGTGCTGGGCCTTTCTAATGTGATTATAGGATTGGTTCCTATATGATCAGATGTGAGTGCTGGGCATGCCTTTCTAACGAGAAGATTCATGATGATAGCCAGCAATGATCTAGATCGAGTGATGATCGAGATCTAGTGATGATGATCCAGCAGTGATGATCCAGATCAAGTGATAATCCAGATCTAGTCCAGTGATGTTGATCCAGATCGAGAGATGATCTAGATCCAGTGATGATGTTCCATGATGATCTAGATCGAGTGATGATCCAAATCCAGTGATGATGCTCCATGATGATCCAGAACGAGAGATGATCTAGATCCAGTGAAGATGACTTATAGATGAAGATGACTTATAGATAAAGATGACTTAAAGATGAAGATGACTTTGAAGATGACAAAGACCTGACGATGACCTAGATGATACAGAGAAGAAGACTTGTGCTGATAAATTGTGTCAAGAGAATACCTTCCTAGTTAAGAGGGAGTGTTGATGTAATTGTAACTTTGGAATGTATTCACTTGTATTTCTTATCTATTGTAACCCGATGTTTATTCCGGGATGTATTTGAGTCATGTCATGCCCCAATTTTCCGATCGGGAAGTTTCTATAATGAGAAATTCATGTCAAGACATTGTGGGTAACCCTCCTATTTGTAAAGGGTTAAAGTCCCCACAGTTGTGGGGCCCTTGGGTTATTAGACTATCATAGTGAAGTCGACCCTAGGTGAGTCATTGTAAGTCGAGGCAATAGTCCCCATCATTGTGTTACCCTCCTATTGGTCAGAGGAGGCAAATTCCCCACAAGTGGTGGGGCACTAGGGTTTCTATACACTCATAGAGATGTAGGCTCTAGTAAGTAATTTTTAAGTTGGGCTGACATGATTGAGTACACTTCAAGTGAACGGAAGAATATAAGTAGAGAGTGAGAGCCTCTCTATTTATCACTTGCAACACACATCACTCACTCACTCAAGTGTGGCGCATTAGTGAGGAAGGAAATACACTGGGACTAGACAAGAAGAAGACTACTGCTGTCGAAAGTGCATCTTACTGTTTTGGGCTTTTACTATTTTGGTGTTGATTCTATCTCTGAGGAAGTTGCGAGGATTTCTCCTTTATGGTTTCCCCAAGGAAAACTCTTTGTGTCTCTTGTCTCTTGTGATGTGCTTATGTTTTATTGTTGTGCTTGTTATTCTCTCAGTGAAAAGATCCTAAGATCATAATGCTGGCTTATATGATGAAAAACTAACAGATTTGAGAGACTGGTAAGTTTGTATATAACTTCACCTAAAATTTCTACTGGTTTGTTGAAGTAAAATTTTCCATTGTGATACCAACTGATGATAAATTTTACTGTTGTTTATTTTGTTCCTCCAAAACTCACCATGAATGGTGCGTTCATGTAACTCATAATGGTACTGTGGTTTATCTTCTCCGCTTCTTGTGTCATTTTCTTGTCCACATAGGCCCATTCTTTGATTTATGCCCAGGTTTTTTCCCATGAAGTTTCCTATACCTTGGCATTTTTTGTGTTTCTTAATCTTCTCATGAGTGGGGTTTCAGCGGATTGTAGTTCTTTTGTTTTTGTAGCTACATCTATGGTTTTCTTCGGGGCCATTTTTTCAGTCTCTTGGTCAAATTTTCTTACAGGGTCTCTGCTCTCAAATTTCTAAATACTTGGTTGCTCTATCTCTTCATAATACAGTAAATGATCTTTTTCTGGCGTGGTATTTATAGGTGGAGTGGGTGATGATTATGTCGATGGATGTATTAATGGTGGAAATGATGGTCCAGCATGGTCTATCGAGTTTGCATTAAATGCGATTTGATTTTGGCGCTCCTTCTGACCGTAGTCATGAAGGCGTGATTTGACCTTGAGAGTCGTCGGTCGATGTCGATCATGTAGGCGGTTGATGACGATATGTCGATGGGGTTGGTGTCAGTTGTTGAAGTACAATTTAGTAAATATTCCAAATTTTTTGGTCATTTTGGTTTATGGGTGTTGGATCTGTTTATTGTTTTTGGGATTTTTAAATTTTTATAGGTTTTTTTTCTAACAGTTATGGTCGTTATATATATATATATATATATATATATATATATATATTTCTCTCTTTTTTTTTTGAACTTGCTTAATTTTTGTACCATTTTAGTCGAGCACCATTAACAAGTTTTTGAAATATTATGCCTTGTAACGTCCTTAGTCGAACTGATCCACTGGCATGAATTTCTTCGAAAACGTAAGGTCCCATCCATTATGTGTGTAACTTTTTGAGTTTTTCTTTTACTCGAATGGTGTACAATAGGGTGAGGTCCCCTACCGACAGATTTTTGTTTTTGATATTGTGATCATGCCAAGCCTTCTGCTGCTATTTTTGAAGTTCTTGATGTTGTAGAGCAAGCAGTCGGTGTTCTTCTAGCTTGCTTAGTTGCATCAGTCAGTCCTTCTTTCCTTCTTCAACATCGACATGTAAAATTTCTGCTATGATAGGTGTTTGCAATCAGAAATGTAGTGGAACAACTGCTTCTTGGCCATAGAGTAGTCAGAATGGTGTTTGGTCGGTCAAACGTTTGTATGATGTCCTGTAAGCCCATAATACTGTAGGTATTTTTTTCATCCTAGTCGTCCTTATTGGTGTTGTATATTTTTGTTAAACCCCTTGTTAATGTTTTGTTTAATGGCTCTATTGCTCCATTCGACTAAGGGTGATAAGTTGTACTACATCGGTGATTAATTTTGAACTTGTCTATCAGTGCTTTGATGGTTTTGTTAATGAAGTGTGATCCTTGTTCGCTGATTAAGGTTAGTGGGCATCCAAATCTAGTAATTATGTTTTCATAGATAAATTTAGCAGCTATGTCACTGGAACATGTGTAGACAGCTTCTGTTTCCACCCACTTGGTTACATATTCTACTAGGGTTATTATATATCTTGCCCCTATTCTTTTTGCTAGTATTGGGAATGGTCCTATGATGTCGATGGCCCAAATTTCAAATGTCAAACTTGGTTTTACTGATATCAAGGGCATTTCTGTACTAGGCAGAGGTTGACCCAGTCGTTGGCATCAGTCACACTGGCTAACAAAATTTTTGCAATTCTTGTATAATGTCATCCACCATAGCTTAGACTGTTGGATTTTATTGGCAGTTGTATCTTCTTGAAAATCTCCTCCCGCCGGTCCATAGTGTGCTTCATACATGATATTATCTCTTTCGTGTTCTAATACACATTGCCTGAGGATGTTGTCCAATCCCATTTTATATAAAAATATGTTTATGAGGCTGTATGGTGCAGCCTTCATAGCTAATATTTGTTTCTTTTTCATGCTCATGCCCTCTGGTGCTTGAACATTTTCTAGGAATTGAGCTATTTCTTCCAATTCTGCCAGGACAGCTTCTATTCAAAATAAGTGTGCATCCGGTAGGTCATCTTTGAATCATGTCAGCTCCTCTCCCATGTCGATTCTCGACAAGTGGTCGGGCCCGACATTTAATTTTCCTAATCTAACAACGATTTCAAATTCAAATTCTTGGAATAGTAGTAGCCATCGACAAATCCTCCCGTGGTGCAAAGGTTTGTTTACAAGGTATTTCAATGCTTGTTGGTGAGTATATAAGATGAAAGGGTTGGCTAATAGGTAATGTTGGTGCTTTAGTAGTGCAAAGACCATTCCTAATGCTTCCCTCTCTGTTGTTGAATAGTTTCTTTCTACCTTTTTTAGTTTTGTGCTGTTATAAACTATAGGGTAATCCATTCCATCGTCCCCTGGTTGTGTTAATATCGTGCCTATTGCTAGGACTGATGCGTCCATATGTATGTGAAATTTGATCGACCAATTCAGGAACTAGAGGATAGGTGCCTCGACTACTTTCCTTTTTAATATGTCAAATGATATGTTACATTCGTCTATCCAACTGAACTCCTGATCTTCTCTTAATAGTTCTTCTAATGGATAGGTCATATCTGAGTAGTATCTAATAAATTTCTTGTAATATCCTGTGTGTCCGAGTAGTACCCTGACTTGTTTTGGGTTCACTGGTGGTTTCAAGTTGAGGATAATCTTTATCTTTTCAAAGTCGACCTTGATGCCTTCTTTGCATACAATGTGCACTAATAGTATCCCTACAGGAGTTAGGAATATGCATTTGTTTATGTTAAGAGATAACTAGATTTGTTGTCATCGTTCCAACATGAGCCTTAGCCATTTGTAGTGATCATTTAGCATCGCGTATATCGTCCAATCATCAAAATATACTACCATTGTTTTGTAGATATATTCTTGAAATTTTTTAACAACAATTCTCAAAAATACTGCAGGTGCGTTTTTGAGACCAAAAGGCATAACTTTGTAGGAGAATGAGTCGAATTCACATATGAATGTCGTCTTTTTCTGGTCTTCTTCAGCAATTGGTACTTGGTTGTACCCTGCAAATCCATCTGTAAACGAGTAGCATTCATGTCATGCGACTTCATTTAGGATTTCATCTACGTATGGTGTTGGGAATGGGTCTGTCAGGGTGACTTAGTTTAATTCTCTAAAGTCGACATAGATCCTTAGTTTCGTTGGGTCATGTTTCTTTGGTTTTACGACCATTAGGCTTGCCCATTTCGACTGGTCAATAGGATAGATAATTCCTGTTGCGAGCATATTGTCGATCTCTTTCTTGACTATCTCTTTGTATTTATGAGATAATTTGTATGACCTCTTCTTTACGGATCAGGCATCAGGTTTGATGTCGATCATCATTTCACCCATTTCATGGACTATTCCTTTGATATATTTATAGTCTCTAGCAAAGATATCCTAGATTCTTTCAGTAGGCTTAATATCTCGATCGTTTGTTCTTCATTCCAGTAATCACCAATTTTTGCCATTTTTGGTCGATCATCATTTGATATGTTAAACTCTTTAGTTTTAACTTTGGCATCCAACCATTCTGGTGCTTTAGCTTCATTGATCGGTTGAATCCCTTCTTTGAATTGTAAGAATGTAGCAGTAAAGTCTGTTGCGGTCATTCAGTCGGTATCTTCTTTGTCAGTTGTGTCGAATTTAAATACTATGAAAAAAAAATTTGTTGTTTCTGAGTGATATGATTTCCATCAAAAGCTTTTCCCTTCTGGATTTTCATTTTCCATTTGCAGTATTTTCGATTGTGGCATTGTATTGGTTTGTATGTTATTACATGGTATTGTCAGTCGATCATAGTTTCGTATCAGACTGTTGTTCCCAGTCGGTTCTATAAATGCTTTTATTTGTTTTTGAGTTTCAACTAACTTTTCATTCTGCGGTATAAAACTGAAGTCTTTACTGAAGTTCTCTCTAAGTTCGTGCCATTGAAATGTTTCACCTCGTGCTTCTTCCATTTTATACCATTTGTTTGGTAAGTCAGCTAGCATCAAGGGAAACAGATGTGGCCATGTACGTTTCATCTTTGTACCCAAGTCTTCTCCATTCTCTTTTGCATGTTCCTATGTGCTCCTCTGGGTCTTTCCCTTGGATGAACACAAGTATTTGCGCTTGTTCGGTTAGCTTCTTTCCTTTGAATATTTCTACGAAGTAAGTCAAAGCTGTTGTCCATGTATTTGATCTTGATTGATGGGTATCCCACCATCGAGCATCTTGTCCTGTAAATGTTTCTACCAAGCTTTTTAGTTGGCCATGTTCACCTATGTTTTCAGATACTTATTCTATATGCATAACTGGGGATTCTCTTTTTTATACCTTGGGATTTGTCTAATACTTATATTTGTTGGGGTTAAGGTGGGATATTCCCTAATTTTCATTTTGAATATTTTCGGGATCATGGAGATTGAGAAACATTGATGGGCTGGCTTCTTCTATATAGCCTAAATGGTCCAACAACCCCTTTTTTGGGTCTCGTATTTTTCGACTTCCCAATCATATAAATCTGCGTCTGAATTGTATCCCACTGAATAGTGATTTCCTAAGTGAAGCTCGCCATAGATATTGGGATCAGTGTAGTCTTTGTTATTTTGTATTTGATATAGTTGTCGGATGTCGACTTCTTCATCAATAGGTTCTATCCAAGGTTCCCCTTAGGAAGGATGAATAGGTACTATGAATTTCTGTCCATTCCCTTTTAGTTTTATCCTTTCTTTGTCTAGATATATTGATGCTTTCATTTTTCTTCCCCATGGTCGACCTACTAAAGCTGGGAAGGAACTAGATCCTTCCTTAGGGTCAATAATTTCAAAGTCGACTTTAGTATATATTCCTTTTATTGTCGTGTCGACATTTCTCCAAACCCCGATGGGTTCGATCAGACCTTGGTCAGCTAACTTGAGGTATATGCCTGACTCATATAGTCGAGGTCTACCCAACTATTCCCAAGTGCATGAGTCATAATATTTACTTGTGAACCGAAGTCGAGTACAGCTTATCGAACATGGTATCCTTTGATTTCTAGGTCAACAAGTGGGTCAACATCACTCTTGTCTTTTTGGTTTAGACTGCATATGTTTTTGGTTTGTTTTTTTGTATTATTATTATGCTTCATATTATACAATAAGTCAATGAATTGAGATATCGATTTATCATCCTGTACTAAGCGTATTAATTCTTTAACTGTGTTTTTTTTACTGTCATCGGCTTCTTCCTATTTAGCAAATTCTTTAAACATATTTGTTGCGTCGTTATATAATTGTTTTTGTTTAGCCGGGTTAGGATAATCATTCTTTTATTTTATTTTACTTATACGTGGATTATCATTCCCAATTTTTGTCCCTTGTCGGGTTACTATGGGTAGGTTCTTTGTATTGATTACATCATGTATTTGATCACACGACAAGACATTAACAATTTTCATTTTATTAATTTTGTCGAGCATGGTGGGACAATCCTCTAATGAGTGATTTCCTACACCAGAGCTAGTACAAAAATTTAGATCGGTTCTATCCTTGTATGGACAGTATGCATATCGATGGCCTTTTTTGTAGCATGTAAAGCACTGGATGGGCTGTCATGGTCGACTGTCGCAATTTCCAGAAAATCATCCTCGACCTTCATATCCTCCACGACAATTGTCACACCTGCGCTCATATCGACAGCCTTCATATCTTTGGTTATTTGGATCGTTTTGATCATTGCTTCGTTGGGTGTTATCGTTATTCTGTGCAACTGTGTACGTCTAGTAGACTACTTGGTAATTTTGTCGGCTCTTTAAATTTTGGTGGCAGTTGGCCGTTGCGTGAATTTTTACCTCACAGATTGCACACGAAGATGCTTTTCCAGTTTTCATCTTATATGGGAAATCTTTCATTGTATGTTCTCCATGTCTTTGGAAAATGTCACAATTTTTTTTTGTCTAAACAAACCAAATGTCCTGTCGACTTATGTCTTGCCGAAGTTTATCTTTAGTGTGTCCAGCCATGGAGCATTTTGTGCACCAGACACCCTGATTCTTGAGGTTCAACTATTTCAATGATTTCTGCATGATTTCTAGTTGTTCTTCCAATCTACTATCAATGGGATATGCTGGGAAATCTTCGTCCATCTCTACTTGCAGAGCTTTGGTAAGTGCATCTTCATATGTTTTAAACGTCTCCAAGCTTATGTGCTACCATATTTTCTGTGATAGACCTGCAAGAAACCACTGAATTAATATTTGTTTGTAAATTACATAGTCTAGTTGGCCGAGGAGGTCCTTCCATCGTTTGTCATATTCTCGGATAGACTCTGTTGGATTCTGACATGTTGTTTTCATCTTTTTTGCTGCCAGATGTTTTGCGTTTGGAGTTTTAAAGAAAGATAACAATCATTCTTTAATGTCTTCTTTAGATGCTTGGGGAGTTCTCTCTATATAGTTCATGTACCACGTTAGTGCTCTTTTCCTCAAGGCACCAGTGAACTGTGCCATCTGTCGTTCTTCGACCGTAACTTGATTTGCCTCCCATCTTGACTCACAAACGAACCAATGTCATTTAGGATCCTCATCACCCTCATATAGAGGGATATGTGTTGATCCATGACCCATGTCGGTATCGTTGTGCCTGTCTCCTCCAGGAGGTGGCAGTGGTGGGGGTAGTGGGATGTTTTGTTTGTCTTGTTGTGTAGAGTTGTTGTCGACAAAACTTTTGTTCCCTTCAATCGTTTTGTTTGTCGTTTCTTCTTCGATAAGTATTCGGTTTGGGTCGACTTCTCCTCTCGATGTCCAACTGCACTAATTTGTCTGTAGGTCTGACTGTTCCTTATTTTGCAAAGCTATGTTTGGCAAGGGGGGTGCTCCTTCATGTGTCGAGTAAATCAAGTGGATACTTCGATTGGAAGGGTACACCTTAAGTGTTACCCAATTTCCTTCCTCTGATCGATAGATCACTAAATGATTATCATCGTTTACCTCGTCATCTAGTCGAATCCATATACCAAAATCACTAGCTCTTAGTCTTAGGTCTTCTTCGATAATGGCCTATATCCTGGTACTCGGATTCGTTGGAGACAGAGCTCTTACCTCCTAGGGAATTTCTAGTTGGAGAGTTTCTCGCTACTCTATCCACAAGTCTTCTTCCATAGGTGATGCTTCTTCATCTACGCCTTCTTCCTGTCGATCATGACCTAACTCTGGCAGATTTCTTTCTTGGTATGTCACCCTAGTAGTCATCCCTCTTTGCAGTGCTATAGCTCTTTCTCTTATTTCTTCCCTTCTTTTCAGCCACTTCTATATTTCTACTCTCTGTAAATCCGTCGTACCTTTGTGTGTCACTATTCGTTTGATTTTCTTTTTAGGTTGAATTTTCATTGCTGGTGATGGTATTTTCTTCAGTCGACTAGAATCCTTTTTACTTTACCCTGACACATGCTCAACTATCCCCCCATAGCCTACCCGACGCTTTAGAAAGCTTAGATAGTTCTGTTTATTTTCTTAGGAAGTACTCCCACTCCCTTTCGGCAATGAATTTTTTCCACTTCTTTTGTTTCCCTGCCCAGTTAGAATTTGGTGGCAGTTCACGTAGTGATGGACGAGGTTCTACAATATGGCCCACTCCCTTTTCTATTAGTAATTGTTGGGCCCATAAATGACCCATTTTTTACCACCTTTACCTACCTATTTTTTCCTCATCCTACTCTATTATGTACACTAAATAGATGTTTTTATTTCACTCGGTCCCTCAATTCATACAGGTATGGTTAATCATTGTCTTATTTTATTAATGCTTAGGATTGTTGTAATCAGGGATTTACATCTTAAATTATGCTAACATATGGTGGTTTTATAAAGATAATTTGAGATATAAAGGATACCGGTGTAGCGGGCCGAACATGCCAAGAGAGAGATGAACATTCATTGCTGAGATGATCGCCATCCATTCCATCCTTTCCCAAAGAATGCAGTCAAAGGATACTATTCCACATGAGCTGTACAAAGGTAGCTACAACAGGCTACAATAGAGTCAGAGGAAATAGTGCGCTGCTGCTCAAAAATAGCTGCAATCCACAGAGTATCTTCTCAATTGATCATGATCATTATTTCTGGCTTGAGTAACAGCCTTCCTATATTTTATGCTTTCATCTTGCCATGGCTGTAACAACTTATCATAATTTGGGCATCTTGAAGATCAGAGATCTTCATGGCTGCCCAATAATAGTGGGAAGATGTTATGATTGTAATTGCATATATACTAGGAACTATTCAGAGCTATGGGTTGAAAAATTAATCAAATTATTGTATCAACTGTGACTAAGGTTGTGTGCTCATCCACCATTTTAATACAAGGAGTTTGATTCTTCATATCTCGGCATTCTAACGTGTGTTACTTCCAGCATTTCTGTGTGAAGGATGGGCCCGCCTTCCCATAGGGATTGCTGAGTTAATTAGGTATTTTATTTATTCTATTATGTGGTTGGATTTTGTGATAATTTCATTTATTTACAGTAAGCTGCAATAGTCATCGATTTGATGTGTCTCATTTGAATAATCAGTAATTGCATCCCCTGTAAACTATTGTGATGTGGTGTGCCATTCAACTGTATAGGTTAACTTTCTTTTATGCAACTGTGTGATAGCTACGACATCCCTATTCATCCCTAGTTCTTTCAATCATTGTTTTCTTTAGATCTTTGTAGTTTGTTTCTTCACATTTATAATTGCAAAATTTAATTCATGTACTTTGAATTTCTAGAATAAGTTGAATTAAGATAGTTGAGATGGATCTTTAGATGGTTTGGTAATTAAGGATTTAACTTTCTGCAAAAGTAATCTAGATGTTATTTCTTGAATCTTTTACTTCTAGATTAAATATCTTAAGAAGGTAAACTAGATTAAGTAGATTATGGGATGAGTTCAAATGAACAGGAAAGTAGGGTCATTCATTTACAGCATCAGCTACTTAGTGTTTAAAGCGTATACAATGCACACTATCCTTGAAATAAGAGACTTCCCTGGGTTTACAATTTATATCAAACACTCTGTATGTTGGCTTTAATTAACTTGCATATAGGGTGCCCAACATTTTGGTGCCATTACTGGGGATGTTGCTACACAAGAACCAACCAAGAAAATGAGGAAGTTAACCAAGATGTTGCTACACAAGAACCAACATCCCTGGAAATTTTTGTCGAGACTCTCAAGAAGTAACAAGAAATCAATCCCGAAATGGATATCATTCCTGATTTGGATTTAGGATAGGATGAACAAATGCAATCACAATCCTCAGGGACACTGAAATCCTCGAAGAACAGCTCCATATTGCAAAAGACATGGAAGCAACTCTACAATCCCAACAGCATGAAGAAATAGAAGGACAGGGCTTTGTTACACAAGAACCAGTGGCCTTACATCCCCCTATCGAAGCTGCATCTGAGAATTAGGCAGATAGGGAGATCAAAATTCAGGAGGAAGTTGTCACACAAGAACCAACACCTTCATAATCAGCTACTGAGGTTGCTATAGAAGAACTCCAAAGAGAGGATTCTATTACATAAGAACCAACATCCCCAGAAGTTGTTTCAAAGGCACCTATGGTTGAAGTTGCTGCAAGAGAAGTTCAAGGAAGGGATGTTGTTACACAAGAACCAACACCCCCATAAGTGATTTCAGAAGTACAGGATGTTCAAATTGGAACATCAGGCGCTAAGGTATGGACTCAGCTTCCTCAAAATTTTGTCAATTTGGATTCTGATAATGAAGAACATGCTGAAGATGAAGAAATCCTGAAGCTGACAAAAGAACTCTCAATCCTGAGAATAGAAGTGAGGAAGTGGAGGAGTTAGGTGGAGAGATATCAAGAAGGGATGGTTTCCCTTACTGAACATAGGAATACCATCAGGGAATTGAAGGAAAAGTGGGCAAAAGAACTCATGTCCCAGAAACTCTGTGGGGAAGAGTTACAGAAGGAGCTAAAGGAGCTGAAATTTCTTTTGCTATTTTTGAAGCTGCGGGATGGACTAAATTCTTCCAAAGCCTGAATGGGTTTCATCGAGAGAAATCTCTACAATTTGCCTTAAATCTTACAGAAACCCACTCAGATGTTTGGGGGTTACGTATAGAAGTCTCTGAAGCAATAGCGGTTGAGGTCATTGGCCTTTCGCACGTGGGAAGAGCCTGGTTTGGTCGAAGAATCCCCAATGCTGCTGCAATACAAGATTTTCTGATAGAGGGGGAGAAAATTCATCAGTCAAGGAGAGGGATAGCGTTACAGTCACTACCTCGTCCATGGGATCAAGTAGCAGTTTTCCTCAAGAAGTATATCACTTGTGAAGGTAGGTATCATACTGTTTATTACTCTGAACTTCCTCTATTATCTCATCTTCATCATAGAGCCTTACTGAACATTCCATTTTATCTATTCAATGACCTACACCAGATGGCGGGGTTTTTTAGAAAAGCCAAGCATCCAAACTCCTCCCTTACCCACCATGGCCTACTCAAATTAATAATTTTATGGGCCTTAGCTAAACAAAACCAAACCTAGGAGCAATTCACAGGTCAAATTCAGATAAACCGGGAACCCGCCCTTTTTCCTGGCATTCCAATAGAAGAAGTAGTAGAAGTACTTGTACTTGTGGGGGATTTTCAAAACCAAGAGGAGCCTGCAAATGAACAGTTGGGGGGAAATGAATAGAAACAGGAGGATCAGATTCCCTCCAATTTAGTTGGTGGGGGAATGTGAGACTAGATCGAATGATCAGTTAGAAGACCAAGCAGAAGAATTGTAGGAAAATGCATGAGAAAACCCTGTAGAGAGATTAAATAATATGGAAGCTCTGACAGTAGAGGCTGAAGCTAGAGAAACATTAGATGTTGTGACAGCTGAAACTGAGGATGTTAGAGCCATGATAATAGAAGGAAACATAGAGGTGTTGACCATTGAATCTTCCCCTAAATGGGGAGGAACTCTGATTGAGGAAGAACAAGAAAACGCTGAGACAGAGGATATCCCTTCCACATCAGCTACAAATCTGGAGATTCTAGCACCACAGAGGAAAAGGACGAGATCAAAAGAAGAAATGCATGCATCAACACCAATAAGACAAAAAGTAACCAAGTCAGTTACAGCAGCTGAAGCAGCACGGGCAAGATAGGAAACCATATAAGAAACAGATCGAATTCCCCATTTTGAGACCCAAAGCAAATGATGCCCCACAGGAACCGGCTACAGAAGAACCTCAAATTGAGGGACTTCTGTACAAAAATGGTCTATTAAAGGAGGAAGTGCAATCACTTTGGAAAGAACTAGAAAATTGGAAGGAAGCATGCAGGAAGCAAGTGGAAAGAAAGTTGCACACACCGGTTGAAGCTGTAGAACAATTAGAAGGATCAACTCCTGCTGAGGATGGTGAGGAGGAAGAAAGAGTGGTCTGCCCTGCATGTGGAGAAATCTTTAACCAGTCAGGCTACAAATTCATAGTTCGTGCCTTTGTGACACAACAACCCGTACCTACAGCTATGGAAGAATAGGAACAGTCTAATTGGAAGGATGGTGAAGCTCCCCAAGAGAAACTCTAGCAAAGGGAAGTAGTAGATAAATAGGGTGCTGATACAAAATAACCAGCATTTCTAAATATTCCTGTTGAAGTTGCCACCCAAATTGGGACAGGTGAACCAGAGGCTGAAATTATTCCTGATTTTATTGAAGAAGTCTGCGTCGTGACTCCTGAACCTTCTCAAGGCATAGAACTAATAGAGATGGAACCTCAACAGCAAAATGATGATGAGTTTGAATAGGGTGTTGATACACAAGAACCAGCATCCTTGAATATTCTCATTGAATTTTCCACCCAAATGGGCGAAGATGAACCAGTGATTGAAAATATTCTGGAATTTAACGAAGAAGTCTGCGTTGTGACTCCTGAACCGTCTCAGGACAAAGAGTTAATATAAATGGAACCCCAATAGTAGGAAAATGAGGAATTTAACCAGGATGTTGCTACATAAGAACCAACATCCCTATAAATTTCTATGGAGACTCTTAGTAAGCAACAAGAAATCAATCCCGAAATGGACATCATTCCTGATTTGGATTTAGGAGAGGATGAACAAATGCAATCACAATCCTCGGTGGACACTGAAATCCTTAAAGAATAGATCCATATTGCAAAATACATGGAAGCAACTCTACAATCCCAGTAGCATGAAGAAATATAAGGGAAGGGCTCTATTACATAAGAACCAATGGTCTTGTATCCCCCTGTCGAAGCTGCAGCTGACAATCAGACAGATAGGGAGATCAAAATTAAGGAGGAGGTTGTCACACAAGAACCAACACTTTCACAATTAGTTGTTGAGGTTGATATAGGAGAACTCCAAAGAGAGGATGTTGTTACACAAGAACAAACATCCCCAAAAGTTATTTCAGAGGCACCTATGGTTTAAGTTGCTGCAAGAGAAGTTCAAGGAAGGGATGTTGTTACACAAGAACCAGCACCCCGAGAAGTGATTTCAGAAGTACAGGATGTTCAAATTGGAACATCAGGTGATAAGGTATGGACTCAACTTCCTCAAAATTTTGTCAATTTGGATTATGATAATGAAGAACATGTTGAGGATGAAGAGATCCTGAAGCTGACAAAAGAACTCTCAATCCTGAGAATAGAAGTGAGGAACTAGAGGAGTCAGGTGGAGAGATATCAAGAAGGGATGGTTTACCTTGCTGAACATAGGAAGACCATCAGTGAATTGAAGGAAAAGTGGGAAGAATAACTCATGTCCCAGAAACTCTGTGGAGAAGAGTTACAGAAGGAGCTAAAGGAGCTGAAAAAGTTTTCACTATTTTTGAAGTTGCGGGCTGGACTAA
>LPNX010980070.1:137865-190115 GCA_001517045.1 Pseudotsuga menziesii | reverse complement strand
TTGAAATTCTATTGGTTCTTGAATTCCAACTCACAAAAACTTATTTTGGCACGTTTTCTTATAAGGCCCATTTTAGACCCCAAATTTCCTCTAATGTTCCTGAATGGGTTTCATAGAGAAATGGCTCTACAATTTTCCTTAAATCTTACAAAAACCCATTCATAGGTTTGGGTGTTATGTATAGAATTCTTTGAAGCAATAGTAGCTGAGTTCACTGGCCTTCCTCGGGTGGGAAGAGCCTGGTTTGGTCAAAGAACCCCCAATGCTGCTGCAGTACAGGGGATGTTGCTACACAAGAACTAACTAGGAAAATGAGAAACCTAACCAGGATGTTACTACACTAGAACCAACATCCTTGGAAATTTATGTGGAGACTCTCAAGCAGCAACAAGAAATCAATCCTGAAATGGGAATCATTCCTTATTTGGATTTAGGAGAGGATGAGCAAATGAAATCACAATCCTCAGGGGACATTGAAACCCTCAAAGAAAAACTCCATATTGCAAAAGACATGGAATAAACTATAAAATCCCATCAGCATGAATAAATAGAAGGGAGGGGCTCTGTTACACAAGAACCAGTGGCCTTGCATCCCCTTGTTGAAGCTGCAGCTGATAATCAGGCAGATAGGGAGATCAAAATCCAGGAGGAGGTTTTCACACAAGAACCAACACCTTCACAATCAGCTGCTGAGGTTGCTATAGGAGAAATCCAAAGAGAGGATGTTGTTACACAAGAACCAGCATTCCCAGAAGTTGTTTCAGAGGCACCTATGGTTGAAGCTACTACAGGAGAAATTCAAGGAAGGGATGTTGTTACACAATAACTAGCACCCCTAGAAGTGATTTCATAAGTACAGGATGTTCAAATTGAAACATCAAGTGATAAGGTACGGACTCAACTTCCTCAAAATTTTGTCAATTTGGATTCTGATAATGAAGAACATGTTGAAGAGGAAGAAATCCTGAAGCTAACAAAAGAACTCTCAATCCTGATAATAGAAGTGAGGAAGTGGAGGATTCAGGTGGAGAGATATCAAGAAGGGGTGGTTTCCCTTGCTGAACATAGGAAGACCATCAGGGAATTGAAGGAAAAGTGGGAAGAAGAACTCATGTCCCAGAAACTCCATGGGGAAGAGTTACAGAAGGAGCTAAAGGAGCTGAAAAAGTTTAAATCCATGCAGGTGGAAAAAGATCAGTTGTATACTCTTTCTATGGAATTGTTGGGTACCAGAGTACCATCCTCCTCTTACCCTCTGTTTTTATTTGAGAAGTTCATTTGGTTTAAACTGAGGGTTGTTAAAGAAGGGAGACCATATGAAATAGCGACCTCAACTAAATTCCTAGAAACATTTCTGGAAAATGACTTTGAGGAGCATAATTTGTTGTGTGAGCTTTATTTGCATGAGTTGGCTTGTCCCTTGGACTGCCATTCGAATCCTATCCCTTTCTCAGGTGATGTTCAACTGAGGGATTTTGCCTCCTTTGTGAGCAATCATGTTCAATGGAAAAGATCCTTCCAAAATTTCTCTCACAATGAGGCCTACTCTAACCTTTGGATTTGAAGCAAACCTTATAATCCTTGTCTACTCCTTGGTCATCATCAGAATGTACTCTCGTGTCCCATCCAAACTCAGCGAATAATGGAACTTCAAGAAAAGGTTATTTCTACTTGTGTCAGCCAAATTTCCAAGCATCAACAATTGGCTTTGGAAGGTAGCCGACACAGATGGCAGGTTTCCTCTTCAACCCTAAGAAATAGGGATCCCTAATGTTACAAGAATTTTGAACATGCACTTTCCATGGTTGAGGGATATGTTGGATGCATGAAGGAATGTGGGGTTAATTGGCTGGGACTCAAATTCAAATTTCCTCTCATCTGGTGGCCAGCAAATTCATACAAGGAAGAATTCTCATTAACAGGGGTAGAAGAGCAAAGGTGTTGGAGATATTAGGTTGTCCATAAGGCATTCTTGGAAAAATAGGGAATGCCTGAATTCCCATACAACTTTTCTTCTCTCCATGAACGAAGTACAATGCTAGATTCAGATTCATAATAATGGAGGTTGTTGCATGGGGACATGCAACAGGACAGTTGGGGGGAGATGTTGAGCCCAGAAATTACCCCTTTTTTACCACCTTTACCTACCTCTTTTTGCCTCATCCTACTCTATTATGTACACTAAACAGATGTTTTTCCTTCACTCGGTCCCTCAATTCATACAAGTATGGTTAATCATTGTCTTATTTTATTAATGCTTAGGATTGTTGTAATCAGGGATTTACATCTGAAATTATGCTACCATATGGTGGTTTTATAAAGATAATTTGAGATGTAAAGGATACAGGTGTAGCAGGATGAACATGCCAAGAGAGGGATTAAAATTCATTGCTGAGATGATTTCCATCCATTCCATCGTTTCCCAAAGAATGTGGTCTAATGATACTATTCCACATGAGCTATACAAAGGTAGCTGCAACAGGCTGCAACAGATTCGGAGGCAATAGTGTGCCTCTGCTCAAAAATACCTGTAATCCATGGAGTATCTTCTCAATTGATCATGATCATTATTTTTGGCTCAACTAACAACCTTCCTATATTTTATGCTTTCATCTTGCCATGACTGTGATAGCTTATTGTAATTAGGGTAGCCTGAAGATCAGAGATCTTTATGGCTGCCCAATAATAGTGGGAAGATGTTATGATTGTAATTGTATAAATACTGGGAACTATTCCAAGCCAGGGGTTGAAAAATGAATCAAATTATTGTATTAGTTGTGACTGAGGTTGTGTGCTCATCCGCCATTTTAATACAAGGAGTTTGATTCTTCAGATCTCGACGTTATAACATGTGTTACTTCTAGCATCTCTATGTGAAGGCTGGGCCCACCTTCCCACAGGGATTGTTGAGTTAATTAGGTATTTTATTTATTCTACCATGTGGTTGGATTTTGTGATAATTTCCTTTATTTACAGTAAGTTGCAACAGTCATCGATTTGTTGTGTGTCATTTGAATAATCAGTAATTGCATCCCCTGTAAATTTTTGTGGTGTGGTGTGTCAGTCGGCTGTATAGGTTAAATTTTTTTTATGTAACTGTGTGATAGCTATGACAGCCCTGTTCATCCCTAGTTCTTTCAATCGTTGTTTTCTTTAGATCTTTGCAATTTGTTTCTTCACATTTATAATTGCAGAATTTAATTCCTATACTTTGATTTTCTAGAATAAGCTGAATTAAGATAGTTGAGATGGATATTTAGATGGTTTGGTAATTAAGGATTTAACTTTCTACAAAATTAATCTAGATGTTATTTCTTGAATCTTTTAATTCTAGATTAAATATTGTAAGAAGGTACTTGTGATTACATTCTTAAGAAGGTAAACTAGATTAAGTAGATTATGGGATGAGTTCGGATGAACAGGAAAGTAGGGTCATTCATTTACAGCATCAACTACTTAGTGTTTAAAGGATATATAGTGCAAATTATCCTTGAAATAAGAGACTTCCCTAGGTTGACAATTTATATTGAACATTGTGTATGTTGGCTTTAATTAACTTGCATATAGGGTTCCCAACAAGAATTTGAACCAAAGGGTCGATAAGGAGCGAAGGAACTACTCGGTAAGGTTTGTATAAAACCTTTTCTGAACGCTTTCGACCGAATTTCTTTCTTCCACAGCTTGTTCCTTGCAGAATTCATCTATGATATTTTCAAGCCACTCCAACAAGTTTGTTCATCCCCCTCGAATCAGTTTCTCCAGTAGCTCTTGGCCTTTAGTTGCTTCTGGATTTTTCATCCAGAAGTTTTTTCAAAAGCTGAGGTACCAATTCTACAAACTTCATATGTGTTTCAGTGAAGGATTTCTCCTTCGCCTTAGCAATGGTCATTCTGTTTCTCCTTGAGTAGTTCTACAAATAATTTGCTACCTTACGCTCCCACCAGTTCTTAATCTCATGTTCTGATATCATCTGCTTATGGTCATTACATTCGTATATGTACTACCAGAAACAGAACCAATGTTGTAATCTCACAGATTACATAAGGTTACCAATAATACACATGGAAACATATAGACATAATAGACACAAGAGACAAGAAAATAGATAAGGAAGTAACAGATTATATTATAACATGAGGGTCCATACATACACAGAACTGAACCAAGTTCTCATCTGGCTCAACAGCCTAATATATATGATTACAAATAGTTACAAATAACTACCTATTAGTTCAGTCAACCGACACGACTTTATGCAACCGACCTAATCTCTAATTATTCGACTATTCGACTAGTCGACTCATCGACTAGCTCCTCCAACAATGGGTAATGTGTCATAATTAAGGGCTTAACACACACATAACAATAATTTTATATCTACTTTAAATGCATGTGTTATCTCCACAACTTTGCAATATGACCTTTGATACTAGATGATATAATTCCTGAAGAATTTACAACTACATACTAAACAAGAAAAGTATGCCCTATCACATCCAATAATGTATCTCCTAAGAGTTCCATAAACTTGTTTATCAGTTTAGGGAAGTGGGGAGAATCAGGTAAGAGGCATATCACATATGACTATATGTAGGAAAAAAGGATTGGATGGCATGGCAACATTTTGTGGTAGTGGAGGATTAAGACTTAACTCGATAAAGCCAAATATATATGTATATGTGATTTCTGAAAATTAAATGATGTTGAAATTTGTACAACCGGGCCTTGTATAAATATTCTTGGATATGGCCCTCATGCCTTTTGATTTGAAAAGTTATGTCCATTTTAATTTTCAATGAAATACTTATTTTTATATTATTTTTATTATTTTTTATATTATAGTTTATTATGCCTAGGTTATTATTTTATACATGCATAACATTGCCTACCCATTTAAAATTATTTTTACCCTAAATAAAAGGTTACGAGAGATATTATTGGAAAACCTTTTATGTTTTCGATGATGAATCTTCTTCTAGAAGGTTCTTATAATTAATGAGATATTCTTTAATGGTTTAGGAACATAGCCTTTTTTTTCCTAGTGAAGAGAATGTCCCTTGTCTCTAGAATAATTCTTCCATCATCGACATCCAATATAGGTAGTTCCAATTGAGATGATTGATGTTTCCCCGACACCTTCTTGATACATGACACATGAAACAAATTATTGATGTGAATTTTTTCAAGAAATTCCAATCCATAGGCTACTTGGATGATATTTTTATTAATTTGATATAACACATAAAACTTAGGATCCAACTTGTTCTTCCATTACTACTTAAGGGATAACTATTTGTAGGGATAAATTCTTATGAAACACAAACACCTTCTTCAAATTCCTTTCTGAACTATGCTAATTTGCTTGCTATTTCATTTGACTCTGAACAACTTACTAAGTTCTATTTTAGCAATTGAATGGCATTCTATTCTTCATCTAGTTGGTTCTTTACCATTGTCACCTTAGTGTTGCATATTTCAAGGTAGTTCTAGTAAAGTGGTTCATAATCATAAAAGTCTTGAAAGGGATTCATTTTGGCTAATGTGTGATAAGTATAATTTTAACGCCATTATGCTAAATGTAACCATTGGAACCTGTTATTCTACTTACTTTCCATGAAACAATAGAGGTAGGTTTCCAAGAATTTATTTACAATTTCCGCTAGACCATCTATTTGAGAGTGATATTCCAAACTCATGTAAGGAATATTCTAGTTTGTTTGCAAAAATATTTCTGAAAATTGGCCTTAATTTTTTCATCCCTATCACTTAAACTAACCATTGAAAAACTATGTAATCTATAAATAGTTTTGCAAAACACTTCAGGAAAATTGTTTTCCTTACCCCCATGAAATGTACATACCTAGTTAGCCTACAAACGACTACAATTTCTTTGTCCTTTCCATTAAGCATGGAAAAACCTTCATTGAATTCCATTAAGATTTCTTTTTTCTTTTAGCTAGGAGTGTGCATAGGGTGGAGTAACTCTAGCAACATAACGTTTTCACTCTTATCTCTCTGACATATTTCACATTTGGTGACATATTAGTGCATTTCCATATTATTTCCCTTCCAACAAAATTATTCTCATTCTTTATATTAAGTTCTAAATAATCGTACATGTCTTGCAACTAGAGAGTCATGCGATTTCCTTAAGAATTTGGTTTTAAATTTTGAAGATGGAGTTAGGTAGATCCTATCCTTGTACCAAAGAATGCCATTTATCCATTCAAATTTTCGGTTTTGTACCAATTTATTGATTATGAATAAGATTCAAGTTCCTTGGTATATCAATCAAGGATCACAACTGATATTTCATATTTTTTACAACATCTTTTCATGATAGTGCATTAACACTATATTATCCTTCCCTTTTTTATGTAATATTTCCATATCGAAGGTGGGAATTTTCTCCGTCCACTTTTATTTCTAAGTGGACAATGATTTTGTTGTAGTGGGTACTAAATACTATTGTGATTAGTACATATCAATAACTTACTTCCTGGGAGATATTGTTTCCATTTAGCTAATGTATGTATAATGAAAAGCATCTCTTTGTCATATGTATATTTTAAACATTCCATCTTGTTGATATTTCAAATTTTAAAGGATATTGAATGGTCTTCCTACAAAATACAATGCCTATTCCAAACCCTAAAGAATCACATTCTCCCACAAAAGGGTTTTGTAAAAATGGGGGTTTCTAACATTGGTGTGGATGACACAAGCTTCTTCAAGGACTTGAAACATTCTTTTTCCTTTCTATTCTATTTTTTACTTACCAAAGGTGAATTTTGACTTTTTTTCATAAAACTATTTTTCTTCCAAGATAGAGAGAGAAACCACTCCAAGTGTTTTACTATAGATATGAGTATAATGAAAAAATACTAGCATGACTTTCCTTAGGAAGGGTTAAAAAAATTTGTTAGGGTTGCTTGAAAAGAACATACAACATTAGTTAAACTAAATGGCATCACCTTTATGTCATAGCGAACTTCATGAGTTTGGAAGGTGGTGTTCACAACATGTTCTAACCTCGCTTAGATAAAATAATACCATGATCTCAAGCATAACTTTGAAAATCATTTGGATCCATCAATTTCATCCAACATTTCATCTATGAATGGAATGAGAAAGATGTTCTTTCTTTTTATTTTGTGTAGACCTTAGTAATATGTACATAGCTTAAAGGATCCATCTTTTTTTATCAACACTATTGGGGATTTTTACAAACTCCTACTTTTTATGGTAGCTCCGGATATTAATAGTTCTTGGATTATCCTTTCTGTTTTTGTTTTATGGTGATGAAGATATTGGTATGTATTAATGCTAATCAGTTTTAAGTACAACACTACCTCAAAATTAATGGGTAAGTATTGAAATACATTTTTTTTAATCAACCCTTAAATCTATGGATGTTGGTAGTATACTACTTTTGATGCTAATATCTCCATTTGGTGACATTGTACCACATATAGTGGTGCCAATTTTTTATTTGATTTCTCCATTTGTCGTGAACATATAAATCAAGTAGGAGGTGGTTGGAAACCATAAAATTCTTATTTCTTCCCTCCCACTTGGATTTAATAATGGAGTTGGTATCCAATGTCTACAACCATTGAATTCCCAAGACAATATCTACTCTTCTCAAGGGTACTATGTAGAACCCAAACTCCAAGTTGTAATATTCTATTTGTAGCTTAACCTTGTGACCCTTTCCCACAACATTCAATATTTTTATCATATACTACCATAACCAAAGTTACCATTTGTCTCTACAATATCTATACTTGTTCACCCATTTCTTCTATATATCTTGATGTCATTGTTTTCTAGCTTCCATTAAATGAGGTGGTATATATTTGTTTGGTTTGTCTATTGTGTTTTTACTTGATTGTTCATTAAAATATATATTTGATTTATTTGGCCATATAAATTATTTTTATAACCTTAATTTTTTTTTCAATTAATTTCACTTGGTGTTTAACATCTTCGGTAGATTTTGGGCTTCCATAGTTTTTTTTCACTATAGATGTAATCCAATCCATAAATGTACAAATTTAGCAATACTTCATATGAGAATTTAATTTTTCTTGTTACTAGGACTTC
This sequence comes from Pseudotsuga menziesii, assembly GCA_001517045.1. Lineage (NCBI taxonomy): Eukaryota > Viridiplantae > Streptophyta > Pinopsida > Pinales > Pinaceae > Pseudotsuga > Pseudotsuga menziesii. The sequence goes on along the minus strand of LPNX010980070.1, from coordinate 182,009 downwards.
ACACTCATGTGTATAATAGTTTACATTCCTTTTTTTCGATGAATGAACTTGGTGTGAATGTCATCCTCTTCTTCATCATGAAGCCTCTTTAATAACCCAATTGCAAATTTTTGCCAATAGAAGGAGAGAGCATCACATTTCCTATTTCCCATCATACTTCAGTAATTGTTTTTTGTTATTTTATTTTTTTATAATCTCTCTTGGATTATGTGCACCTCATAAATCCTAAAATCTTGGACCATGTACCTCTAATTTTTTTTATGCTTAATGATATTTGATTTTTCCATTATCTTGTTTAACATGAGACCGATTTTCCTATTGAATAAGTATCGTTCATCCAAGTCTCTTGTACTCTTGTAATAGTTAGATTATCTAATGAATCCTAATTCTTAAATATAGTATATTATTTCCATTCAAATTTTCTTTTAAGATTACTTTTTCCTTCTCGATGTTGTCAAGGAATATATTTTTAGAGAATACATGTTGTCAAAGTGGGATTTGAGAGAATTTACCTTTTCGTGGTGGATCTCTCAATGTTGTAAAGGAATATATATTTAGAGAATACATGTTGTCAAAGTGGGATTTGAGAGAATTTTGGTGGATCTGAGATTAATTGTTTGTCTCAGCATTGGGTCTTCATTCTTCCTTGTATGAGTCCAATAAAATGTTCCAAAATTAGTGACTCTGATCACCTTCTAGACTATACAACCTTCTAGACTATATGATTTTATGGATGGAAAAATGTGTATGATCCATTAATATATTGTATCGAGGCTTCAAATTTGAAGGCTTTAGAGCCCTTCAAAGGCTATTTTAGCCTTCATAGAAGGCCACAAGAAAATTTTCCATGCAAAAAAGATGTAGTTTTATTTCCAACTCGTCAATAATGAAATTGAGTAAATCTGGGTAAATTTGCAATAGAAGGGAAGCTACAAAATTTTCCCATCCAGGGTTATTAGTGATTCAATGAACTATGGAAGAGTCGAGACTCAGATTTTTCCCAAATTCCCTCGAATAGTCGGATCATGGATGAGGATCTCGATCTCAATGAGCAAGGACCATGGTGGGTGACTAGGCTACCCAGTGCCAAGTTCAACTCGATGAGTCAAAATTGTGACTCAAGATTCGATGTTCACATTTCAAGAATTTAATGGCATTGGAATGCATTACTAATTCACCAAGTTCATTAAATCTTGGTCTGAGAATGCCATTCTTCCAACTCGGTTTTTCATCTGGCATCTTCTTGTTCACCGAGTCATGTGATGTCACAACTTACAAGTCACTTGAGTATTTGAGTATATGATGTGAAATTAAAATCTCATATGAGTCATATCTATCAATGGTGAATTGATTTGACAACCCTCCACTGTCAAGGCTCTGCAGGGAAAAACTAATGGTGTTGTTTTTTTCAGTTACAACTTACAAGTTGTAATTTACAATGCATTGAGCAATATTTATTGGATTCAAACCTAACCTAGACCAATGGGTATGTAAGTTACCAGACCTTGGTCTCACCCAATGCCAAAAATTTGTATGGCCACCAGAAGACTCAGATGACATATCTTTGGTAGCAGGATAACAACATGTCGCCTTTTGTTTTTGTTCATGAATCATATCATATACTAGTTAGTCCAGGATTCCAGGATTTATTCCAATTTCCATTCATTTACTGGGGTCAAAATCATTTGAATTAGCACTGTGAGTCTCTCACGGTCCACCTAGGCTGCTTATTATTCCCTTCTCATCGAAGGAAGAGGGTTAGGTAGTAGAGAAAAAAGAAACTTGAATGGAGGGAGAACCAGAGAGAAGTGTTGTACAATATGCATATAGTAAACTCTAAAATAAACGAAAGAATTTGCCATATAACTAACTGAAGATTGTCATTACTTAATTTTTCTGGATGCTTAAGTGGTAACTCTTGCACCCGAGCTAGTTATGAGGGATGGTCGTGTTGGAAATGGATACGATATGGAGAGGCTCGTTGCTGTAATTATACCACCAGTGGGTTTCTCTTGCAAATATCGCTATTACGTATCCCCTCCTCACTCACCTCACTTTTTGACTTGAGTCCTAGTGATCTCCTTTTTCTTCTTCCTCCTATGGACTCTCTCATATTCGCCTTGAGCATCCTCGAAATGAAGAATGGTCTCTAAAAGTCTCTAGACACCTATGGAAAACAATACACAATTTTCGCTCACCTGCACAATATATCTATGCTATGTAGAAGCAATTATAACATACATTCACCTACCTCAGGCAAGCTAAACCAGCTCAGGAGCGTCAGGATATTGGGGAATTGAAATGGTGTTGCTTTCAATTGCCTTTCTATAGAAGGACACGGATGTGCACTCTAATTCCTCATTGTCTTCTATGATGGACAACTCAAAGGTTCCACTTTCGTCACATGTAGGAGAAAGAGAAGCAAAGGTACAATATTGGGTAGGTTGGATTGAGCTTCCCCGAACTTAAAGATATTGCCAAAGTCTATGGTAGAAAAAAACATTATCCTAGGTTTACAAGTATAGGACAGTTTGAGGTCGGGAGTCAGATTCTCAACTCTACAATTCCATGCTTCATTATCTCCCTAATTTCTATTTCCTCGAGAATATTTTTCATAGCTAAGATGTCAACTTGGTTGTCTTGAATTTATAGGTATGTACAGCATTTTGTACTTGTGTAACATTTTATATGTGAAGAAAGGTCAAATGTGTTGCTTGTTGGAGTTCCTTCTCTTGCTATAAATATAAGGGTTTAAAATTTCTCCCTCCAAAATGTTGTTTGAAATTTGTAATGTATTATGTTACTATGCATCCGCCAGACTAAGTCTCAAATACTCAATAGATGTAACCTTAAAAACCCAGTGTATAAATGAAATCAGAACCAAAATAATGTATACTTTTCATAGGCTAGGACCACAAATTTGTTTGGGAGGATGAGCAAGAAGAAAGAGCCTGGTATTTGAGTTCAAAATTTATCAATGATATTTATTTGTCATGAATTGTAAACAATAGGTTGAAAGAAAGAAAAATATTTGAATACAAGTGTTTGAATTATTCTAATTTCCTTAATGAAATCCAAAGGTTGAAAGGATAAAATATTTAACAACTAACAATGTAAATGTTGTAGACTCTGACTCCTATGTTTTCCTATCATCCTTCTAATAATGGCAACAAGAAGCAAAAATTGTCTACCAATATATCTAAATAAGGAAATCCCTTGACAAACATTCATGAATAAGGGACTGGGAGTGTAATGAACTATCAAAGAACATGATTTCAACAACCTCGATGTCGCCAACCTCCCAAACGTGTGTTTATGATCTGTCTTCCTTGTTAACTATGGTAGACGCTAGACACCCAACTTGTAGTGATATTTGTTGGTGAATTTTAAGTTCTTCCTTATAGTGGACTAGGTGAAAATGTGAAGTTGGGTAACCCTTCCATGAGAATCGAGCGCCCGAGCAACATAGTAGACGTTATTCAGCTGAATAACTATATTTATTTGGCCGAATAATATTTTTATTCAATCAAATAACTATAGTTATTCAGCCGAATAATGGATCCCTTATTCGGCCGAATACTTTTTAACGAGAACCATTTAATTTGATGAAACACATAGCCAGCCGGTAATTTTAACCAGCGGTTCAATGTGTATTCGGCCGAACAATTATGCTGCATAAAAGGTCGGCTGTGGCCTCATTTTCATGGTTTCCACCTGCTGTCGATTGTTCCATCGTGCATGCCCCGCCACCCCATCGTGTTGCCACCCCGTCGTGCCACCACCTCGTCGTGTCGCCACCCCGATGTGCCCTGCCACCCCATCGTGAATGTCCTGCCACCTCATCGTGCTTGTTCCGCCACCCCATTGTTCTTGTCTGCCTAGTCACCTGTTGTCCTTGTTTCACCACCCAATTTGTCACCCATCATCCCCGTCCCCGCCTCTGCCTGCAGTCTCGCCTTTTTTACATTGACGTGTACGTCTGCCACCCTGCCACCTATCTAGTACCCTGTCAGCGTGGAGGTCTGTTCATGAAGGTCTGTTCGGTGTGGAGGTTTGTTCAACGTGGAGGTCTGTTCGTGGAGGTGCGTTTGTGTTCTATTCTTGGAGGGTCTATTCGTGGCCTGTTCGTGCTCTACTTTCTTCTTGTTAGGTATTTAGGTATTTTTCTGCAATTTTTTTTATAATTCGAACATTGAACAAGTGATTCATGGCTTGTCGTAGCCAATGGCTTAAATTTCTTTTTAGTTTAGTTTTTTTCTTTTTTTATAGTTTTTTTTATCTTAAAGTTTGCATATGTTAATTAGTAGTGGAGATTTCTTCTAATTTTAATCTTAGTTCATAGGTATTATGAGGAAGATATTCATTGATGAAATCTATCCAAATAGACAGAGTTGATGAACTCTGTCCACATTGACAAAGTTCAACAACCTATGCAGAGTTCATCAACTTTGTCCCTGATCACTTTATTTAGCATGAGGGATTTTAGTTGTTTTTATATAAATCATAAACAAAACAAAAAAAATATTACACTTTATTTAGCATAAGAGATTTTAGTTGTTTTTGTTTATTAGTTACAGTTTATACTTACCATCATATTAGGATATTGTAGATTTCTTTTAATTTTAATTTTAGTTCATATGTATTATGATGAAGATATTCATTCACGAACCTGTTCATGGACAGAGTTCATCAGCTCTCTCCATGCAGATTTCATCAACTTTTTCCCTAATCACTTTACTTAACATAAGGTATTTTAGCTATTTTTAAACAAATCATAAACAAAAAAAATATTTTTACACATAAAATACCAAATATTACCAATTACTGATTATTTGAACTATGTATTTTTAATATAAAATACCAAATATTACAAATAACAATTATTATTACACTGAGGTTAGTATCATTCCCATTAATATATGTCATAAAAGAATCCCAAATAACCTATATAATGATTATTAGTTACAATTTATACTTACCATTATATTAGGATATTGTATTGATTGATCTGATTATTAAGCCTATAAATAGCCAAAGATCAACTCTGCATTCATAAAAGTAAGATATGTTTGTGGTTAAGCTTTAACATATACAAAGGGTTATAGAAATAATATATACAAAATAAACTATTTATACATAAGCTCTAAGCTGAACTGATTACACGTGTATTAATATGAAGTAATATGAAAATGCTGATGATTACACTTTTCATACTATAAGTTTTTGTACATTGTTCGCGGGTATTGTTCGTTTTTTCGGTGGTTGGTTTGTTTTTGTTTCCTTCGTTGATCGAGTTTATTTGTAGATATCAGTCGCAGTGTCATTTATATAAAGAAGGGTCATTTATCTTTATTTGTAGATATGGGTCACAGAGTATTTGGAGTTATAGATATGATTGATCAAATCTATAACTCCAATTACTCCACGATTGATATGTACACATAAAATTTAGAGGAAGCGGAAGTAGTAATGTTTTTACTTGTTTCGTCTTCAAGGTATATACTATTACCCAAATTTATCATTTGATAGTTGATGTTTAGATAGAGTGCATGAACTCTGTCAATGTGGACAGAGTGCATGAACTCTGTCGACATGGAAAGAGTTCATGTACTATGTCCACATGGACAGAGTGCATGAACTCTATCCAAATGGACAGAATTCATGCACTATGTCCATGTGGACAGAGCACATGAATTTTGTCCAAATGGACAGAGTGAAAAATCTTTTTGTTTGGAATTAAATTCTTCCATTGCTTCCTATACTTTTTTTGTTATAACATGTCTTTTATTATGGTAAGTATTTAAATTGCTAATAAGTGTACCTATATGTCCCATGTAGTTAATACAAAATAAATCAAAATTTTTATCTCACTACTCCAAGATTAGCTCTATAATTACCATTTCTTACTTCTTGCTTTGTTTGTATTTGGGTGGCTTACTAGATAAAGATTATTAGTATAATTTTATTTTATTTTTAATTTTTTAGTGCTTACATTGTAACCACATATCGTAATAATTCAAATCGATAACATTTTTTTTATGATTTTATGGAATAATGAAAATATTTGTAGCTATATTCATTTTAAGAACTATTAGATAATAAATTAGCTATATTCATTTTAAAAACTATTAGATAATATTAGGGACATCTAGGTCCTTATTAAAAACTTAGTTTTTTTAGTAGTTAGGCCTTTCAAGTTGAGGAATTAACATGTAGAATTTGAATATGTTATGAGTTGATATATTAGATAATATTAGGGACATCTAGGTCCTTATTAAAAACTTAGATTTTTTAGTAGCTAGGTCTTTGAAGTTGAGGAATTAACATGTAGAATTTGAATATGTTATGAGTTGACATTTGTGTAAACTTGTAGATATCATATCAAATGGAAATAGATAATAAATTAGCTATATTCATTTTAAGAACTATTAGATATAGATAATAAATTAGCTATATTATTTTAAGAACTATTAGATAATATTAGGGACATCTATGTCCTTATTAAAATCTTAGTTTTTTTAGTGGCTAGGTCTTTGAAGTTGATTAATTAACATGTTGAATTTGAATATGTGATGAGTTGATATTTGTGTAAACTTGTAGATATCATATCAAATGGAAAGGGAGCAGCCTTTGAGATAGAAGCATAGGAGGTCATCACAGTCTTCAGGAGTTGGTGTCCCAAATGAAAATCGAAGATTGTCGACTTCACCTCGGGATTCAAGCTTATTGTATAGTTCACATTCGTTTGATCATCGATGTGGCAATAGTGATAGAGATGATTCCCCTTTATCCTCTATGGGTGAACGTGGATCTCGACCTTTTGTACGGGATGCAAGCGTGGATGCAGAGCAAGGTTCGCAAGAGACTCGTCATCCTACACAGGGTGGTGAAGGTCAAGCTAGGACGCAATATGTCCAACTAGCTGAGGGTTGTACACCCATTTCGACCTATCCATCAGATTTACCGGAGGAGCTTCCATGGGAAAGTGGTAATCAACAAACGACCCTTGAAAGTTGTAGGCCTCACTATGACAAGCTACGAAACAATCTCTCCAGTTTGGATCTCGCTCTAAAGAACAAACAAAGTATAGAGACGGTTTTGAAATCATTGCAAAAATTCATTGAGGTATATGAAGATCTTAGACCAACAAAAAATAGTTTTGTTGCCTTGATGCAGAGAAGAAAGGCATCGATGATGAGTCCAGACAAGTGGGCTGTTGTGAAGGAGAGAGTGACTAGAGAATAGGCCAACTCAATGTTTAAATTCAAAGAGGGACTAAAGCATAAAGCATTGAAAGTGCAATATTTTAAGCACCTTGAACTTGCACATTTTTTATATGATCGGTTCCTTGCATCCTATGGTTGGTTGCCATGGAACGATGAGGTTCCTAATTAAATTGCTATGTTTTTTTATGCCGAAATTTTTTTAGGAATGAAGCCAGAGTATACTAATATTCATTCCGAGTTTTATGGAGTTGGAAAGAGGAGCATATGCAATTGAAAAGGTTCTCTTAGAGATCCCAGTATTCTTCGACCTCCACCTTAGATATCTTGTCTACTTGGGCTTGTGACTTACAAATCGGAGATGGAGCCCACAACACAAGTTGGGACAACTGCAAGGCATAATGTTGCCGAAGGTTTAACTTCGACATTTGTAGGAGTTGATGTTGGATTGAGTCGAGAGAGGTCTCGAACCACTATTCGGCAACATTTTGTTTACAAAACAAATGATGAGTTAGATTGTATGGGAATTGAATATCTAAAGGCCTATGCGAAGGTTTGTTGTGATATAGTTTCGGATAAAATATCCAATGACACGTCAAGTATAAGAGAGGTTTGTGTACTTTCAATCTATTAACTTTATTTATTTATTTTGAATTGAACTTACATTATATCTATGTATGATAAATTATTTTTTGATGTATAGTAATAAATACATTATGTAAATGATTATTGGTTTTAGTTTTCTTGATTGTTAAATGAACATAATTTTAGAGTCTCCACTAATCAAAATGTTGGAAATGTAGAAGAGCATATTGGAGAGGTATATTTAATACTTACATATATTTATATTTATGTTTGAAAGATAGTTTATTTTTTGTTTTTAAATTTAACTATGTACCTTATTGTTAATTTGACTTATCCATGCAGGTTTCATTAGATTCGAACTTTTTAGATGATTTTCCATCTATTGTGAGCTAATGATTTTATTTTTTTTCGGTTTTAAGTTAATTGCTTAAGCTTTTTTTTTTCTTTTACTATGATTTATTTATTAACAAAATTTAAATTTTAAGGGAAGAGAACATATTGAAATATGTAGTGAAGATATAGGTTCTCTGATGGATGTGGATGTGAAGAGAACATATTGAAAATTGTAAGTTTAATATTTTATTTTTTTGAATTTAGTTTAAAATAGTTTAAATAATTTGTAAGATTTATAAATTGTTTTTATGCATGTTGCAGCTTGGGTCTCCTCCACCTTTTAGAGGAAAAGGGAAGACTCCATTGGATGATAGAGAATTTGAGGTAATTTTGTTAATAATTGTATTGTTCTTCGATATATTAATTTAATGTTTTAATGTTTTGATTTTAGTTTAAAATTGTTTAAATAATTTATGGTATTCATAATCTGTTTTTATACATGTTGCAGATTGTTATGAGTCCAAGGGAAGAGTCTAGTGGAGGATAGTGGTGGACTTCTATTTAAAGAATTATTTATATTATTCTTTTTTTGTTATACATATATTGTAGCTAATTCGGACATCGAGGAGCTTAATTTTTGTATTATACACATGTTCATGATTTTTTTTTGGATTATATACATGAACATTAACCTTAGATATTTTTTTTTGGATTATATACATGTATATGTAAAGGTTAGGAATGTTAGGAAGTTTTGATAGGTGAAAATATATGAATGTGTATTATTAAATTTATGTATGTTTGTTATTGAGAAGTTTAGAATGATAGAAATGTTAGGAAGTTTTGATAGGTGCAATCCAATGTTAAGAATGAATATATGAGGAGTGTTAATGTTAAGAATGAATATGGGGAATGTTAGGAGTGAATGTGGGAATAGGGAATGTTAATGTTAGTGTTGAGAAGTTGAGAATTTTAGGAATGTTAAGAAGTTTTGATAGATACAATCTACTGTTAAGAATCAATGTGGGGAATGTTAGGAATCAATGTGGGGAATGTTAAAAATGAATGTTAGGAAATGTTAGGAAGTTTTAATAGGTGCAAATATATGAATGTTAAGAAAGGTTATGAAGTTTTGATAGGTGCAAATATATGAATGCTAGGAATGAATGTTAAGAAAGGTTAAGAAGTTTTGATAGGTGAAAATATATTAATGTTAGGAATGAATGTTAACATTCATTCCTAACATATGTTATTTGCATCTCTTTGATTGGTGCAAATATATGAATGCATGTATTATTAAATTTATGTATGTTTCTAGATGTAAAATGTTTTTAGTGTTTTTTAATGTTTTTATGTTTGATAGGTGCAATCTAGTGTTAGGAATCAATGTGGGGAATGTTAGGAATGTTAGGAAGTTTTGATAGGTGCAAATATATGAATGTTAAGAATAAATGTTAGGAAAGATTATGAAGTTTTGATCAGTGCAAATATATGAATGTTAGGAAAGAATATTAAGAATGAATGTTATGAAATGTTAGGAAGTTTTGATAGGTGCAAATATATGAATGTATGTATTATTAAATTTATGTATGTTTGCAGATGTAAAATGTTTTTAGTGTTCAGAAGTTGAGAATGTTAGGAAGTTTAGGAATGAATGTAGAAATCCAGGTACAAATATATGAATGTATGTATTATTAAATTTATGCATGTTTGTAGATGTAAAATGTTTTTAGTGTTGAGAAGTTGAGAATTTTAGGAATGTTAGGAAGTTTTGATAGGTGCAATCTCACATTAAGAATCAATGTGTGGGGAATGTTAGGAATCAATATGGGGAATGTTAGAAATGAATGTTAGGAAATGTTAGGAATGTTATGAAGTTTTGATAGGGAAAATCCAAGCACAGGTAAAATTAGCAACTTGATTCTAAATTCTAATAAATTAAAGCTCAACCCATGAATTTTCTAAGGTAACATTACCAACTTGATTCTGAATTCTTATATTTTTTATTACTCAGGTAACATTAGCAACTTATTTCTGAATTCTATTATTTTTTTATTTCTAAGGTAACATTAGCAACTTGATTCTGAATTTTAATATTTTTTATTACTAAGGTAACTTTAGCAATTTGATTTTGATTTCTAATAAATTAAAGTTCAATCCATGAAGTTTCTAGGGTAACATTAGCAACTTGATTCTAAATTCTAATAAATTAAAGTTTAGTCCATGAATTCAAAGGTAAAATTAGCAACTTGAATCTGAATTCTAATAAATTAAAGTTCAATGAATTCTAAGGTAACATTAAAATGACTTCTTATAAGGTAACATACTAAATGACTAAGTACACAATTATTCTGAATTCTAGAACATCAATCCATCTTTGAGCATGATAGCCAATCTTAACATAAAACAAGAAATGATATAGTTAAAAACATCGCAATTGAATGCCATCCTCAATTATCCGTTCATGGTCATATTTGGACAATTTCCATTTCTAATTTTTAAAGTTTTTTTTCTATGGAACTTGTACCAGTTTTATTCAAGATGCACATACTAAATGACTATACTGACAACATATAATATCGGGTTCATAATCCTGAAAGTAGACATAATTTTTAGTCATACGGGTCTTTTGCAAAAAATAGCCTTTTAAAATGATGGATCCTCTCTCGTATGTAAATCTATTATCATTGTAGTCCTCCAATAACTTCATTTTTCCTTCAATGCATCACATCAAATGATATTTTACATTTTCATTGTTGGCTAAAGGTGCAATCACAGTGAAAACATCTCTTGTGCAAATTACAATTGGCATTAGAGTTTTTAAGTGAATTAAATTGACTATATACACATAAGGTGATGGACAACATTGAACAATCAACAAAATCATTACCTTCTCTAACAAGATCTGAAATTCTATCGCCATCAGATGATATTTCTATTTCTTCTGATTCTAGTTCTTCTATGCTTGCTAGTGGCATTTTCCCTTTTGGATTAATCTCTGTGTATTTCCAATTTTTTACATAGTTGTTTGTTATGTTTTCACAAACTTCTGTAGATTCAACATTTCCAGTGAAAATATGACAAAAGCATGATTGTTTTCTACTGTCAAATGCAAACACGTTTTGGAAGGATTTTGTTTGAATAGAGTGAAGTTCTCTAGTCCCGTGTATGGTGCTAGCCTCATATGGTATTTATCTATCTATATCTTGGACCCAAACAAGCCAAAAAAACCTACACAATAAATGATAAATCACAAATGACAACTTTTAATGTTAGTGTACAAATACTTCAATGTTAGTACATACATTTTTTAAAATTGACAATTAATTTAAATTGAAAAAATCATGTATAAACCTGCACACATCTTTTGATTGTTGACTACAATAATGGATTAGATGTGATTTACACCATTGGACAACCTCTGCAACGGAATGGAATTGTCTAGAAGAATGGTTCATTTTCCATCTTCGAAGTTCTCTTTTTACACATGCTCCTGCACCATCATGTTCACTTTTTCCATGTACAGTTTCAAAGAACTTCCAGCGATGTTTAATCTTCAGTGCTTTATGAAGTTGACATAACCAAAAAAATGATCGTGAAGATTTAAATTGTCCCACACATCCATCTGACCATATCCAATGTTCATTGAATTTAACTTTACAACTTTTTAGTGAATCGTAGAAAAAAATTTCAATACAATGTTGAACAAACTGTGTATCGTGTGTACGATCATCGCTAATATAAAAGTGATATTATTTAATCACATATCGATTTTCACACATGCTTTCAATGCCATCAACATCTTGTTGAGAATGTCTATATATAACATGGACAAATATTGAAACTTGGTCAGAATGATAGTATTCACTTTGAATATCTTTTTGTGCAGAAAATGTGTAGTTTTCTGCAAAATCAACCACAAACAAAATTGTTCCAGCTGGAAAAATTTCACATGAATGTTTGAATAGAAGTTCTTGCCATCGTTCTCTATGTGAATGCTTGGTGTATTTATAAATTTCACTTTCAAATTTCTTGAGAAAATCTGTCACACATATCTTATCTTCTCGCAAATCAATTCTTTTGGAATATGCATCACTAGAACTTGTAGAATAGTTGTTGTATTCATATCTTCTCCAATCAACAGTTACATTTGAAAGCCACTGATCCTTATCGATAGGGTATTTATTGTGGAATAAAACAAGATTTCCACAACCATGACAATGTTTTCCATTGACACATTTCTTATTATAAAATACTTCATCATGATTTCTCTCGCATAGAGTTTGAGATATGAATTCACGTGCTGTGGGCAGAGGTGGTGAATTTGTCCAAAAAATTTTACCAAATTCAAGAAACATGTAGTAATATAATTGAAATTGCACATGATAACGACAACAACATGTGTCCCATATAGTAATAGGTATAACATACCATGGTTTTTGTTGCACAAATGTAGTGATTGGCATATTAATTCCACAATTATCCTCCTTGAATTTATTGAACAATTGTACTTATGTCATTTCTATTATATGTTTTGGGTGGCTTTCATATACATTTCGTGATACTCTTTGTCGTATCACATCCCTTGAATTTAGTGAAACTCGAGCATGTTCCATCCAATATTTATGTACAATATCTTTAACACCTTCTCCCATTCTATCTTTGTAAGGTTGTCTACAAATAATTGCCCAGCAAGCAAGTTCATCATTTTCATCTATTTGCATTCTGAATTTTCTATGTTTGTATAATGTCTTTCTTGAGGTTCCAATTGCTTGTGCTAGTTGTGTTATCAAATGTTTTTGTCTAGTACTAGCTGAAACAATCGCTGTCTGAATTGCTCTATGTGCAGCACTGGTATCTTTCTTTCTAGATTTTCCAAATTTTTTTATTGCATCACCTATATTTTCTATCACATGATGTTTCAGTTTAGACTCTTTTGTCACCTTGTGAATACCCAATAATGATGTAGCTCCTTCTAACTTCTTGGACACAAATAAACATCTCAAAATTTGCGCTTGTCCTGCTATTAAACAATCCTTGAGAATATCATCATAAATTTTTGTAGCATGATATCATGCAACATGTATGGGTAATTGTTCTCCATATTTGTCGCAATCAATTTCTTCTAACATTTCATCATAAATGGTGAAAGTACCTACACATCAAGTTAAATTTAATTTAATATATGTCCAAAAATACAATTTATTATAAAAAATGAATTTGGAAAATACATGATATATACATACCAGGTCCAATTTCAGGATCTTGATTTTGATCTTCAATATTGACTTCATCAACATTAACATGTAAATCACTATTTATATCTTCAACAATGGTCTCTTCAACTTCCATTTGTTCTTCTTATAACCTATTTTCAATTTCCATTTCATCAATAATGTCATGTAAATCTGTTCTTATATCTTCAATTCGCCCTTCCGTTTCTGCAACCCTTTCTCTTTTGGCTCTATTTATGAGTTTTTGTTTTTCCCTATTAGCATCGTCCTCACATTTATGATCACTTTTATTTATGGTTTCTTTTATTTCTCATGATTGTTTAATCTCCTTTGGAAAAACCCTTGGAAAAAAATAAGAACACCTTGTAAAGAAATATTCTTTGTAAAACAATTGGAAAAAAAAACCTCTTTGAAAAAAAACCTTCTTTGAAAAAACAACTTATATAAATATTTTGGAAAAAAAACTCTTTGGAAAAACCTATTGCAAAGAAATAACCTACTTTGCAAAAATACCTTGGATAAAAAACTCTTTGAAAAAACCCCTTGCAATGAAATAACTCCTTTGCAAAGAAATAACCTACTTTGCAAAAATATGTTGGAAAAAAAACTCTATGAAAACACTTCATGAAAAAACTTCTTTGCAAAAGTACTTTAGAACACAAAATATTTGGCAAAAGTGCCTTGGGAAAAAAATCTTTCAATGTACCCCTTGGAAATAAATAAGAAGAAAAATACCTTGTAAAATAACTCCTTTGGCAAAAAAAAATCTCCTCTGAAAACCCCTTCAAAAATATTTTTACTTATACGAAATGAAAAGGTGCGAAAATAATGAGTCTCTTTCGTTTTATTTATACGAATATATAGATATCATAAAAAAAAAGAAATCCGGCAACGAAATTTCTTTTTTCGTTTAGTTTTTCGGCTGAACAACCTTGCTTGTAATGGTTCCATAACGAAAAAACATTATTCGGTCGAATAACCTCTCGGACCTGAAACCTGTACAGTTTTCAGGTTTCTCCATTTTCAGAAGGTAAAATGGATGCCTTACACTACAAATTGACTGTCGAAATTGATACCTTTACTTTCATCATTAAATCTACTTTCCATAGGTATAGATTTTGTTGTGTATAGGTGAGATCCGATATTTTTATTTTTTTTGTTTCTTAACATGTGTCTAGTTTAGTTTCATCTCTTTCAAAATGCAATGAAATGAAGAATATATAACTTTAAAAATACACCACCTAAAAAATTGAAATAAATATGGTGCGGTTAATTGGAGTGTCTACTTCAAAAGGGTATTTGTAGATTTTTAAGTTTTATAGTCAATTGAGAGAAAAGTGTCGCAACAAAAAACATGTTTAAAACTGACAAGGTTTTCCCATTGATAGAATTCAAAAAAATATTAAAATTAGTATATAGATCTGTTGGTTACAAACATATAGTCACCGCAATAGTATATTGTGTGTAGATTGTCGTAGCATTTTGTTTTTTGCAAAACACAAGTTTAACAATGATTTAGGAGCTCAACCAAACATGACTATTTTTAGTCCTTTCATTTTATAAGGACACACTGTCAAACATTTGCCAAAACGACATATCAAATATCAATAAAAAAAATTGAAAAAAATATGAATAGAAAGCTAACATAATTCTCTAAAACCTTTTTTTTAACTTAAAGTGAAATTCTAAACAAAAATATCACTTTCGTTTGCTCAAAGTTGAAAAACATGAAAAAATCAGATTTATTTTCTCATAAGACCCCCCAAAATAGACACCCATCTTCATGGATTCACTCGGACTAATAAATACTTAACCTTTATGGTAGGGCTGATAAACTTGATATAGATTGGAGGGACTATCCATAATCCACCTAAAATTGGGGCTTTTGTTTGATCACTTCAAATTGGGTGATAAACACGATATACATTGGAGGTACTATCCAAAATCCACCTAAAATTGGGGCTTTTGTTTGATCACTTCGAATTGAGCATCTGGGAGGACATGATTCAATTCTAAAAATAGCTGCTAATTAGGGTTGATAAAAAAATTTGCTACCTGAAAGAATTAGGTATTACATTCTGGTGTTTTTATTTTAGGTAGGCCCAATCATACTTGACCAATAAAGACAGCATAAAGCGCAATCAATCCTCCATTCAAAGGTCATTCCAAATTCCAATGCCTTATTTTATCAACGACTTAATGACCAACTTTTTCACCAGCCCAACATAGTTGTCCCTTATCTATGTTCAATAAACTATATGCTCCAAGAACCGGGAGAGTAGAGACTTATTTATATATGTATGGACTTGCATTGGCTATAATAAAATAATATTGTATCCGTGCGTGTGTCTCCATTTTTGTATGAGATCTTGTTCCATGACATGAATAGCAAAAGATGCACCAACGATTGCCAATGTGAATTGTGTGAGGGACATAGAGATGTGAATTATAGGTTTCGACACAATAATCGAGTGTGTATTATAGCCATCCCTTGTGGGCTCCGAAAGGTTGAATAAATAGTTGATTCTCCTAAAACATTTAGGTGGTGGCAATGCTTTTCTTTTTATTTCTACTTTACAATTAGTTTGTGTTTATCCGAAAGCCATAAACCATAATAGAACAAAAAAAGGTTAAAAGTTTAAAATACTTGATATTTGTTGGAGAATTTGAAGTGTTTTCGTAAAATAGCTAGGATAAGATGTCAATATTGGAGAGACTTGGAAATTATTAATTTTATTTCCAATATATAGGATTTATATAATTAAGGGTATAAAAGGTATTTACTTTTATGAGGATAACCCCTACATTAGGGAGGCCACATGGATAAGAACGTGCAATGTATGCATTGGATGTAAACCATTTCAATTTGTATTGACTAATTTGGTTCCTGCTTTGTGCTCCCTCCCTTACTAGAGTCTATCTACTCACCTACTCCTTCCTATGTCATTGATATATAGATTTGTTCATGAATAGTTCATGAATAGATAGACTGAACCATTATAGGCACTACGGGAATTCCAACTCAATTTCATTATATTATGGGAACTACAAGAACTGAAAGAAATATATAGGGAGAGGAGAGTTTGTTATTACATAAGTAAGTTAACATGTCTTTCATGGTGCATTTCACCTAGAGGGGTATATCTCCCTCTTACTATTGTGACTAGTCTCAATGACTATTCCTATACCTTTGGGGTATGAACGTATTGCTTTGAAATTATTTATTTTTCATTTCCAATTTCCAATAAGTTTGTGTACATTCAAAATTGACTATAAACTATAAATTATAATAGACAAAAAAAAGAATTAAAAAAAACTTACCTTTGAATTTGAAAATAATCAAAGAGATGAATTGCTAAAACAAAAATGTTTTTTTACCATAATTGACATGATTTACATTGTTCAAAAAGATGCCCCTCTTCAATTATTGCAGTATTCTTTGATGAAATTGAGGTTAAATTTATTATAAAAAATATTAGATAGCAATACAAGATTAAGTTGTAGGTTAATATTAAAGTTTTAATTTTTATTAGAATTATAGCTTTTAGGTTATACTAGAGTAAATGAGATATGGTAATTTAGGTTACTTGTTTACATTAAATATTTCCTAAGTTATGGTCAATAACTCACTAATTATTAAAAAATATCTTAAATTATTCTTTTATATAAAAATTTGTAGTATTTCTAGGTTAGAATTAGATATTACATTTAGTTTTATTGTTTATAAAAAATAGGTTAAGTAATTACAATTTATTCATTAAAAAAAATATTTAATATTAATAAATTTAATTTAGATTTTTATTCTATTCTAAGTTTAGAATCATTGTAGCAATTTAGGGTGTTTGTTTTAAGAACAGCTTAGACTTCCTTATTATCTAGCTTAACATTTTTAAGGTTTGGGTTTGGTCTTAGTTACATAGTCAACGTTATCAATTTCCTAGTTTTCTCTTGAAATGTGTTGTTAAAGATATGTTAATAAATATTTATCTATTACTCAACTCGACTCATTGTTTTGACGATGAACCTTGATAAAGGTTCGTCATTTTGACATATCAAATGGATTCTACGATTACCTTGGATACCGCTTCTCAAACCTATCAACCTGGAATTTAAGAGAAGAGATTGTAAATATGTTTTTTGTCAAAATGACTTTTTTGAATAATGTAAGGCTTAACGACATTACAATATATAATAGTCCTTGTTTTTTGTCTAAACTTTTCACATAAATGTAAGATGGAGTTTTGAAAAGATAAGCGTCGAAGCCTTCTCAAACTTCTTCTCGTGTGAGATCTCCATATACAACTAAGATCCACATTGAAGTTTGAAGGATACTTTTTCAATGTGTTTGAATAATCATTATAGGAACCAAGTTTTAAAAAAAGAAATGGGAACCCCTATCAATCCCTCTCATTTGACATATAGATGTTAGTAGATTCAAGACTAAAGTTTGAAGGATAAATTTTCAAGTGTTCTAATACTTAGGTTTATTATGGTGAAGACAATGCTTAGGGATTAAGTGGAGTTTGAAATTGAATGGCTAGTTACTTATGAACTGGGTCCATATGGACAAACATATCAATTAGCTTTGTGATGGTATTTGTAACTTTTTTTGGTTGTTAATGGAAATGTGGATGGAAAAAAACTTACGTTTTTAGTTGGAAATATTTTTGATGTATTTGTAACTTCGGAATGTATTCACTTGTATATTTTATGTATTGTACCCTGATGTTTTTTTTGAGAAATATCTATAATGTAATTGAGTCGTGTCATACCTCGATGTTCCTATTGGGAGATTCAATAATATAAACAAGTCATGTAAAGTCATAGAGGGTAACCCTCCTTATTGATCAAGGGTTAAAGTCCCTGTAGTTGTGGGGCCATAGGGTTATTAGACTCTCCTAGAGAATTCAGCCCTAGGTGAGTTAATGTAAGTCGGGGAAATAGTCCCCACAATTGAGTTAAGGTTAACCCTCCTTGTTGATCGTAGGGAAAAGTCCCCACAATTGTGGGGCACTAGGGTTATTAGACTCTCCTAGAGATGTCGGGCCTGGTAAGTAATTGTTAAGTGAGGCCAAATTGATGGAGTGGACATTAATTGAAAAAAAGAATATAAATAGAGAGTGAGCCTCTCTATTTATTACACACTCACTCACTGGGGCGCATGAGTGAGAGAGGAGAAGCTCTCTCAAGTGAGAAAGAGAGAACAGTTGTTGGAGAACATCTTTTCTATCTTTGGGTTTTACTGTTTCCATTGGTGCTCATTCTATCTTTGAGGAATTTGTGGGGTTTTCTCTTTTATGGTTTCCCTGAGGAAAATTCTTTGTGTCTCTTGTCTCTTATGATTTTTGTTGTGCATGTTATTCTCTCAGATAAGATCCTAGATCATATTGCTTAAATGATAAAAATCTAACATGGTATCAGAGCTAACCTGAGAAGAAGACATTGTGCAGCTGCAAAAGCTAGGGCTTCTTAATTTTGGGCCTCTCTCCACAATCCATCAACAAAAGGAGGCTAGCCTAACTCTCCATTGAAGGGCGCATATTTTTGTCGAAGCAGAAGTTGATTTTGGGCATTCTCAGTTTTTGTTGTAGGAAATTAGGGCTTTTTACAAAAGAGGCATTTTTTAGTGAGCCAGGCATAGGATTACTCACCTCATAAAAATTGAATTTTAGATACCTGGGATGAGATTTTTGGTTGGGTGAAACTTCGGGAAAGTCAAACCGTAATTTGACCCCAAGCCAAAAAAACCCTAAAATACTAAAACTAGTCATTTTGGTAGATTCGTTGTATCACGATATTGAAGAAGGATCGGGAGCCGAAACATTCATAGTCCGAAGATAAATTCATGATGTACACTGTGTAAAAGTTTCAGACTTATATTCCCTATATTCCGGGAGATATGATTTCTCCAATTCAGTGTTCCAGCCTCTTCCAGGATTCATCCCTAAACATGGCACCTAGGAAAAATTCCAATATATCAGGCTACAAAGATCCAAATGAAATTTCTCAAGATTTTCTAGATAGGGCATGGAATGAACCTTCAATGGTAAAAGTTTCAGACCCCAAATATGAAACAGTGACACATATCGGTCCGTACAACTTCGCTATGTTGAACAATCCTGAAACAAGTCACCTTGGGAAAATGCTCATAAGTCCCAATTGGTGAAACCAATTATGGTGAAACCTATGATGTGGGAAAGAGGATAGACGAGGTTACCTCAGTATGAAATTTCAGACAAAGAGAAGCATTAATTTTAGAGATACCGCAAAAACAGTATCAGGAATTTCTGCATAAGAAATTGGTAAACTAGGGCTTCCTGTTCCGGGAGCTTCCCTCCATTGTTGTTAGAAAAGGAGTACATTGGACAGCTCACCTTGAAGAGGTGTATCTTTATATCCAATCATATTTGAAAGATTCCAAGTTTTGAAAATTAGGGTTTCTCTGACAAACCCTAGGTCATCCATATCTGGAACCAGGACGGACACCTCAAATCAGTAAGATCTAATATGTTTCTATTTATATTTGAGGTTCTCATTTAAAAATGACTAATCACAACAGCTTGATGACAAGTTTGGTGAGGTTGACAACTTCCAAGCATGGAAGTTTAAGATCTCACTAGTTCTTGAAGGAAATGAATTGGACACCTGCATAAGTAGAGAGGTTCCAGTTCTAGAGGGAGATCAGACTAAAGCCTTACACAAGAAGAACTTGGTCAAGGCCAAAAAGATCATTGCTGATTCAATCAAGGATCATCTTATACCACAAGTGTATTCCCTAAAGAAACCTAAAGAGATGTTTGATTCCTTTACCAAGCTATTTGAAGGGAAAAACATAAATCAAAAGATGACTTTGAGAAAACAGTTGAAGAATGTGAAGATACAGAATGCAGAGACCATATAGTCATACTTTACAAGGCTCTCTCAAATCAAAGAACAACTTGAAGTAGTAGAAGAAGAAGTGTAGAATGCAGAAGTTTATGATAACTACCTTGAATGGCCTCCCAAGATCATGGTATTCATTCATTTGAGGAATGTGTTCCAAAAGGAAGTGATTACTTTCAGCAGACTCTGGGAAGAGTGCACACAAGAAGAAGCTCGACTCATAATAAGAGAAAGAGAAGATCAAGATCAAGCTCGCACGATCCAAAGAAGATACCTCAAGCGATGAGGAATATGAAGAACTGAATTCTTGAATAACCTCTTATCCATCTTAGCATTTGGATAAGAAATGATGATGTCATTAATGAATAAGATGATGAAGCAGAAAGCTGAAAGGAGTCTACCCATGAAACAAATAAAGATAAGCATTCAATTTTCATTTCATGATATTGTTTTGTTATGCACTTGTTTATATTCAGTTGATGTGTTATGCATAATAGAATGTTTGCATTAATGACAGTATACTAATAATATGCATGTGATGGGTAAGTAGCTCATGGTGCTATACAACTCTCCATTGCTACTTATCTAGAATGAAACCTCTTTGCTAACATATTGGATTAGTGCACAATCTCAATGTTGTCCTGGTAGAGATGGAAGGCAACCAGAAAGTTTCCATGAGATATGGATGAATGTTGTATTGGCTAAAATAGTTGCATGATCATATATTTATGCATAAGAATTTTCCATTATGAATATGCCTTATGAAATGTTTCTAACCATACAACTAATGCATTTGAATTGTAGGAAAATCACGTACAATCACCTACAAGAAAAGAAGGACGAGACTTGTTCCAAAGAACAAGTGATGACGGTTCGAGAAATAATCCAAGAATGAAGAATAATATGACGAATGCAGCGACATCATTGATGCAGAACCTTCCAGCTATGAAGAAGTAGCCAAGAAGAATGGGAAGACCAGTTCAAGAAGAATGATGTCTAGGATGCAGTATCAAGACCCTTAGGGAAGTTCATGGGATACAAAGCAAGATTCGTAGCACGAGGTTTCTGATGGAAAGAAGGAATTGTCTACAAAGAGACATTTTCAGCCACTAGAAATAAACATGATAGGTAGAATCATGTGTGCAAATGAAAAAAGGCCTTGTACAAGCTCAGAAGACACCCATGGGATAACACATACACGAGGAGCTTGATTAATATCTTAACCTTTGCTACAAGGTTGAAGATGAAATCCTATAGAGGATGAAAATCTCATAGATGGGTACAAGAAGAACTTTTGAAAAGACTCAAGATAGAGGATCTTGGTATCTAGTGACCCTAGATGGATACATAGAATATTAGTAGCAGAGGAAGCTACTTGTCACTCCAGTACAGAATGTTTCAATGCATAGAGTATGAAAGACAGAGGGAGAATGGTGCTCCACTTCAGAGGGAGTGGCTGCAGAAGATCCTGAGGTTCAACATGGTACGAAAGGATGGAGAAATTACCGATGACTCTAGGTTTTACTAAGAGTAAAGCAGATTCCAATATTTACTTCAAGGTTGAAGGCGGAAGACCAGTGATGCTCCTATTACATGTCGATGACTTGTTCTTGAAGGGAAAAGAGGAACTCATTAAAGTTGCAAGAATCAGACTTGCTACCGAGTTCAAGATGAAAGACTTGGATATGATGCACTGCTTTCTAGGCATAAAGGTGTGGCAGAATGCAGATGGAATCTCCCTCGGACAAGGGAAGTATGCAGTAGATATCCTAAAGAGGTTCAAGCTGATGGAATGCAAGGCCATGACCACACCTATGGCATCGAACATGAAGCTATTGAGTGATGCTTCATCAGAGTCGGTTGATGCTACGGTGTATTGTCAGATGATTGGGTCCTTGATGTACCTGACGAATACGAGACCATATATTTTCTTTGTTGTGAACACATTGAGCCAGTTCCTGAAATATCCTAGACATGTTCACTTGATTGCTGTAAAGCATATTATGAGGTACCTGAAAGGTACAATTGATTATGGACTCAAGTATGAGGCAGATCAAAATATTAACCTGGAAGGTTATGTTGATTCAGATTGGGAAGGAAGTGCCATCGATAGGAAGAGCACTTCAAGGTGTTGCTTCAGTATGGGATAAGGTGTGATCTCTTGGTTTAGCAAGAAATAGTCTTGCATGGAACTAAGTACAGCCGAAGCAGAGTATGTCGCAGCTTGTTCAGCTAGTTGTGAGGCAGTATGGCTGAGGAAGCTACTGTCTGATTTGTTTGATCTCTAGTTATATGCTATTTGTATATATTGCAACAACTAGAGTTGTGTGAGGTTGTCTGAGAACCTGATGTTCCATGACAAGTCGAAGCATATCGAGATAAAATATCACTATATCATGTATATGGTGCAGAGAGGACCAGTAAAGCTCCAGTATGTTGCAACGGACGAACAAATAGCTGATGTGTTAACCAAGCCATTAGCCAAAGTGAAGTTTGAGTACTTCAGGGAGAAGCTTGGTGTTCTCCATATCGAGGTTCCCTCCAAAGGGAAGTGATGAGTCTGAGAGCCCTTCTTACATGGATGTAAGATTGGTTCCTCCCATGGTCAGATGTAAGTGCAGGGCCCTTCTAACATGGATGCAAGATTGGTTCCTCTCATGGTCAGATGTAAGTGCAGAGCCCTTTCGACATGTACACTAGATTGGTTCCTTGCATGGGTGGATGTATGTACAGATCCCTTTTGACATGTATGCTAGATTGGTTCTTCGCATGGTCGGATGTAAGTATAGAGCCCATTCGACATGTATGCTGGATTGGTTCCTCGCATGGTCGGATGTAACTGCAGATCCCTTTTGATGTGTATGCTAGATTGGTTCCTTGCATGGTCAGATGTAAGTGCAGAGCCCTTTCGACATGTATTTTGGATTGGTTCCTTGCATGGTTGGATGTAAGTGCAGAGCCTTTTTGACATGTATGCTGGATTGGTTCCTCGCATGGTCAGATTTAAGTGCAGAGTGTTTCTGACATGAATGCTAGATTGGTTCCTATAATGGTTAGATGTGAGTGTTGGGCCTTTCTAACATAGGTTCAGGATGTGTTCCTCCTGTTACCACCGAAGTTGTACTTAGTGGTTTTTATCAAGTGAGCCCGATGAACCGGACAAGGTTGACTTGTTCGGACTTCAAAAAGACCTTTTGAAGTACTTCTGGGAAGTGCTTGTTGTATCATATCACATGTTCATACCCCATGGGGGAATTGTAATAAATGTTCTAGCATGATAGTGCCTGTAAAAGACTCGGTATCTTAGACTTCATTTGTCAATCCGATCAGCCCAGGGTGTTTTTTCCCTTGGTTATTATTGGTTGTTGAATAAATGAGTGATAATTTCTGAGTTTTTCACTCCATACCTCCAAAGTTGGGGTGGTCGGCTTGGCATTTAGGCCTATTGAGGTTATTAGATTCTATGTGTCAATGTATAAGAATGCTAGACATCATTTTTGAGTCATATGAACATGTCTAAGTCCCCCTAGGTGCTTTTCAATTTTTCAATTTTTCAGTTTTTTCAGTGTTTTTTATTAAAATTTAATTTTTCCAAAACTTAGGCTATTTTTTAATAGTTTAATTGGAAAAATTGATTTTGTAATAAAAGTGGGCCAAATAATCGGTTTCAGTCATGTAGGTGCTCATTTTCAAGCTAAGAGCACCATGTAAACCCATGGACCCACTATTTCCTAAGTTTTGAGTGAGCTTCCATCACTCAGGTCAGAAAGCCCCAAAAATCAATTATTGATTATTTTAATTAATAAATTGATGAATAATGGAGCAAATCCAAAATCAATAAATTAGTGGATTCTCAGCCGATTTGATTGAAATCAGTCAGATCTGAAGCAGATTGACTAGATCTGACAAATCCTTGACTGGAGGGGATCAAATCAGATCCAAAGTTGATCTTGAGCATCCTTTATGGGGAATTTCGCCCTCCTTCTCTCCTCCACACGTTTTTGGCTCATCTAGATGAGTTTTGGTGGATTCTTTAGTCAACAGGTTGAGGTGTCAGTCAGATCAGCACCCTGATTGACAGTTGCACTCAGTGAGACTCAGATCTGTCTCAGCTAGACACAAATCAAGCATTGATGAACTCTCCTTCAGCTGATTTGATGTCTCTCCTTGGGATTTGTGCCCCCTTGGGCTGGATGTCCTATATTTTGTATATATCCAGGCACAGCCTCCTCTTCCAAGCTAGTTAGAGCTGGACTGAAGGGATTACCATTGTAACTCTGTATTTGATCATTATTTGTGAATAAAGAAGCTTTGGAGGCTATACTGTGTAGTGCTTTTGATTATGTGGATGCTTAGTGTTATGCTGCTGATGTGGTAGCTACAACTTCTTGCCAAATCCTGTGCTGTTTCCGTGTTCTGGCTTCAAGGATTCGGCTGAATCTAGTAAGGGTATAAACTAGGAAAGATAGATTGTTTAATCTTGTTTATCCATATGATGTATGCTCAAAAATCTTATTTATATGCTTAAATAAGGTTATTTCTACATAATCTCTCATTTTTGTTGATTTATACATCCATATCCAGATCTCACGAGGTTTGTGCAGGCTTGTGTTATTTAGTTGCAGGTTCCCGATTGGATGAGGTTGTGGATCTAGATTGACTCCTTTCCTATCCAATAAGCTCAAGATTCTGTCCCTCAACACTCCATGAAAGGGTCTCCTTCCAGCTTGCTCCACTCAAGCAACGATCCGACCTTCTTTCCTCTTCTTCTCATTTCTACAAAAAATCAACACTTTACCTGGTTACCTTTTCAGTTCATAGCTATGTTTTTGTTTGGATCTGTTTCATAAAAGTAAAATATACATAGATCTAATATTTCATAGCTCATATCCTAGATATTTCACTTTAAAAAGTATCATAAGCATCCCAGATCTAGTTGTAGGGAAATCGCCCTTTTTGCATGAATTTGAAAGAAAACTTGTAGATCACGTGCATTAGATTTCCTTTCGCTGTTATAAATTTTAATATTCTGCAATATCAGTGCAATTTAATTGGCTTCACAAACAGCAATCCAAGATCCCAAGGAAAGCTTGCTTTCCTTGGTTCCTTTTTCGCCGGTTTAGCTAGTTTAACCGCATTATTTTTGAGATAAAGTAGGCTGATCCAAAGGTACTCTTAAAGTGCCCTTGGGCATATGTTATTCTAACTTGATCTCTATCCTTTAACATTTCTGACAGAAATAATAGGAAGCTGCTGTCCAAAGTGGTCTCAGGAGCGTTCAAATCCCCCCAGGGGTCTCCCTTTTTGCTAAAAAAGTCTTAATTGTTTTGCAAAATTGTAAAAAATTGGTTCCAAACTGTATAAGGACCAAGAAAGTTCTGATTTATAAGTTCTTTGATATTGTAACCGTTGTAATAAAATCATTCTTTGAATAGGCTCTTTCGAGCCCATTCCCCATCCCCCCTAGGGGGATTCGCGTCGATGCCCTTTTCATCGTTTTCTGCTTATTTCTTTTTTACTAGAATTGATCTGATTTGCAGGGTAGTATACTTGATCTTGTTATTAATTCCATACTCCATATCTCACATTTCAAAGTAATTGTAATACTTACCCCACGATTTCCTAATTGACCCGAAAGGGGAAAGAGATTCGTGGTAGGATTAATTAAGAAATATGAATTATGTATCTGTTTGATTTCTTCTATATTTTGTTTATAAGCAACTATAAAATTTACCCCTCCTCGATTCCCCGATTGAGATCCACTTGGATCGAAAGAGGTTCTTGGAGGCTTTTCTTTTAAATAAGAACATCCAGCTTAAAACTTACTAAAATCGACAAGACTCCAGTGTGTATGCTCTGCACTTGGCTATGGTTCATCCGATCAGTCAAGCTGTATCAAAATCACTTGGTTGACTAGCATAATCAGGACTCACCTTCCCAATTGACAAACCATCAAGAGAAAATCCAACACCTCGATCAAACCTCTACAGTGGCAAGATACCCAAAGGAAGCGGGAACCTCTGAAAAGTGACCTCGGGGCGCCAATCTCTGTCACACCCTAACAGGTGCGTTACGAACAATAGCCCCAGAGACTCCATTTCAGCCCACATATTCCTTGCGGGTAGCCGTAAAGGTTTTGTTCTGGACATACTCCAAGTACTCTCGGGTATATCTGGAGTCCCCCTTTTGGCCTAATTTAATCAAATCATACTTCAATTTTAACTTAAAACATACCAAGATGCAATCGCAAAACATTCAAGCACATGCAAGCACATTGATCTCATTGATTTGACTCCATTTTAAGGCACTGGTCATTTTTTGCTTCATATATACATATTGTGTTTCAGCTTTGTGCTTTCGTGTGTTTATTTTCGTATCTTGTCATCTTTAATTGTATATGGTTAAAATGTTCAAACTCCTAGGTAACTGATTCAGTTTAACATCATCATACTAAGAAATCATCCTTAGTAACTTAATAGGGTCTACCCCCCTTGGCTTCGTTAGGAGTTGAGCCTAAACAGAGGAGTCAAGAACAAGGTGACAGCCTTGACTCGAGACTTGCCCCCAAGGACACACCGAGTGGCTTGAAGATTTCTGCCATGTGACCCAGGTGTGTGAAAAGGCGGAAACACCTCCCATGGTCAGATGTGAGTGTTGGGCATGCCTTTCTGACATGTATGTTGGATGTGTTCCTCGCATGGTCAGATGTAAGTGCTGGGCAGGTCATTCTAACTAAGGGTCATATATAAGCACTGAAGAAGACCTACATGGAGGCTATGCCTACAACCAGCATGAAAAAGGGCTGGCTCTATAGAAATTCCTATGACGAGAAGAATTGAGAGATAGCACCAGTGATGATGACCCAGTGATGATCCAACAGTGATGATCTAGATCCAATGATGATCCAAATCCAGTGATGATCCAGATCCAGTGATGATCTAGATCCAGAGATGAAGATGACTTGAAGATGAAGATAACTTGATGATGATACAAATGATACATAGAAGAAGACTTGTGCTGATAAATTATGTCGAGAGAATACCTTCCTAGTTAAGAGGGAGTGTTGATGTATTTGTAACTTCGAAATGTATTCACTTGTATATTTTAGGTATTGTACCCCGATGTTTATTCCGGGAAGTATCTATAATGTAATTGAGTCATGTGGCACCCAATGTTCCTATCGAGAGATTCAATAATGTAAACAAGTCATGTAAAGTCATAGAGGGTAACCCTCCTTATTGATCAAGAGTTAAAGTCCCCACAGTTGTGGGGCCCTAGGGTTATTAGACTCTCCTAGAGAAGTCGGCTCTAGGTGAGTTGATGTAAGTTGGGTCAATAGTCCCCACAATTGAGTTAAGGTTAACCCTCCTTGTTTATCAGAGGGAAAAGTCCCCACAGTTGTGGGGCTCTAGGGTTATTAGACTCTCCTATAGATGTTGGCCTTGGTAAGTAATTGTTAAGTGAGGCCAACTTGATGGAGTGGACCTTAAGTGAACAAAAGAATATAAATAGAGAGTGAGCCTCTCTATTTATTACACACTCACGCACTGGGGCGCATAAGTGAGAGAGAGAGAGAATAGTTGTTGTAGATCATATTTTCTGTCTTTGGGTTTTATTGCTGCCATTGGTGCTCATTCTATCTTTGAGGAAGTTGTGGGGTTTTCTCCTTTATGGTTTCCCTGAGGAAAATTCTTTGTGTCTCTTGTCTCTTGTGATTTTTGTTGTGCATGTTATTCTCTCAGATAAGATCCTAGATCATATTGCTTAAATGATAAAAATATAACAAAGATAATAATATAATGGTTTTAATAGCATGCAGAAAAGTTAATTTCAAAATAGGTAAGGTAAAATGTCATGGAAAAATAATTCTTCTAATTTTTTACTTTTATGTTGTTTTTTTTAACCATTGGTTATGGTAATGATCAAGTGGTCACAACAAGGATCAACAATTTTAATTCTCCGAGGGATGTACAATGTTAGAAGTACACTAGTTTTAGGTGGATACGTTGGCACTAGACAAAAATCATCTTTTTAGTTTTTGTTATTAATGTTAGGAATATGATGCCTCATATCTTTTGGCCTTGTAACATAGCACTTCTAGTAGTGGAGCTCTTCTCAAAACAATTCTAGACAAAAATAAGATTTAGTACCCCATGAGGCTACTTTCATCCCCAATTTCATATTATACATTCAAATAAGGTCGTGAGTAGTTCTCAACTACTCTAATAACTTTGGCATCATAGGAAACAAACATTTGCCTTCACAAAATAAATAGGCCAAAGAACAATGCAATACAAAAAACCAATACTCCTAATAGTTATGGCTATGTTCACATTAACAAAACAAGTGCACCAATCTCTTTCTAAATGGGTTTTTCCCGATCTCATCTTCCATCACCGCTACATGTTCTTCATTCTCAACCTTTATTTTAGTCTCTCCTCCTCTATACTAACTCTTGATTAATCCACCATCAAAAGAATTTGGATGTGATAAATCATCATATACATGGTTTACCTCACTAATTCCATATAAATGTTGAATTACTTGGGATTTCTTCTTATTGTCATTTTTTTCGATACATTATTTTTAATAAATAATGAAATTTGTTATACACACATTTTCAAATGAAAAAATTATCTATTTTTACATTTAAACATTGAAGGGTTTAATTTATCATGGCCCTTCAAAGTAAAATGGGACCTTGCCCTTCAAATTTGATCCCTGAAATTGCGAACTTAATAGCTCCAAAATTTGTATGATCTGTAGACTGTAGGGATTGTACAGTGGTGTGATTAATAAATGGAGTTGTCTATATGTGTGATCACTTTGCTCGAAGTTTTAATAAATGGAGTTGCCACTTTGCTCGGAGTTTTAATAAATGGAGTTGCCACTTTGCTCGGAGTTTGACTTCTTCGGCAATCGTCTGTTAGACACTCCTTTTGTCGGCTAAGGAGGCTTCCCCTGGTGAACTGGTTTCGTGGCTTGGTTGAAAAGACCTTCACTAACACATGCACAACGTACAAGATTGAAAACTCTTCCATTTCTCAAGGTGACCTGGCTGGGATTTATTTCACGAGTTGTCTAAACAGGGGACTTTTTTGACCTCTGATTCTAGTTGGCTTTTATGAGTTTTTTGTCACGAATCTTCACGGAATTTTCAAAATGTTTTAAAAATATTACTAGATCTTATAGAGTGTGGATGTTGGGGGTTTTACTGTCACCTAATTTCATTTTTTAGCTTAAAATCACCCAACAAACAATAAAAATTATAGATTTTGTGAATTAAATTAACTAGATTCCAGCAAACAAACAGCCTGAAAGTAAAAAATTCCCCTCGTTAGACAGCTCCTTTATTTCAAGATTAAACTCAGTAAATGGGCAAATGAGAGGGGATTTATTTGAAAATTAAACGCAGTAAATGGGCGGGACTTTATTTGAAATTTGAATATAGTGAGCCTTGAGGGCATAGGCTATTGCTGACATTTTAAAAAGCTGCGAGAGGTTGCGAATTGTTTTTTGTGAATGCTGCAGCTGTTTGTAATTCAATGAGAAAGAAAGGTAGGCATTTCAAGGGTAAGAAATAAAGGAAATAATTCAATGGTATTTCTATTTCCTTCTCGTGACAGCATTGATATGCTATTCCTAGTTATACGTGAAGGGATGTTTGAAGGTTAGGATGGTTTGTATTGATATGTCATTCCTCTCTCAATAGCTCATGCTCAAAGGCTACGAGCCTCTTCTTGGGCGGAACTATTATCCCACTTCTCCAAACTACCATTGGATATAGGAGGCAGAAGGAACATAATGTTTTCCTTGGATGAGAGAGAAAAGCGTGATTATTGTTATGACTTCAATGGACTTCAACATGCCCTTCAACAACTTCATTTCTTCCAGAGGGGTTAATAATACCCACTTCAACAGCTTCATGACTTTAGTGAAGGTATTTTCAACCAGGCGAAGGAACCAATTCAAGAAAGGAAGCCGGCAAAATGAATGTCTAACAGATGATCACCGAAGAAGTCAAACTCTGGGTGAAATGGTCGCACATATAGAAAACTCAAGGTACAAGGTCAGAGGCAGTTTTGGCATGGATAGCTTCAAAAATTACTCAAATAGAGACAACGTGGTGAAAGACGATTTCAAAAGATACGAGTGAGATGGAAACAAACAATCTCAAGTGTTTGCAAATTACGCCCCCCAAAACCAATGTTGAAGGTGAAGTTTTTTCAACCTATAGTAGCAGGTTCAGTGCAGGTACTAACAACTTCTCCAGCTATGGATCCAATACCAATATTCCTGATCACAATTTCGAAAGCTACGACACTGACAGTTATGTGGTCACTCAGGATTTCACAAGCTACATAGACAACTCCAACGTCATAAAGAATGACTTCGCCAACTATAGGAAGGACGCCAACGGAATCTCGACTAGCTTCACAAGATATGATGAAAACTCGAATGTTCTCACAAATAGTTTCAAAGGCTACATTGAGGGTGGCAATGGTCCCATCGATAGATTTTCTTCATATGCAGACAACGATAATGTTCCCAGAAATGAGTTTCAAAACTACAGGAGCAATGGAAACAGATCTTTGCAAAGATTCACTAATGATGCAGAAAGAGCTAATGTACCACAAGACTTTTTCAAGTCTTACGGGCAGGATGTGAATAGTTTGTTTCTCACTTTCACTAACTACGGGAATTCATCAAACCCTCAGCAGGATGAATTCATGCAATATGGAAAAGGTTCCAACAGTCCTACCATTATGTTTACCTTCTACGGCCTAAACACCGAATTCAAAGAGTATGAGAAGAACAACATAGGCATAAGCTTCTCTTCCTACACTAATTCCACTACTACTTCAAATTATGATTCCAATGCAATGGGCATGGGCGCAGGCGTGGAGGCAAGGAAGTTCTTCCGGGAGAATTTGTTGGTCCAAGGTTTGAGTCTCCCTTTGCCTAATCTAAAATATTTCATGCCCAGGAGATCATTCCTGCCCCAATATCTAGACGACAAGCTCCCCGGATTTAGCAGCCAAAGTATAGCAGAGCTGGTGCGAATGTTCCACATTCCAGAGAGCTCGAGCATGGTGGGAATGATGGCGAAGACGCTCAAATAATGTGAACGCCTTGCAGTGAAGGGAGAAATAAATAAATGTGTGACATCAATGGAAGGGATGGCATAGTTTGCAGTGGGGATACTGGGGCCGAAGGTGGAGGTCCTCACCATAGCGAGCACGGCAGGAGAGTGCGTCCAAGTCAGAGAAATAAATTATTTTAATGTATGCGAGGTTAAAAATAACTTATCTTTCTTGTTGATTTTGTATTTCCATATTTTTCATGTTCAACTTGATGATGAGTTCTCTAATTTCACCCCTGTCCCTTCATTCAATAAATCAACCCAAGAACTAGTTCTTAGAAAAATATAGAAAGAGAATGACAAGGATGGTATCGTGCCATCAAAGCATGTTTCCATATTTGGTTTATTACTGCCATTGGGTGCCCAAGGTGAAGATGTATGAGGCTGTGTTCTTTCGACACTTCAACTCCAAGAAATCCAATTCCCATCAGCAGAAAATAAACGATAGAGTGGCCATCTTCCATCTGGATACAAGATATCTTTTGTAGCATTGGGACACAAGCCAGGTCAGATCACACTGTGCCACTGGATTTTCGAAAATACTATTTTAATTACATTGAAGGCATATTTTATAGGGATGCATCTCTATAGCCTTAGTCATCAGGAAATTCATTTATGAGAATAATGTGTCAAGATACATTCTACCATGGATAGTGTTTAAATGAATAAGTAGTTTTCTAGCTGTGTGACAAAGATAGTTATGGTAAATGTTAGTCTCTGCACATGAGGATGAAAAGCGTGCTTTGAACGCGCTCTAAGATAGCTTTCCTGTAATGATGATGGCTTCATCTCAAAACAAAGTGCAGCCTCGGTTCATCCCATACTCTCTGACAATTTACATTGATTTGAATCCTATACGATACATAGGTTGATGACTGGCCATTAAATTACATCGTGTTTTCACTGATCGTTGTTTAAATTGAAATTTTAATTAATAGTCTAATAGTTGTACACAAAGCTCTTGTTGACCCTTCATCTTCATGTGCGCAAAACCCTAATTAAGACTCTTATTACGTCATGAGAGTTTGGGATGAATCTCACCCTTCTTTGCTCCATGTGTGAAGCCTATGTATCGACCGTGGAAATTGAACCCAGGTGTTAGAACAATTACACTCACAACAATTTCCAATTACACATGCAAATTATTCACAAAGGAGACTGAATATGGAGCAGCACACTAATCTGTATTGAATAAGTGTACAATAGCCAACCTTGTGAAGTCATAGGCTACCACAATAAATAATTACATGAGAGATTCGAATGCATAAGGATGCCATTCGAATTTGGTCAAAAGCAGGCTTACTAAATCTAAGCAAATTCCCCATAGGTGCATAAAGCAGTTTCCAAAAATGTCTAGGAGCTCACAAATTGGAAAAATCAATCAGGCAAGATAATAGGTGATGGAAGGACAACTCATACATGCTTTTCTTAGGAGAAAAGGGTGGAGGATGATGAGGACAAAAAAAAAGTTAACTTCACCTAGTCAAACTTTCCCAATTGCCTTAAAACTCAGAAAAGTAGGCAATAAAGCAGAAAAAGGAGACATGCGCTAGGGAGGCCAGGAATAAAGCAGATTTGATTCCAAGTGGTTTCCCAAGTGCTCCATGACTCAAATTTAGCAAGCTTGACCACTATGGATGTGTGGAGGACAACTTGCATAAGGTGGAATATGGAAACTAGGCAAATAAGACAAAAATTGGATTAATTAATGTCTAAGGTAGCTAACTATGGCTTGATTATTCTAACATCGATCGTCTACAGAGGTGTTAGAAACGTCGTCCACATGAACCAACTGTTTCCACCTGAACCAACGGAACGAATCTATATATCATCTCCAACACCTTCAACTAATCCAAATAACTATAATGAGAGAATTAAGAAGCACGGCTCTACCTCCTTTGTAGAATACGATGTTACGGGGGGTGATTATTTTGGATGGCCCCTATGGAGAATTCGGCCAACGTTAAAGTATGGGTGATTCTTTTGGATGGCATGCAATAGGGATTTCACCCTAGCTACAAGAAAGAATGGCTACCTTCTATCTATAAGATGGAAGGGTAGGATTCCTGTAGATGGAAAAGGAACCTCCAAGAAAGAGTTAGTGAACCATACAAAACCATGCAAGAAACCTGTTACAGAAGTGAAAACATGACAACAAGCAATCAGTGGAGAACCTGCAATGGAAATGTTAGCAAACACTAAACTAATAAGAAGAAATGCACGTTATACCTTCTGGTTTTTTGATAAAATGGGCCACCATGCCATAGCTGGGAGCTACCTCTCTATGGAATGGAGATTAGCTAATGGAGCAAAGGATCAAATGGAGTAGACGGGTGAATGGCTTGAGAGATGTGGGCCTCAAGGCACTCACATGGGCAGAGTAATGGTAGGGAGAGAAGGAGTGTGTTGAGAGTGAACCCCACCCCTGTATTTATAGTTTTTTTCTTGAGATTTTAGGGTTTTAAGCCCTTGGTAAAGGCTTTAGCTCCTTTCGCCCAATTCTTAGCTTCTTTGGGGATTTTAAGCTCCTTTGAGGGGATTTTAAGATCCTTTGAGGGGTTTTAGCCCCTTTTTGGAGGTTTTGGCCCATATGAGAGCTATTTTGGCTCTTTTTAGGGGTTTTTAAGCCCTTTTTATGTTTTTGAGCCTTTGCAAGGGTATGGGGGTCAATGAGGGCATTGAAATAGATGTCTTTGGGTGGTGTAGGTCACGTAGAGCTCATCGAGGTATTTTTTGGGTTAATATATTGCCTCCTGATGTGTGAAGGCAAGAGCTTATCGTATGGCCGACGAACATCATAGGATTTTTTGGGGAGAGGTGGTGCTTCCTGGGCTGAGGCATGGTGGCTTTTGGTTTTTGTATTAATATGGTTCCCATCAATGGGTGAGATACAAATAATGTGTGACATGTATATGAACGAGGAGGGCATCCCCATGATTGTAACGATGTCAAAAGAATAATGTGATCTAAGCTCTATAATGTAAGAGTTGATCGTGTACAACTATTGTTACATAGTGGTTTCCTCAAGAAGAAGTTGAATACAATACTGGTCTGAATAACTGCTACATTGGACCCATGGCATTCTCATGGAAAGCTATATCCTCATAACTGATGATCTACTAGATCTGGAAGTGTACATAACTATAAGGACTCACTGACAGAGAGTCAGATTCTCTGTGATACAACATGCTGCATCAATCATGAATCTATATCGAAGCACTGCTCTAGGACTTTTGAACACTGTCTCCAACGCAACCCAAAAATCAAAAGGGACATGAACCTATTTGGGTCCCTCAATAGACTCATCAATATGCTAGAGTTAGGTGACATCCAAGGTCTTTGACCAAATACTGCATGAACCAATACCCTGTATGAATCTCAATGGTGCGATGATGTAGCTGTAGTCGAGCACATGAGACACAACAGTCCTGAGAGGCACTAAGGACTCCTCTCAAGTAGTCCAAAGAACTTATCAATGAGGTTAATGAGATCAATATACAGGGACCTCTAGGTCTATCCTCTGGAATGTATGTGTTGTCGTCGATAGAGGGAGACCTGCAACTGACCAAGACAATGGTGTTTCCTTGACCGGAAGCACGAGGGAGATAACTGAAAGATGTGAGACAATCTGAGGACTGGCCCACTGAATGGGGAGGGGGGGGTGGAACAGGGGCAGGGAATCACGGGGGACTCAAACTTCCTTTGTTCAAAGTATGATGGCAGGGCGAACCAGTCAACAATTGAAATAGACTCATGGGAAAGGGATCATAGCTGTAATACCGGGGATGTAACTGCAGATGTGAAATACTTGGGAGAGGTAGGCACTTTTGATATTAATGGGATCCAGGAAGGCACATCGCTTAATACTCTTGAACAAAGGTGACCCAAAGTGGGAATGCTGCCGAAATGTTATATGTGGGGTGGTGTCTAAAGACACCATTGTGGTACAATCTCATGGATTTTTGGCGAGCCCAAGAAAGTAAATGCTCGATGGTGCTTTCAATTTTAGAGAGTCTGAAAGCATGAAGAAGACTCTAGTGGGGTCTATTTTTCGTTGATAGTCTCATGTGCCCAAAAAAGGTTAAAAGTGTGCACAGGAGAGCTTGCCCATCCTTTGGGGAATGGGAGACTTCTATACCATTGGTAGTCCAATCAGGCCAGAAAAGGTTAAACCTATACTGACTGGACGATCATTCAAATACTTTTATGAGCATGAACAAAACCAAGTTTTCTAGGCGGTCTTTTCTTGATGAGAAGGCTGGAAAAGAGCTTAAAGACAAACCATGGTGAGCTTCTTCGTAAAGTTCGGCCCCTCTGCCTGAGAAAGCATAAAAGGATGTAGAGGGGAACGATCTTGGCTTGAATGTGCCAAGGTGGTCCTTTTCATATGATAGTCTACATGGTTCGCAAAAAGAGATAAACGAAGCTATGTAGACATCCTTTATGATACTTTAACAAGCGGGAGATGAAGCAAATGCGCTCGGAAATCTTTTCATTCTTTTATGAGTCAGAAAAGATCTTAATGGAAACTATGGTATGGTAAATCGATTGAGAGGGCACTGAAGGTGCCCCCCTCTCGGGGCTATGGACAGTGGTCCAAAGGTCATCCGTGTAGTATGGATGGAGCAGGTGGCTCTTGAACATACCAATACATGCACGAGATAGATCGCGGTCGAGGCACATGAATCGATGCGACAGATGCATGCAAACCGAGGTGGCTCTTGAATAGAGGTCAGAAGAGTCTTGTGTGAGTTGTGGTGAATGGATTGGACTACATATGATGTGAGTGCAAGTCTGGAGGAAATTATATTCCAAATGCATGCGAAAGAAATGGTCCACCCTTCGGAAAGTGGTCCGGGAACCCGTGTAAGCTGCGGTGGACGGATTCGACAGTTATATGCGAAGGGTATGTAAAATGAGGTGGCTTCCGGGAGATGGTCTAGAATCTCGCATAATTTGCGTTGGTGATGTGATTCAAGTACAGGTCTGGAGACACTTATATCACAATGTGGTATGTAAATCGAGGTAACTCTCAGGAAGTGGCCCCGAAACTTACTTACTGATCATGAGACTGTGGTCTCATTGAAATATAGAGGATGAAATAATGAAACCAGAGGTGTGAGGGGTGTCTCAAACAAACTCCGGGTGACTCAGACTAGCAGCTAATGGTGTTTCCCCTAGTGCAGTGATGCGTAGGAAAAAACTAGACCAAATGGGGGCCTATGGGTACAGAACTAGCTCAACATACAATTTGCGATTCACATGGTGGTACACAAATTGACATGACTCTGGCCAATGGCCCAAGGAATCAATCAGGAGGGAGGCAATCTAAAGGTCGCTTCTAGACTCGAGAGCGTTGTGCAACTGAGGAGATACGGAGAGGACTGGACCTTTAGGACAGGTCTAGGGACCTGATGGTATCCTAGCATGGTGGTAGCTAGATCATACGTGTGACATACTATGTGCATGTGCAGATGTGGGACTGCACCCCCCAGTGGGCTACCCGTGATGTAGGGGTAGGGATCATATCAACCTACTCACATGCAAATGATGCAACAAAGTTCTACAATGGACTCACTATGATTAGACACAGATCTATTACTGGAGGGGGTCACCGACTTATGGGAAAAAACAATGCAAAACAAAAATAAAAAACTATGGTATAAGTGACTCATGATGGTGGTATTAGGTATAGACTCTCTTGAGGTAGATCCCATTGTGTGGCTTCTTCAAGACGCGCCCGTCTGATTTAGCGAAGAGGTATGCCCCCTTACCAAGACGAAGGTCATTGGCAAGGCGGGGTGATAGAATTTGGTATTTTATGGGAAGAACCGATTCCACACTATGGTTTAAAGGGAATGGGGTAAAATCTAAGGCAGTCTTATAGATTTCTCTGTCATCCCATAAGTGTTGTAGGGATAGATCAGGTTGATCTTCCATGGTCGACGAGACAGGAGGGAAACGGGTGCTAGAGATCATGTAAATGGTATTAGTTTTGGTTTTGGTGGCCTTTCCCCCTGTCTCTATTGGAGGAAGGGGGACATGCCTGAAGATGGGAGGAGTCTTTCATGGACCCGGAGGTAGGTGCAACATCATCTCAATTGACTGGACAAGAGTCAACACATCTTGGGGCCTTAGAGGTAGGGTAGGTGGTTCAAGGTACCATGCAGGAACTCCCAGTGTGGAATCCTATAGATTGCAGGTTGCCAAGATAGACTTACTCATGATCCCGGATGGTAGGAAAAGGAAAAGGAAAAGGATCGTGTTGAGTGGGAATGAACCCCAATGTTTCCCTGGTAACTAAGGTTGGGATTGTGACTGATTTTGCTAATGCGGATGGGGTTGCGACTATGAATGGAGCTTCCGCTACGGTTGGTGCAGCGGCTATGGTTGGAGTTTAGGTGCAGCAGTGTTGGATGAGAGCATGCACAAATATGCAATCTCGCTTGGTGCCGGTGAAGGAGGTAAGAACGGGAAGGAAGTTGTCATGGTCATATCAGGGAACAACCTGGGACCTACAGCCAACAATGAAGGAGTGGCTGCATTTTCGAAGGAAGTATCCATAGTGGGGAATTGGCTGGTGTAGTCGGCGCCTGCGGATCATGGTAAGTTAGTTGATCCACGGTCACAATTTTACCATCATGAGGGAACATTATAAGGTGGAACACATTGGATTCCATGGCTCTCATGGCATACATGTAGCTTCATCCCAAGAATAGGTTATAGTCCAACTGTGCATTGACCACCTCTATGTCAATTAGGACTGTCTTCCCTACTAAAGTGATGGGGACGTGTGAAAGGATGCCTTGGGATCTGGTGGGGTGGTCATCATAAGAACGGAGTGTAGTAGTAGATGGTTGCAGGATTGGGGACCTGAGTTTTTGCCAGATAGATGTTGACATCACACAGGTGGATGCCCCTTCATTGATGATGCATCGATGGACTACCAAATTCTAGATTGAGACCTGCATTTGGAAGGCGATGGTGGATGGCATTTTGGGCTCTCCTTTGTCCAAATCAAAAGTGATCAATTTGGAATCGGAGGGGTCCATCGCACCTAGTGCGGATAACAACACTTTTTGTTGCAGTGGGAACGTTTTGAGCACTTTGAGAGTGGACATGGCCATAGGTGACTGGGCCAAGTCATCAACGATGCCATAGTTGACTTCTGCTCTTGCAGTGGTGTTATTGGCGAGACACCTATAGGGGAGACGCAGACCTTTGGCTGCCCCATCCATGGTAGGTGGAGGAATGTGAAGAGGAGTGTTGGATGTGAATGGTGCTGATGCATCAGCGGTTTCGATAGTGGACCCATATTGGTTCCTCCTAGTCTGCAAGTTGACTTCTTTAGTTGTCATGATTAGCAAGTGATGAACTCTTGTTTCTGCGAGAGGGGGAACAAGGGGAGTTGTGGGGGCAGGTTGGGGTAAGGGTGCGGTTGCTACCAATCCTTCAAGTGGTAACGAGTTTTGGAGCACCATGGGTGGGGGGCCTGGTAGTGCTAGGTTGGGTTGAGCTGGGGTAGACGTATTGGTGTCGTCCTGCGCTTTGTTCTGAAAAACCTTCTTGGGGTGACCCATGAAGGGGCACTCATGCGTATAGTGCCCGTAGACATCGCATAGTTTGCAGGGTTGATTTGTGCATAACAGAGCGTTGCATCTCGGTGGGTTTGGTTACCAAGGATTTTGAGTTGGTCAGTTTGCCCCGACGTTGTTGGGAGGATTTGGTTGTTGACCGCATCCTTGTGGTTGGTTGTTGTTTTGATTCCTGACTCGGTTGTTTCCGGTTTGCCCTTGTTGATTGTTGGGGGTTGGCTGGTTAGGGCGGTATTTCTATGCAAACACTTGTCCCAAAGGTGTTGGGGGAGCTGGGGTTGGGGCTTGCGTGGCTTGCACTGGTGATGCATAGTAGACTTGGGGGGCAGGGGGTGCCACAAATGTGTGAATCTATCCT
This sequence comes from Pseudotsuga menziesii, assembly GCA_001517045.1. Taxonomy (NCBI): domain Eukaryota; kingdom Viridiplantae; phylum Streptophyta; class Pinopsida; order Pinales; family Pinaceae; genus Pseudotsuga; species Pseudotsuga menziesii. The sequence goes on along the minus strand of LPNX010980070.1, from coordinate 142,656 downwards.
ACATATTGTTGTTCCCGCCAAGTAGGTGCATGGGTCTGTTGCTGTGGCGCAGGTTGTGCATAGGAGGTTGTAGCTCTAGATTGAGACATCATTCTTGCATAGTCAAAATCTTGGTTTGGGTAGGCAACAATGGGGGTGTTTCTTGGTTGCGGTGGCATCATAGGTGGTGCCGAGTGATGTTGTGTTTAGTTGGAGATAAAACCTATGATGCCATCTGTAGCATGGGATGCTACCAACACATCTTGGTAGGAGGTTCCTGCACGAGGAGCGTCTGGGATGATGGTGTAGAGGTATCTAGACTGCGCATAAATGAGGTCAAACTATTGGGCCTTCAAGATGGCCTCTTCCTTTGTTTGGGGACGTTCGGAGGAAGCGTCCTTCGCTATAGGTGACATCAATGTTTTCAAGAACCAGTCAAGGAAGATCCTATCATCAAGCCTGATCTTGCAAAAGCTGCGACGTTACCTCCATTCATGGATGTGGTCGGTGATGTGGGTTGTAGTGTTTTGGTGGCAAGATAGCAATATTTCCACCCCTTCATCATATATTATGGGGAGTTGGAAATATTGCATGAACATAAAGGCCAAGAAGTTGAAGTCTAGGTACTTGGCTTGTGGTAGCTCAATGTACCACTTGGCTGCAACACCTCTAAGGGTGTGTTGGAACAGTCTAAGTCTGATCGAGTCATCGACAATGTTGTTTGATGAGAACCATAGATGAAACATCATTATATGGTTTTGGGGGCACTCCCCTCCCTTCCCTTCAAACTTAGGAATGTCTGAAGGGAGCTTGGTTGGCATGGAGGGCCAAAAAGATTGATGACAGATAGGGTCATTGGTTAACCTGGCTAAGTTAGGCAAGTTGAGGCGTGCCATGAAAATGAGGTTTGACCCAAGGTTAATATAGGAGGGACCGGCGACGGTGGCGGGGTTTGCAGGAACATAATGTCCCTGAATGACTGGGGGCACCTGTGGCACAGTTGTGGATGGGTCATTGTCCCCAGGTATGGCAAGTGGGATGGTGTGACTGGAAGGGCCACTGGTCGCCAAACTGTAGTAGGAATTTCTCCCTAGATACGAGCAGGAACGGCTACCTTCTGTCTATAGGACAGAAGGGTAGGATTCCTATAGATGGAAAAGGAACCTGCAAGAAAGAGTTAGTGAACCATACAAAACCCTACAAGAAACCTGTTACAAAAATGAAAATATGACAACAAGCAATCAATGGAGAACCTGCAATGGAAATGTTAGCAAACACTAAACTAATAAGAAGAAATGCACATTATACCTTTTGGTTTTTTGATGAAATGGGCCACCATGCCCTAGCTGGGACCTACCTCTCTATGGAATGGGGATTAGCTAATGTAGCAAAGGAGCATATGGAGGAAAGGGGTGAATGGCTTGAGAAATGTGGGTCTCAAGGCACTCACGCGGGCAGAGTAATGGTAGGGAGAGAAGGAGTGTGTTGAGAGTGACCCCCACCCCTGTATTTATAGTTTTTTCTTGAGCTTTTAGGGTTTTAAGCCCTTGTTTAAGGCTTTATCCCCTTTCTCCCAATTCTTAGCTCCTTTAGGGATTTTAAGCTCCTTTGAGGGGTTTTATCCCCTTTTTGGAGGTTTTGGCCCCTATGAGAGCTATGTTGGCTCTTTTTAGGAGAGTTTAAGCTCTTTTTTATGTTTTTGAGCCTTTGTAAGGGTGTGGGGGTCAATGAGGGTAATGAAATAGATGTATTTGGGTGGTGTAGGTCACGTAGAGCTCATCAAGGGATTTTTTGGGTTAACATGGCCCCTATGGCGAATTCGGCCAACGTTAAAGTATGGCCCTTGTTTTTCTTCTTCGACTTCCCAGACACCGCCAAGATGTTGCTCTGTGCAACTTCCTTGGCTTTGGTCGCAGCCTCCGCGTCTGCCTGGTCAACCTTCTCTACCCATGTGCCCTATCCCCACATGTTCGACATCATGTCGCAGGATCAAAACTCACACAATAGAATAGAAGTACGCAATCACACTGTGAGCACTCTAATTCTCATAGGAGCGAAAGCTGGAGATATCAAATGATTTCTGCTCACAGATATACTCTTCAAGCAGATGATGATAAAGTTCATTGTAATTTATCGCGAGATCCGGCACTGAGGGCCCTGTCGAATTCACCTTTAGTTACCGTTATCCTCCATGGATTTGGATAATAGATTCACTATTGTCATTGAGGTTGTTCTTCTTGTTGAAGATTCAATGACTCAGATAGAAATCACTATTTTCGTTTAGGTTGTTCTTCTGGTTGAATATTCAATGACTCGGACAAAAAACACAAGACAAATGTGTGTGTATAATGGTTTAGATTTAGCACTTAAGGTCGGTGTCACGCGAAAGGGAAGGAAAGCGGTACCTATATAAGAATCACTATTACATAACAGGGTCATTCCTTGCATTTTCTTTTGTAGTAGTTTTTTTAAAGGAGAAAGGATATCTTTCTTGAGTTAGTTATAACTCAAATCTCTGGTCTAATATTATGATCGCTCTTCATTAACTTTATATTAATGGCATAGAGGGCCCGCTCGAGTTAATACATGTTTTTGATTGTTTAACCGTGAGTACAAGGAAATGACTTTGGTTCATCTTGTTAATAATTACAGTGTAGGTTCACGGTCAGGCATTTTGTACCGTGCAAAGGAAGAGAGGACGACCTCTTTCTAGAAAAGACATTTACCATAGTAATCTCTACGTTGAAGAGATGACAATACCATTCTTACCTTATGCTTACATACGTTCCATTAATGTTCTTTTATTTAGCACACTAAATAAGTTAGCGAACATTTTTAATGGATAAAAGAAATCAAGTTTTATTTAAAATAAAATGGTTTTGTACCATACTAAACAAGTGGAATAAGCAACAAAGTTGCTTAGTACCTGCCTCCTAAGAAGAGATTGGAAATATATAGCAATAGGATAATTTTGCAATAAAAATATATGATAAAACAAATATAATTACAATTTGAAAGAAATTAAAACAAAAATGAATTAAAAAATGTCCATTTAAATACGATATAGGTTATTGCAATGTAGCATAAAACAAGCATATTCAAGCTTCCTTACATACTTCTAGTAATATTCTTGACTTATGTTATAAAAATATGCAAGTTTTTTTATAGATAATTTTATAGAATTTAAATATTAAATATTCAATAGTTAAGATTATTATTAAAATCATCTTATCTATTATTAAATAAAATATTAGTTTTTTAACCTATTGAAAAATCAATTATAATTTTCAATTCTATAAATATTGAATTTTAAATCATTTATAAATTAAGTTTTATTGTTAATTTAATCTTATTTATTATTAAGTTAAATATTAGTTTTTTAATCTAGTAAAAAATAAAATATAATTTTTTTATTTAATAACAATTCATTAACTTCAAATACTGAAATTTAAAGACTTGCGANTTTATTATTAAGTTAAATATTAGTTTTTTAATCTAGTAAAAAATAAAATATAATTTTTTTATTTAATAACAATTCATTAACTTAAAATACTGAAATTTAAAGACTCGCCANAAACAAAATAATATTTTTACACTTAATTAATGTAAATTAAAACACACTTCAAATTTTAAGACTCAAAAACAAAATAAATTCTTTAGTCATTTATTTACAAATTTTAATTAGCGTAAAATGATATGCANAAAAACAAAATAAATTCTTTAGTCATTTATTTACAAATTTTAATTAGCATAAAATGATATGCATTTCTATTTACCAGTCACCTCATTATTAGTAAACTGGGGTTCTAAATCTATGATTTATTTATGGGTTCACTTGTAATACTAATTATTAAAACAAATTCATAAATTCTATTATGGCAATAGCTATCTATTGAGGGGCATAGCATTTAATGTGGTTGGATCTCCAACAATTCAAGATTCAACGATCATGAAGTTTGTTGCAACTGCATTAAATGCTCTGCAACTCAATCGATAGCTCTTGTCTTCTATTATCACTAATCACTTGCTAATCTTATACTACACCTGGTTGATTCATTCGCTCAAGGATTTATTCATTCCCTCAAGGATTTGAATAAGGAAACCTTTGCAACCCTTGTGCACATTAGACTTAGTTTGCATAGCCGGTAGCTATCTGGCTTACTGTGGGGTTTTATTGCAGTGAAAACAATAGAGAGAGTTTTAATCAAACTCAAGTGGGTAAAGTATTATAATATTTGAGCAGAATTGAAAATATAGGGAGCTACCAACTAATGTTGACCAGACTTAATCTTACATTAAAATAAATCTTGTGCGCGTACCGTGAGAGAAGTGTTGACATTATTGGTGGGTGGGGTGTAGAGGTGGGTTCCTTCATTGCTAAAATGTTAAAAAAAACGCGGAAATTGGAATCTTCTACCACGCGTTAGTAGGGCTTTGTTTGAGGAATTGACAATAAAGAAAGTAAGTGGTCAACTTTATCGTGAAAAGTATTATAGAGCGCTGCCAAATGTTACGCACCGGAATTTTGACGTATGTCATGCGTGGAATGTGTAATCCCCCTTATCTTTATCATGCGATGACTCGTGTCAGTTGACGGTTTTGAATAATCAAATATTAAACATTCTATACATTGTTAAGTAGTCTTCAGTCCAACTTTAGGCTGGAATACGAAACAAAATTTCTCCTATATTATTAATCGAAGATTAATTAAAAAAATTATGGGCTCTTAATGCAATATAAAGATCAGGGATCTTCACAACATGTGGCAGACTGAATGGACAACAGGAGAGACCAGCGATAGCAAAAACTCTT
>LPNX010980070.1:89764-134621 GCA_001517045.1 Pseudotsuga menziesii | reverse complement strand
GGCAGATGGAGGACATGCCCGGCCCCAGAGTCATGGGAGACATGGTCATTCTACCCACTGCTCAGATTCTGATAATCAATGGTGCCAAGAATGGCACGGCTGGTTGGCAGTTAGCCCGGGAGCCTGCATTGACGCACTGGTAGTCTTTCGATTGCAGCCCATCTGAGCGCTTCTTCATCATCCTCGCCTCCTCCTCCTCTTCGACCACTGAAAGAGCTGGAGATGTTTAGATGATTATCTTCACCAGTCCACCCAGGTTCGAATTCCATAGAGATTGACATGTTCTTGACGATTAATTCCCCTCCTAGTCGTTCACAGCATGGTTGGGAAACCTGCTTTATAAAAGCTAAGAAAACAACTAGAAAGACCGAGAGAAAAAACTCGTTTTGACAAAGTTTAAGTGGAAAAACTGAGGAAATCTAAGAACTTGGTGGATACGCAAAGTAAAATCCTATATTTGACTGAGGCTGTCTGCCATTCATTTATTAGAAATTTTGTTCACGCATTGCCCAACAGGAAATGATCACTCCATGAAATTAGCATGTTACAAACTCCAGCGATGCAATCTGTCACGAGAAAATCAGGGAGGATTTAAGTCTAAAAATTCAAAAAAGGCATACACATGACGTATGCGCATACCTCACCAGATTACTGCCACTTGGCAATGGGATAAAAATTTGATTTTTTTAATTTTAAATTATGATGTCATCTTGCCACATGTCGACTGAAATCCAGATACCAAACCCCAATGTTGACATCATCGCCTCTCAACCAATCAGCTGTTTAGAAAAGTAGATTTTTAACAAAATTAAAAAAAAATATTTTGCAAACGCTAAAGTATGACTTAGGAAAACAGGTTTGATTTTTTAAAGCTGCGCCAAAAAACACCAGGTAATCCCCAAATTCAACGAGGTTTGAAATCGAACGATTGCAATATACCAGCCGGAGGCAGGTATAATAAGTTAGCGAACATTTTTAATGGATAAAAGGAACCAAGTTTTATTTAAAAGAAAATGGTTATCCTCGAGGATAAAGATATATTTGAGTGGTGAAAAGAAAATTTGGGATTTTAATATGTTATTATTAGTTAAAAATAATGTATTAATTATAGTTACTTTAAGTTAAAAATTAGTTTGATAAAGATTAAATATTTTCTTTGCTAAAGATATTGATAAATATAAAGATTATGATAATTATTAAAATTCGTTGAGATGAGAGTAATTTTCATTCATATTAACTTTAATACCTTTATCTTATGTTGTAGGTTGTTTTAAGGGTCAAATTGATTACTAAAGACCAAAGAGTCAAAATGATGACTAAAGACCAAATTCCAAACTAATTATGATTAGCCTTTACAAATCCAATTTTGAGTAATTGAAGTGAGGACTTTTTAAAGCTAAAATCCTTGATTAAAGGAAAAGATTCTTGAAAATAATGTAAGGTGTTTGCAAATGTTCTCTCAAGAGAGACTTGAGAAACTAGAATATAAATGGACAAGAAGATAAAATTGCACTGGATAAGCTGCACAATTGTAATTCACTTTGTGAAACACAATAATAAAATATTGGCCATACTTGGTGGACATAGCCTATATTTGGGGTGAACCATGTACATTGATGTCCCTCTCTTGCATTGTGTCTTAATGATGTATTTGATTCAAGTTAATGCTCCATAATTCTATGTTGTTAAAATAATACTTATCCTCTTTATTGGTAAATGAAGATTGGATTGTGGATGATGTTATCTAGATTTATGATAAGACTATGTACATAAGAGTAAATGAAGGTTAATGTACAAAAGAAACTAAAGCAGTAATATAACATTATTATTAATGAATAATAGTTAATGGATGGTCAACGTTGTATATATACGATGAGCCAATAAGTTAGTTGATGAATTATCTTTGAAATTAGAATTATAGCACTAATGGTAAATCCAACAATGTATAGTTGAGTTTATTGAGTTTGAAGGTTATTAATAATGACTCAGTTAATATCAAAAGTATATCGTTATAAGTGGAATAAGAATTCCATATATATTGTGTATGATTTTTAATATGAGCCCATGTGTATCTATGTTCCTTTCATATAACTAGATACTTTAAATTGAAAACTATATATATCCATACATTGTATTTAGTCTATAGAAAACAAGTTCCCCTCAAGATGGCTTGAGCATTAACTATCCATAAATACCAAGGGTTGACATTAACAAGATCAACCATCGACATTGGTAACATTGAATGTCAAGGCTTGACCTTCACAACAATGTCTCAGACTACAACATTACAAGGAATGTGAATCGCACCAACATTCTCCTTCAAACCATATGCAAAGATGAACGAAACTTCCTACGTCTCACTTCGAAAAGAAGAAAAACATCGCCTACATACTCTATCTCTTCTTGGCTCCAAAAAATAATTCAACAGACTTTTAATAATTCATAGTTGATGTACATATTTATACTATGGGAAAATTGCTTATATTCTAATTATTATGTCACAAATTTCTCTATAACACAACTTTTTTCTCTTTCTACAACATATAGAACTTCATCTGAGAGTTTCACTTCCCTGATTTTGAGGTATGGTAGTTAATTGCAAGACTTATTCCTAACCTGACGATGGTAATTTTCGGTTTATTTATATGCTTGAAGCTACCAAGTGGGCTATTCTTCAGAATCTTTGTTGTCTAACAATTTTTCAAGACTGAATTGAAATGCAGATAGAAAATTTGAACATGATAATAATCGTTCTTGTTGTTATCCATTTGCGGTAATGTTCAAAGGTGAAACGTGCTGCTGGAGTCCAATGGAATTGAAACTCTGAATTAAACTCAAAGACATCGTCGTGATGTCATATACTATTTCTTTCTTATTAGGATAAAATTCATTGACCATTATGTGTTGATTTGTATACACAATACTTTTAATAGGTTAATATTTTAGTTTTGTGTTGGATTTTTTCTTAAGTATTTAATATTTTAATATATATAGTTTTCTAAGAAAACTTTAAATTTATTTAATTATTAAAAGATTACCCAAATATATAATATTTTAAGTCAGGGATGATTTTAAGGAACCATACTTATTTAAAAGTGTATAAATGTTGGTGAAATGTTGGCCAATATTACCAATTCTTAAAACGGAAACTATAAAATGAATGGCGATATTTTTCAAAAAATATTTTAATTTCCAAGGATTTTATATCGTTTATATAATAATTTGGCGATTTTTAGGGTGAAAAAATTTTACCCCATCAAAATTGGGCGAAACGGGACTTCAAAAAACGCAAAATGGCGAATCTTTTTGGGGAGAAAAACATGGAATAATAGCCCACTGGGCTAAAATTCGCCCCTAAAATCATCCTTGTTTTAGGTTTTTGGATATTTTCTTAATTTTTAAATATATAATATTTTTAATATATAGGGTTTTGTAGAAAAACTTAAATATAAAAAGCTTGTCAGAATAATATATTTTTTATAATTTAGGAATGAATATTTTAATTATTTATTTTTATTATTCAAGTAATTAATTAATAGTTATATGAATATATTAGTTAGTTAATTAATTACTAATTAATTAATTACAAAACTAAATATAAAACTTTAATCATGTTATTGTTAATCTATTTTATTATATTTAAACAATAATAAAATCAAACATGGATTTAAAAGCAAATAGTTTCAGTAATTTAATAACAGTATTGGATCGAAGATCTATAGGTTCTTATTTTCCATCTCAAGGATCCAAATCAAACTAAGAGACTATATAAATCGCAAATTACAGTAATCAACTATCAAATCTTTTAGACAATCTATTATAGATTTTGTTTAAATAAGCACATATGGATCGAAGATTCTAATTAACATCCACTAAGTAAGTGCATGACAATGAAAAACAAATCCAAACAAATCTATTACTTTCACCAACTCATATGCTAGCTATTAGAGCTATATTTACGGCATCAAAAACTCAGTCATGAAACAAGTATCGTTTTTCCATCCAACCAAAGATATCATCAATAGTCGAGTCTTAAACCACAAAGATTTTAACTTCTTAAGAAATTGTAGACCCTATGGGTCATATTAATTAATGCAACAAATACAGTAAAAATAGGGTCGTAAGTAGACATCGTGGCTAGCCCAATCTACACAGAGGCAAAGCCTCAGTAGAGTATTCACATACAACCATCGTGTTCATCACATGATCACAGCATTTATAACTATAAACAAAGGTAGTATTACTCATGGTCGTAAGACCATCAATGATTGCAGTCGGATGGCTTGACACAAAATAGCATATAAAAACACACAGAGATAAAACAAAAAAACAATCATTGAATTTACACAGTCGAAGACCGACACCCTTTTGTATTTAGAACAACATATATATATATATATAAGAGTGGTTGTAAGACCATTGTCGATGGATTCCACAATAAATTTAAAACCCCAACATTAAACAGTATGGCAATACGACCAGAAAATTGCACCCAAACCCTGAGAAGGGTTTACAAAAAAAACACATATGCATCTGACAACTTAAAACACTTGTCATTTAATCAATGTGGCTACCATTTGGAGCCCACACAACCCCTGTCCAGCATGACCTGCAACCACGACATAGACACGGGTAGTAGGGGTCGAAATCTTAATAACGAAAATAGACACGGGTAATAGGGGTCGAAATCTTAATAACGAAAAGAAAAAACAAACAGAGGCTTAACTAAGCAATATTTTCCTTACCTGTGCGTTTGGAAACGCAGGCCTGGGAGGAGGTGACCCTGTTGCCTCCCTCTCCAACGCCATAACCTACATTTTTTGTTCATTGTGGTTAGGAAATATTTCCTTAGCAATTTAAAAAAAAATAACTTGAAGTATGGGACAAACCTCACCTTTGTGAAAAGGCAGAGATGGATAGGGGTTGGCTCCTCTGGAGCACCCTTCATTAGAGGAAATTTGAGGTCTAAAATGGGCCTCCTAAGGAAAATGATAAAATAATAGTTATTAATTTTGGAGGAAGAATGAAAAAAACTACTTTTTTTGTTCATATTTTCGACATATCTCCCTGTGTTTTTACTCAAATTCTGAGTGGGAGAGCTCCTTGGATGCGGAATTTAATTCCAAATCCAACGAGTACCCACACTACATACTTTTGGCAGACCCTGCTACCCCCAAAACAAGAAATTCCTAAAAAAACTTGATGATGACATCATCATCATGTTTTTTTAGGTATTTATTATTTTTGCGGTAGAGGGGTCCATCAAAAGTATGCAGTGTGGGTACTAGTTGGATGCTGAATTAAATTCCACATCCAACAAGCTCTCCCGCCTGAAATTTGAGTAAAAACAAAGGGAGATATGTCTAAAATACGAACAAAAAAAGTAGTTTTCTTTTATGACAAATATGTCAATTCAACCATTATGGTTGACTCATTTTATTGAAATTATATTGGTTCTTGAATTCCAACTCACAAAATTGATCGTTGGCGCATTTTCTTATAAGGCCCATTTTAGACCCCAAATTTCCTCTAATGATTCCTCCTCTGTCTGCAAAACAAAAAACAAAAAAATGCAGTTAGAGTCCTTTAAACATTTTTTTATGAAATCAACAGGAACAAACTTCATTGAAAATGATTACCTATACAGAGAGTGTGATCGACGAAATGGTGGCAAGGCAAGTTCTGTTCTATAGTCCTCCATGGAATTCGAAGAAGCTCTTTGAAACACCTTGAGAAGGACAAAAACAAAGAACTATTAACACTTGCCTAAAAACTAGGACCAACACTTGGCAAACAAAATCAAAGTTCAACGACCCTTGCTGACCACATAAAGGTCTAAACAACTCGTTTTTCCACTATAGTCAGGGCAAAGCCTTCAGCTCATGTCGACTACATAAGAAGCGAGAACCACCTGCACACTTTCACCATGACCAAAGCTCGACTTTGTGTCTTCTCACCAAACCAACTTGCAAATGAGGTTCCCAACACAAAACTAGCACATTAAACTGGTCTAAAAACCCTAAGTCCCATCTGAACAGATGGATGGTGGAGGGAGCACCACATATCCAACTAAAGGACTTGGTTGCGTTGTCAACTCACAACCAAGTCATGAGTTATTGCCAAGGTCAACCAAGGAAAACACAATAACCATCGACAACGCAATCATTTAAGACCTTAATCTTTGCAATCACCTTTTGGTTATAACCTATGACAAGAATCTTCGCGGTGATGGGACCGTGGCATGTAATGCCTCCATGTATTATGCCAAGTTCTACACCCTTCTTACACTATAACCATAGTGTTATATATATTGCTAAGATCACCAAATTATATTATCACCATAGTGCTATGTTGTACCCAGGCCTTTGAATTACTATTACAACAATAGCATATTATTATGCCTTTAACATCGAAATACTTTGCAAACATTGTGTTTACATCATGCCATTAATATTTAAATACTTTGCAAATCATTGTATAACCATATGATATCGTATATAAACCATAACCAACAATGACCATAAATGAAGTGCATTATAGGCCAAACCATGTAGTCTGATGCCAACATTAAGTCATAAACCTTCACTATGTATTTAAATAACAAGAGGTCACCATATGGAGGAACCATATGCTTTACAAACCCTAAGCACCTTGTGCTTAAGGGAAGGTCACTACACACCATACTATAAACTATGGTAAGGCCAAGCCCTTTAAATTACATTACAACTTACCGACTAGGGTCAAGACCATGGACAGTCTCCCATGCCTGAGGCTAGTTTCAACCTACTATAAAGAATAAACAATAAAGAACACATAACAAAAAATGAAATACATCACCTGGAGGTTCGAGGAGGAGCTAGCCATTGTAATCTTTCAGCAAAGTAATCACACAGGACAAGGATATTAAAAATAGCAGAAATAAAAACACAGAAAATTTGTTAAGCAAACATGGAACTAATACATGTAAAAAAAAAATATTTACGATTTTTAGGTGTTACCAGAAAACCATATTTTTTCGAATGAGTAGTTTACTATAGAATATTTTTAATTTAGTTTCATTACTCGTTACAATATTGAAATTTAATTTTATATTTTATAATTACATACCTAATAAGAAAAATGAATAAACTCAATAACTTATTTGTTTTACATAATTTAATAAACAATAAGTATTTGTTTTACATAATTTAATAAACAATAGCATATATTTTTTTACATGGTATAGTATCTAATTGAGTAAACAATCTTATACATTGTTCCGAGTCCATTAAATCTAAATTCACAGATTACCATAGCATTGACCTAAAAGTAGTAAAGGAATCCATAATCTTAATGTATATCGTTAAGTATGGAGATTTTGTGTAAATTAGTAACTAATCAACATATTTTCACTTCATTTATTAATAAAATTTCATCTTTTCCACATTAAATCTATACTCACAAGTTATCACCATTAACTTGAAAGAAGTAAAGTTATCGTTACCAAAATTATAAAATATGAAAATAAACACAATAAAATTATGGTGAGGCTTAACTAAATAATCATTAGCAAAAATATGGAATATATCAATGACATTTAATTAGAAAATGAAATTCCAAATTATGAAATACATTAATGATAGAAATATAAAATATTGAAAATTACCTAAAAGATATAAGTTTCAACTAGTGTTATCTCTTTATAAGAATAATAAATATAGTGTGATCTCTTTATAAGAATAATAAATATATGATGTTGTTATGAAAAATAAGTGTAGTTAAACCCTTAACTTATATGAGGAAAATCTTTTATATTTATAAATCATTAAAACAATTTGATTTATTGCTTCCCCATTTTATTATATATACAAACTTCTAGATCTAATCTTAACCCAAACAAACTTTTTACATATACACAACCTATTATTTTTTTCCATTCATAAGTGTTTGATCTAAGCTCAGTCCCCAAATTATATGGGTATTATCGAGGCATGGCACAAGAATCCTTCAGCCTCCTCACATCTGCCTCTTTTTCTTCTGTGGAATATATGGTTATCCCGAAATTATGCTCTCTTTGAAGAAAAAAGGGTGGGAATTGTCTCAACCTGCCTCAGAATTTCAGATCAATTCTCACTATTTCCATTCATCAAGAAAAAATCAAATGTGTCATGTCCCAAATTTTGCATTGGGTCACAATGGCCTAATAGCATTTGCCATATTCATTAGAGTTTGTCAAATTGATGCTAAGGGTCAAATAATTGCCAAGGAGGAAAATTACTAGTTTCCTAGGTTGGGGGTGGAAGCTTTGGGATTTGGACTAAGGGGGACAATAAATGATGTTTGAAAATTATAATGGCATAAATATTTAATAAAGGAGATAAATAACTAAATACAAGGGAAAATAAAAGTGGCATTTAATCATGAAGACACATGGAGAATGTGGGACCCACACAAGCTAGATTTTCTATGCCACATGGCATCCTCCTCTTGTCATTTCGAATCCATAAGAAGACCAAGGGTCTTGCAATGAGTTGGAAGGTCAATATACATGGCATGAATCAATTCAGGTCGAATTGGAGTGGAAGAGTAACTCCCATGGAAGAGGAAGAGGCATTTTGGAGCTAGTGAGACACTTGGACTAGATTCCCTAGCTCTATGACAACAATGACGATGACACAAATCAGATCTGAAAGATGAAATATGACATATTTGACATGTCAAGTCGAAATAGAGTATCCAAGAGGTCTCTCATGCGAGTTGGGGAAGCTCAATGGGTTCCTACTCAAACTGGGGGAAGATGGAAAGCTAGGAGAGGGAGGACACATGGAAAATCTTGAGCTCACACCCAAATTATAATTGGCTTGATTTTGTGGGTGGATTGGTAACCTTAGAAGCGTAAGGATGCTTATAAAATACAGGAATCAACCAAGAAAATAGCTTTTTATCATTTGAGAAATTGTCATTTGTGAATTGTGAGAGCTAGTGGATGACTAGTCTTCTTGCCTTAGCCAATTTCAAGGGCGAAAGATTCCCATCCAAGTTGGTGTTTGGAGAGGCCACTTGTAACACCTCGGTTTTTGACCCCGTTTGCATTAAAATGTATATGATGTATATATTTTAATTAATCATGGTGAGGAGCTAAAGGAAAAGGCCTTGCCATGGATTATCGTTTCATGTTTCAGCGATTAAAATCGATGCCGACGATATTTTGTGCTAGCAAGGAACGATATAATGTTGGACACCATGTAAATATGCATTTTAATTAAAATACCCACAACCAACTATGTCAATGCAACCATAATGAAAAGGGCATGGTTTCCTAAGGATAAGGGGGGGGATGTCTAAGCCTTGGGAGCCATTGGGAAACAGCCAAGCGTCAAAAGGTGAGCCCATCTAGCTGTCAACCATATTTTGTCTTACTCACCTTTGCTTCTCTCATTCAACCATCGAATTAATTCCCTGGAGTTAGTTGGGGGCAGTTATTTCCCTAGGAAAATATCTACATGGGAAGCGTCAGTATTGGCAGGACTGTCAGCCCTTTCCCACACGCTCACGCATACCCAGGGGCAGAACACATTCAGTTCCTCACGTGGGCAGGGAACCATCCATTCGATCATTCTGTCATCCCTCATTCCAAATGCATGCAAACACTCATTTTCCTCATGTAGGCAGGCATTTGCGACTGTTCTTCATTCCCTATTTTGCTGTGTAACTCCCTTCACAATAGGGGTTGTGTTCTTACTCCTACATGGGATAGGAAATCATGGTTGTCTTCTTCATAAATTTTGGGTGATGTGAGTCGTTTTGGCCATGTTAGGGCCATAAATGACTCTGGAAGTCGACCATCACAATCTGAGGTGTGTAATTCCATTTCCCTACCCGAATCGGCATCGGTGGTGTTCTCCTTTCCAATCCCAGAGATGTTATTTGCTATGTGTATACCGTTATTGGTCTCTGGACTGTTTTGGAGTGGAAATGGGGTCTAAGCTTGCTTGACAAACCTAGTGTGTGCAGGAGCCTCACAGACAGAGATAGAGGGCTGAATTTCTTCTCTACACCCCCTGAATAGCACTGGAAGGGAAGGCATGGCCCGAGGGACTACACAGCAGAGAAGGGGATGCTACCTTATGTTGGGTGTGTGTGGATGCCTTAGAATTTAGGTTTGTTTAGGTGCAGGTGTCCATAGCTCTTGGATTGAGCTCACTATCTTAGTAGCTAGCCTTTCCAGCTTCGGTATAGCCTGATAAACCCAACTGTGTTGGCTTGGCTGAGTTGTGTATCCTTGGCTATGTGTAAGCCTACTAGTTTCCCCTTATTCCTTGTGGAATCATGCCCATCTCAGGGGTGGAAGTGCTTCTGAGTGATTGATGAGCACATTGGACAATGGTTGGGTTGAACGTTTCAGCGACGTAGCTGGTTGAGGAATAACTTTATGTTAAAGATAAGTATCTTCTTGTGCTTAAACCCTGGCAAATTTATTGTTTTGTAAATGAAGATGATGAATGCTTAAATGTGTGAATGATATGTATTTTCTTCCATTGTATGTTAAGTAATAATACACCTATGTGTGTATTGTGATAATTTGCATCTATGCATGCTTTTATTCCACAGCATTATACATTTTTATTATATATGTTCATGGGGCTTAGTAGCTGTGGGTTGATAGCTAACAGCTATGTGAGTCACGTCCTCTCCGCCGAGTCAAGGGGTGGGGACGTGACACCACTCAAGTCTTTCATGGAGCTTTAATGGAGTCTTATTTTCAGGAGTAAGTTACAGGCCAGATTGTGTATTCTTCTATTGCGGCACTTTCTCTCAACCATTTCTAGTTTTTATGGCATATTCTTACTCATGGAGGGATTGCACTTTGGGTGAGCTATTGATCTCTTTAGGGAATCTTCTAATTCTCCATTATTTTATGTTCTGATGTAAATTATCTTTATTTCAATTTCATAATACTCTCAGGTTGAAATGCCAAAATATTTCATGTAAAAATGTTAAACAATGAAGAAATAGTGCCATTTCCCCACTATCTTGTTGCGCGCCATTGTAATGCTAATGATTTTGAATTGGGATATATTTTCATTGTCCATTACTAATTGTAATAAGATCTACATTCTGTGTTCTTCAATCTCAGAAAGTATCAGGTCGAAAGATCAAATGCTTGTAAGGAAACGTTATTATTAATGAGCAAACAATGACCATTTCCCCACTACATTGATGTATGCTATGATAATGTTGATTATTTCAAATGGAAGAATGTCTCTCTGATAAATGTATGATTAATGGACTTCCATTAATGTGTATTACAAGTTTCATGTTCGGTACTTAAGCATCGGAATCCATTTTACTCATTTTAATTGCATTGGGAGAAGATTTGGTGCCTTTTCCCCAAGGGTCGAAATTGTGATTTGGGAGTTGTTTGGGAGAGAGTCATAACAGCATGTATAAAATTAACCATGATGCATATTAGACCTTCAAATTTTCCCCCACACATCCCCTTCCTCTATTCATAAATTCGGGTGACTTTGGGATCATTTGAGAAGCCATTTCCGGCAATTACCTAGGGGGTATTGGAGCCCCAATTTGCTAGTAAAGAATCCTACTTTGAACGAAACATTAAACAATTTGCAGAAGTAATTAGGGAGGTCATAAAAAATCCCTTAAGTTCTAATATCATTCATTTACCTTCTGAGAAAATTTGGGAGCATTTGGGTCAATTTGTAGGTATAGACATCAAAACTAGTTAAGGTCGAAATTGGGGAAAAAGTGAAAAAAATGGCTATTTAATAAAATTATTAAAAATGGACATTACAGTGGTATCAGAGCATAATCTTGGCACCTTATTTGGTATGATATTTATGAGGACAAGAATTCAGGGACCACCATTAGATATTGAAACCCAAAAGTGTTTTTTGTTGAAGAGGAAACAATGACTAGGGATGAAAGGGGAACCTCATATGATGGTGAGGAACATATAAAAATCATTGAACCTATAAATGAAGACATGACCAAGAATATTAGGAAAGGATTCTAATTTTTGGCTATCCAAAGTTGGAACAAATATATTTATTTTAAGAAAATTAAGGGGGAAAATGCATCATCTTGCTTGAAGGAGCAAAAGGAGGAGACCCATGAACCATCTAGTTCTGAAATAGGTGAAGTAGTACATGAAGAGGATCAAAATTCAATCCCAAGTGACTCTTAAAAATATGAAGAGACATCACATGAGTATGAAGAAGCTTCTATTGAAAATACCGAAGATAAAGTTCGAGACACATTCTACCTTGGAAATGAAACAAAGAGAATCTACTAATGGATGCTTGAACTATGAAGGAGTACCTACTGATGGGTGCTCACAAATCTATGTTGGTGAAATAGAGATCATATTTCAAAATGTTTCTGCAATCCAAATTTCTAGTAAACATGAAAATGAAGACCTTGTAGCAGTTGAAGAAGAAACAATAGCAACTTCCCCATCACCACTTGATCTTCATGAAATTGGTCCAAGCAAGAAGGAAGAAGATGAGGAGGTTCATTTGCAAGAGCCTCATTTTATTGAAGGGTCATTAAATATGAATGAAAAAGAGATCCAAGAGTCCCTTAGAATAATACATGAAACTAAAGCATTGGTGTCAAATTCTTGTTGGAAAATTTCTTCATTGGAGGAGCCATCCTTCCTTGAATACATGGAGAAGATTCAAAGAGCGATGTGCAACATCAAAGGTAGTTTCATGTCTTTGAATTTTGATAGAAAAAATGTCATTGAGCTTAGTGAATGGTTACATGAATCCTACTTGAATAATAATGAAATTATTCATAAGCTCACAATTCAAAATGAGCAACTTCTTGAAAAGTTGCAAGACACTTGTTTTTCCTCCTATGTTTCAGATTGTCAAGTGGTAGATTGTTTGGAGGATTCTCATGACATGGTGGAACATGAGAAATGTGGAAATTTTAATTTTCTTGATGTGTTTGAATATTAACTTGAAGAGATCCAAACACTTGATGTGGTGGAAGAGGAACTTGAATTGTCTCTTGATGAAGGTTATGTAATTTTTAAAGAAAAGTATGATTCATCTACATTGGAACCAATCTATGACAAAGGTTTCACACTTTTAAAGGAGCTGCATGGTACTACCCATATGTATCCTTCCCATGATGAAACTTTTGCACTTTTTGATAATTTGGGTGAGTTATTCCATTCTCCTACATCCTACAATTCCATGTTTTGCAGAATTAGTCTCAAGGAAGTATGGGTGAAAGGGTTTTTTTTATGGTGCCACATGAGGAGTATGGAAATCCTAGATTTACTTTTTATAATGACATGGTTGGGGAACATTCTTATTCACATTTTTAGCAGCATCCTTTGTTACTTCATGATGATGCACATCTACATGGATGCACCTTTGATATGCATTTGAGTCACTTGAATACTCATGGTTTTTCTTGCTCCACACTTGGTTCATTTGATGTTTGAGGAACTTTATCCAACACTGGGTTGAATAGATTTATGATTGGAGAACATTTTTGTTTCCAGCCACATACTTTGTTATATCCTTATGATTCTCTCATTCATGGATGTATGGGTGAGACTTCTTTGAGTCATTTGAAGTCTCCTTGTTTCTCTTGCTCATTATTTGGTTCATATTTTAGTGGATATTCTTCATTCACTTCTTGGATGAAAGAATACATGGCTGACTATTTCGATGCATATCACATCCTTTTGGAGAAGCATTATAGGATGGGATCCGCACCTATGTCACTGGAGCAGATTTGATTGGTCACTTGAAGCTTATATGCACTTGGAAAATGGTGGTCTACTTACTTGGAGGTATAAGCACTTTCATGATTTTTTGATGAGGCACCTCCTTGATGTACATTTTTATTATGTAGTTATGTACTTTGATTATATATATTATGTAATCATGATGTGTGGAAGAATGCAGAAAAGCAAATGGGATCCATGAATTCTCTTTCCTAATGGTATGGGTTGGAGAGCACTCTTAATTGTTGGAGTGCAATACAAGCAATGGGACTTTGCGATAGTTTTTAGTCCCAATGATTTCAATTTTTTGGGAAACAAGTAGTATGGGAGATGTATTTCCCACTTAATAAAGTGATTTTAATCAGAGTAGTGTAGCAGTAAGCATGGTGGTTCCTCTCTCAAATATTCATGGAATTTCAAAGACTCAAAGTTGGGAAACTTAGTGGCAACTTCAAAGAATCATACATAAATTTGGTTCTTCAACACCCATGTTTGAAATTGCTTGAGGACAAGCAATATTGGGAAGGGAGGATTTATCATGTCCCAAATTTTTCATTGGGTCACAATGGCCTAATCACATTTTCCATATTCATTAGAGTTTGTCAAATTGATGCTAAGGGTCAAATAATTGCCAAGGAGGAAAATTACTAGTTTCCTAGGTTGGGGGTGGAAGCTTTGGGATTTGGACTAAGGGGGACAATAAATGATATTTTAAAATTAAAATGGAATACATATTTAATAAAGGATATAAATAAATAAATACAAGGGAAACTAAAAGTGGCATTTGATCATGAATACACATGGAGACTGTGGGACCCACACAAGCTAGATTTGCTATGCCACATGGCATCCTCCTCTTGTCATTTCGAATCCATAAGAAGAACAAGGGTCTTGGGATGAGTTGGAGGTCGATATACTTTGCATGAATCAATTTAGGTCGAATTGGAGTGGAAGAGTAACTCCCATGGAAGAGGAAGA
Organism: Pseudotsuga menziesii; assembly: GCA_001517045.1. NCBI lineage: Eukaryota > Viridiplantae > Streptophyta > Pinopsida > Pinales > Pinaceae > Pseudotsuga > Pseudotsuga menziesii. The sequence continues at coordinate 119,896 of LPNX010980070.1, read as the reverse complement.
GGCATTTTGGAGCTAGTGAGACACTTGGACTAAATTCCCTAGCTCTATGACAACAATCATGAAGATTCTATGAAACCTATGATAGAAATCAGATCTCAAGGCTGACATCTGACATATCTGACATGTCAATTCGAAATAGAGCATCCAAGAGGTATCTCATGTGAGTTGGGGAAGCTCAATGGGCTCCTACTCAAATTGGGGGAAGATGGAAGGCTAGGAAAGGGAGGACACATGGCAAATCTTGAGCCCACACCCAAATTCGAATTGGATCGAGTTTTTGGATGGATTGGTAACCTTAGAAGTATAAGGATTTTTATAAAATATAGGAATCAACCAAGGGAATAACTTTTGATCATTTGAGAAATTCTCATTTTTGAATTGTGAGAGCTAGTGGATGACTAGTTTTCTTGGCTTAGCCAATTTCGAGGGTGAAAGATTCCCATCCAAGTTGGTGTTTGGAGAGGCCAATCAGGTATTTCATGGAGATTTAATGGAGTCCTTTTTCAAGGTGTAATCTATATGGAAGCTTGTGGATTCTTCTATTGTAGTACTTTCTCTCAACCATTTTCATTTTTTATGGCATATTTTTGCTCATGGAGGGATTGCGCTTTGGGTGAGATATTGATCTCTTTGGGGAAGCTTCTAATGCTCCATTATTTTATGTTCTAATGTAAATTCTCTTTATTTCAATTTCAGAATACTCTCATGTCAAAATGCCAAAATATTTCATGTAAAAATGTTAAACAATGAAGAAATAGTGTCATTTCCCCGCTATCTTGTTGTGCACCATTGTAATTCTAATGATTTATAATTGGGAGAGATTTTAATTGTACATTACTGATTGTAATAATCTCAAAATTATTTGTTCTTCATTCTCAGAAAGTATTAGGTCGAAATATCGAATGGTTGTAAGGAAAAGTGATTATTAATGAGCAAACAATGACCATTTCCCCACTACATTGATGCATACTATGATAATGTTGATTATTTCGAATGGAAGAATGTCTATCTGATAAATGTATGATGAATGGACTGCAATTAATGTGTATTAAAATTTTCATGTTCGGTACTTAAGCATTGGAAGCCATTTTACTCATTTAAATTGCATTAGGAGAAGATTTGGTGCCTTTTCCCCAAGGGTCAAAATTGTGATTTGGGAGCTGTTTGGGAGAGAGTCATAAAAACATGTATAAACTGAATCATGATGTGTTTGAGACATTGGGATCATTTGAGAATCCATTTCTGGCAATTACCCAGGGGGAATTGGGGCCCCAATTTGCTAGTAAAGTCTCCTACTTTGAACAGAATAGTAAACAAGTTAAAGAAGTAATTGGGGGGGTCATAAAAAATCCCTGAAAAATCATATTTAATTTCTAATATTAGTCATGTACCTTCTAAGAAAATTTGGGAGCATTTGGGTCAATTTGGAGGTCTATACATCAAAACTAGTTAAGGTCGAAATTGGGGAAAAAGTGAAAAAATGGCCATTTAATAAAATTCTTAAGAAGGGACATTACAAAATGTGATATTTTATGGATTACCCTCATGGGTTTTTTGATGGTGCTTCACAGAATTCTATTGGTGGTGCTCGTATTGTCTTGGCTATCAGTGAGCAACACTCTTTCTGTCTGAATTGGGATGTGGCAAAAGCACAAATACTAGAGCATAGTTGCTTGCTCTATGGACTCTTCTTTTTCTTTTGCAGCAGAAATTGGCGTTCCTTCTCTTTCCATCTATGGGGACTTCTCTGTTATCATAAAATGGGCAAATGACAATGCCACCCTGTCTGTTTTGGAATTAGATGGATGGTGTGAAAAGGTCAAGTCCCTCAAATCCTCCTTTCTCTCTTTGGAGTTTCAACATGTCTATCGGGAGCAAATCTATCCAAAGAAGCGCTCACTTTAGCCATTGGCAATTTGTCTTATTTTGATATTTTCGATGGACATATGATTGGGGGAGGTGAGACTCGGATTTTCTGAGAGTGTCATGTATGTTTCTTTTTCATTGTGTCTTTAGGACATTGTTCCTTTGGACCTGATGATTTTATGACTCCATTCTCCATGGATGAAGTGATGCAAATTATGTTTAGTCGACTCCTCGAGCGCTTCTGAGGATCCTTAGTCTGTTTGATGTGTTGTGCTCTCGATAGGCGGATTGTCACTCTTCTTAGTGAAAGTGGTTTCTGGGACTTTCGCCTTCTTTTTTTGCTATGAGTTCTATTTGCATGTTTTGTATCCTAGTATGTTGTTACTGAAGGATGTGATAGTCTTCATTGTTGATGTAAACATTACCGTTTGATTCACTTTGAATATCAAGGCTAAGTATTTTTTTGTCTTGAGAAAAAAAAGCTCAATCCCCAACAAACTTTTTACATATACACAACTTATTGTTTTTTCCATTCATAAGTACTTAATCTTAACTATAAAAATTAAAACAATGTAAGTGTAATAATTATTACAAAGCAACTAAAATTACATTAAAATTACATTAAGTTGTAAATATTCTAATGTCATTCCATTTATATCAACATATCTCACCAATGACTAATTTTTTAATTATATCATTATATACAATTGATTTACCAAGCATTCTGAAAAAACAAAAACAAAAATATTTGAAGTGAAGGTATAAATGTGATATCTTGTAAACAACTAACCTTTTAATTATAAAACATAAACAATTTATTGCCAACACATTCTATAATATAAATAAACAAATTTCAAAACCTGCTTATAACAAATGATAAAGAACGATAAACAAATTACAGACAAATGAATAACTTACTTTTTAATTATTAATCATAAACAAATTATTTGCAAAACATCTATAATATAAAATAAAATAAAAAGAATTCAAAACCTTCCTGTGACAGTGATAAAGAATCGATAAACAAACTACAGACAAATGATAAATCTTTAAAAAGAATGGCATGATGAAAAACCCTTACCAATAGGATCATATTTAATAAAAAAATTTATCATATATATATATAATTGCTGATATGAACTATTATTTTTTCAGAGGAAAAAATGCCAGTCTTTGATATTCATGAGAATCAAAAGACATCTTAAATAGTAACATGTGAAGAGACAAAACAGTCCCTTATACAACAGCCCATAGAGGGATATCACCTCAGCTGTAAATCATCATGTACAATACTGTAGCAGCAATAATAAACTGTAAACAGTCAGCAATACAAACAAAGACAACATGTACAAAACTGCAGCAGCAGTAAAAAACTGTAACAGCCAGCATTACAAACAAAGACAAAAGTACTAAGTCTGTTTCTCATCAGACTTATTCATCATTCCTGATGTTTCAGGTCAGAAATCCTTCTTTTTTGTGTCCTTTAAACATACCATTCCAGGCAAGCACAACTACGAGCTGAAGAACTGATATGAACTATTATTATATATAATTGTTGAAAATATATTAGTTTCTCATTTTAGGTTTGTGATTTCAAGTAACACAATGTAGCTGACTCGAACCTTCAAAAAACAACACAAAATTATTCATGAAATTGTTATTTGTTACAGTAATCTTGTTTTTGTCGAGAGGCTTATCCATAGGGATTCAGTTGCTCAAAACGTTCATGGAAAATATCGAACGTAGCTTGGATAGAAGGATAATGGTTTCTTATTCTAGATCATGCACTACCTAATTTTTTGGTTATGTATAAATCTCGTGTGATGTGAATGGAATGGACTCTTGTGGTTTGTTAACCAGTCAACCTTAATTTTTTGGCTATGTATAAATCCCATGTGATGTGAATGGAATGGACTCTTGTGGTTTGTTACCCAGTCAACCTTAATTTTTTGGTTATGTATAAATCCCATGTGATGTGAATGGAATGGACTCTTGTGGTTTGTTACCTAGTCAACCTTACTAGTAACGAAAGGTGGAATATAATGCATTAAATAACTACATATTTCATAAAGATAATATAAGTATATTTTTCACATTACATTTGAACTAACAAAAGAGGTTGGTTAAAAATAATTCTTTAACCTTTATCCAATAGCATTATCCATAAAACCATTCTCTTTAAAATAATTCTTTAACCTTTATCCAATAGCAATATCCATAAACTATTCTCTTTAAATGTTTTAGTCCTAGGTCCATTAAATAGTTATACAGGACCCTTGTACACCTCCGTTTTCATCATATTTTTTTACAAATTTTTGTCTTGATTTGGAAGATAAATTTCGGTGGCCTCTTCACCTAGTTCCATTTCGATCATCACCTAAAGATTCCGTTTTAGATTCATAGTTATTTCCATCATGATACTCAAAATCATTTAAAACAATACATGATGTTGTCAAAGAGGCCAATGCTTCTATTATTGGGAGTCCAATGAGACAATAGAGGCCCATGCTTCTATTATTGGGAGTCCAATGATAAGGATTCTTAGTTATTAGCATATACTTATTTATTTTATCACATTATTATTTGTATTGAGTGCATATTATTGATTGTGATGATGCCACTTTACTTTCTACTTTCACATCATGGTTAGCATCAATTACAACAATATTTTTCCTCTTTCTTGAAGGCAACAATGCTTTTAATGCTTTTATTGTTGGAAGGAATGATGAGGATTTTTAGTTATTAAAATATATTTTATTTTATCACTGTATTATTTGTATTTAGTGCACATTAAGGTTGTGGTGATGTCACTTATTTTCCTATTTTCATGGTTGTGGTGATGTCACTTATTTTCCTATTTTCATGGTTTTCATGGTTCGTTGGGATTTAGTGTCTGACTAGATCTATATTATGTACCATACATGGGATATATATAGTAATTACTTAACTTTATTAGTTTGCTTCGTATAAATAATATTTTCCAAAAACCTATAATTTAACATAACAATTTTTTTTTAAATTTATTTAAAATAAATTATTTATCTGCTATTTTATTGGTTTGGTTTTCTAACATCTACCTAGGGATATGGTGCCCAAGAACCCGCGGTGGATAAAAGTAAGCAAAGTTGGAGTTATAATTTATTGCAAATTGGTTTTAATGGTGATGTTAGATTGGAAACCTGAGATAAAGAGTGGGGATTCTTCCCCGTATCAGCTTCTTGTTATTCTTTTATGTTTCTCAAAACTGTTCGACTTTTAGTTCGAGGTACATTTCATTTCTAAGAATTTTCCCTTGGATTTTTTTGGTACTCGAACCTCTTCTATTACATCATCAAGTGGTTCAATAATAGGAGCGCTAGGACCGAGCACATTGAACCTAAGCGGGGTTGCATTCATGGCTCTGTCTCTTCCAAGGATAATTTTAGGGGCGAATTTTAGCCCAGTGGGCTATTTTTCCATGTTTTTCTCCCAAAAAAGATTCGCCATTTAGCATTTTTTAAAGCCCTGTTTCGCGCAATTTTGATGGGGTAAAATTTTTTCACCCTAAAAATTGCCAAATTATTATATAAACTATATAAAATCCTTGGAAATAAAAATATTTTTGNTATCGCCAATCATTTTATAGTTGGTGTTTTAAGAATTGGTAATATTCGCCAACATTTATACACTTTTAAATAAGTATGGTTCCTTAAAATCATCCCTGGTCTCTTCTCATATCATCCATTATAACAATAATATATATCGGTCACTGTTTTGTAATGTGGGGATCTATTAAACGAGAGTCCTAATCGAGTTGAATGCATGAGATATATTCTTAGTAGTTATAGAATTACTACTTATGTTTCTTTCGAGTTTTGGAAGATAAGTAAGCCCTTGGGTTTTAATGTATACAACTGCGATTATAGTGTATTCGATTTTTACTATTGAAGGGACAAAACTAGGTTGGGTTGAGCACTGAGGAGATCTAAAGGCCAAGCTTTTAGGGTTTGTGTACTTTTAGATAGGTTTAATATTTCAAACTAGGATATATATTGTTTTCCCTCGAGTTTTGTATTAGTCACGGATTTATGTAGGAGAAACCAAATTTAAGCCCTCGTTTTATAGATATATAATCATAATAATATATCCAATGATATTTGTTGTTTCCATTGATTATAGTGCCCTTGCCTTTAGTATCACTGTCTTTCGATTATGGCCATTGGCCACCAAGGAAATAAATTTGACATGATGTGATAGTTGTAATATCCTAAATAATAATAGAAATAATGCACGTTGTGAACATGGCCCACCCTTTCATTTATGATAAAGCTAGGATGGTATGTGGTTTGGGAATTGGAAAATGCTCTTTGAGGAATTGTAAAAGGATTTTGTAGTGAAGTTTGTGTATATATATACATTTGTGCTACTCAATCAATAAATTTGACATGCTTTGTTGATGGCGATGGTGTGCAAATATTTTTAGGTTGTTTAAAAGTGATGTTAGACTTTAACATAAATCTAGACTTAGAAATATATCTATAACAATTTTATGTTATGTTTTGTAGGAATCATGTATATAGGAATTGGAGCATGCAATACATATTGGCATGGGTTCACAACTTGCAAACTAAAACCTAATCACCAAATGGTAAAATAATTAATATCGTAAATTAATTAAAATGCTCAAATAATAGTTGTTGTTTAGACTTATCGGTTTGAGGCTACTGTTTTGAAATGCTTTCATAGAAGATTATGATGAGCTCAAACCGCTTGACCAAAATTCCTGGTTTCGGTGTCCATTAAACCACAACAATTTTCACTCATAAATTTTTTACTCTGTAGATTATGTTCTAGCTGTTACAAAATGACAATGCAAATTCGTAAGTCAAACCCAACTATCTAGCCCTAAAATATGATAATAAAAAAATAAAGAGAATAACTTATTTTAATTTGCAACATAGATGTACCTCGACGTATCCAAATCCATCCATTTCTATGTCGGATGTATAAAATGTTGAAATCCATTAATCTCTACACCATTAAATTTACTTAATAAATATTGAGAAATTTCAAAACCAAAACTCCATATTCATTTATTTTGTCACTGACATAGATTAGAATTGTTGTACGTATATTTATTCTTGTTTGTTTAATTACAACATTTATTTTGCACCAACTTAGATTACAATTGTTGTGCATATATGTATTCTCATTAAAACATAAAACATGTTAGTTATTCATCTATTTTAATTATTGAATACTAATAGTGAATGCATATCTATTGATTTCTATGTTTCCGGACATAATTTTTTTCGTGTGAATTATATGAATTTCTGAGAAATAATGGAAGAACCATAATGCATATTTATTCATCACTAAAAAACATGGAGCGGTGAATGAAAAATTGGAGCCTCCTATAAAAATGAATGTTGATCAATAAAATAATTTGAAATGAATGTTAATTAATAAAATAATTTATTTGATCAAACATTAGAGAGATAAATAAAATAAAATAAAATCTAGATAAATGAATGTTGAAATCTTTTGCCAATGAAGTGATCAGTTGAAAATCCTCATTACTACAAAATTGCTAGTTTGCTATCAAGTTAAGTTACATCGATATGTGGTAATGTTGAGGACATTGCCACCACTTAGCTTTTGTTATATTTAGTTGTTACTTCTTAAAAGCTTAATAAATATTACTCTTTAGGATCATTAAGTTCGTATATAAAATATATTTAAACTTGTGTTTAAATTAATACAAAAAATTCATAAACTTTTATTTTCACTTTAGTGTACTTCGAGTGGTTTATTCTCTTCCCAATCTTGTATTTTTATCTTGAGAACCACTTCCATTTCCATCCATCATAATTTTCATTAAATGTATGATAGCGAGATAAATTATGCTAAGTGAGATATCGTGGGAGGTTTTGCAAGGCTAAAATACCACCCCATCATCTCTTGTCCCTAACCATTTAAATTTTGCACGGATGATCCCTTTTTATTTAGATAAGGTCACATGGGATTTTCCCCTTTTATTCATTAGTTGTGAAATCATTAGAGGGATGTTCCATGCAACTCATGGGAAGGGTCATGTGATGAATTGACCTTGATTGGTAGCGCATAGATGGTTGATATAGCTTGGAAATGACTATATTGTTGTGAGTTATATCTAAATTGTGATGATTCTTTTTGTGCTCACTTGAAAGTCACATAAGAGTGAAATTAGGGGGATAACAAATGGGGAGTTATATCTAAATTGTGATGCTTCTTTCTATGCTTACTTGAAAGTCACATAGGAGTGAAATTGGGAGATAACAAATGGTATGGTGTTTTTTTTTAATGATTTTGTTTTCAAGTCATAGTATTTTAGCATATGTAAAAGGAAAATGAAATGGTTATTATTATGATTATATAAAGAGAAACGGGGAAATAAAAGTGTGTTAAACATTTAGAATCTTTTATTTTTTAAATGTAAATTTGATTTTTTTTTTTGCACATAGTTTAAAAATTCGTCAGTTTGAATTGGAATAGTTGAATTTTTTGGGCAAGATTTTGAAAAATATGGCTGTAATTTTTCAAAATCCAAGTTACAACTGCAAAATTCTAGAATTTTGATTACCTTAAGGGTTTTTTAGGGTGCTAAATCAATTTCTACCATAAAAATTGTGATAAAACATAGCTAAAAATTCTGATTTTGCAAAATAAAAAACACACGATTATGGCTAAAAATGACCGTCCAATTTTGAGACGTCTCCTTTGTTTTGTATTCACCTTTTTATGTCAATGCATGGGTTATAATACAATTATGTCTATGTGATCTGGTTATTAACCACCTTGAAGTGTTGACCGTGTTGGTGTTGGTGTGTGCATAATTATTTCTCGATTGATGTTTCAATGATTGATAGTCAATGTGATCATGATGCAACTCATAGGAATTGAACCTAAATCTTGACCTTGACAATATAGCAGATGTTTAATGGTGTGTCTTTTAACTAAGGGAGAGGTTGACACCGGTCTTTGTGGGGACAACTTTCCTTGTTTGGAAAGACCAATGTGTTTGTCTAGACTTGGGTTCAAATCTGAAGGGTTGCTCTTGATTCACTTGCAAATAACAAGGTTTGACATTTATTATTATTTTTTAGGTTGACATTAATGGTGAAGAGGCTAAACACACAATGTTTTTTCTTTTCCAACAATATCTAGCGAGAATCCAACGATTTTTTTTTTAATTTGATTTTTTTTCTTAAACCCAAATCATTTTTTAAATGCAGAAATAGATTTAGCACTCTCAAAAACCCTTAGGGAACCCAAATAATGCAAGTTTGATAGCTATTATGTGGAATTCCCTAAATCGTTGCTAGATTCAATAAAATAAATTACCAAAGAAAAAGAAAAAAAATGGTGAAAAAGTCACATGTTTAAACTATACCGACATTAATAGTAATTAGTCACCATCACCATTATTGTAAGGATGTAGCATTGGGATTTGATTGCTATTATTATACCTGTCACGAAGGTATATATTGTAATCAATATCCGATCAACCACCATATAATGGTGCTTTGACTAAAAATTTATTAAGATTAAAATTAGGAAGAGAATAACAAATCTAGCATTTAGATTAATATGTCCAAAACTACAATCCTCAACTTGACTTACTTGTCCTGATGATGAACCATGATACTGGTTAGAATCGTCGACCTTTCGAAATGGATACTATGATCATCTCGAACACCACTCCTCAAACTTACCATCATAGGAATCTTCGACCTAAAATCACTTACCTGTACATGCATGATATTGGTGATGGCATCCACCTTTTGGAGAGACTAAAGATTAAAATTGAGAAGAGAATAAGAGATCCGGCATTTATGTTAATATGCCCATATCTACCATTATCAACTTGACTTAGTTGTCATGATAATGAACTGCGATACTGGTTTGAAACGTCGACCTTTCGAAATGGATACCGTGATCATACCGAACACCACTCCTCAAGTTTATCAAAAGTTTACTATAAGGATGTAGCATTGGGATTTGATTGCTATTATTATACCTTCCGTGAGGGAATATATTGTAATTAATATTCAATCAAATTTTACTATAAGGATGTAGCATTGGGATTTGATTTCTATTATTATACTTGTCGTGAGGGTATATATTGTAATCAATATTTGGTCAACCACTATATAATGGTGCGTTAACTAAAAATTTATCAAAATTTTACTAACTCTTCCACTAGAGCATCAATTTATTTTTCCAATTATTTTAAATCATTTGTTTGGCATGCCATTGGCTGATGACTTCAGGGTCTTACTGTCGGGTGTTGCAAACAGATTCTTGGAATTGAAGAGATATTTAATACCTAAACATGTCCTAATGTGTTTAATGAGTCTTATTGTCAACTACTATGGATGGATTTTTGGGATTGAAAAGATATTTAAGACCTAAATGCATCCCAATGAGTTAATGCGTTAGACTTGGTCATTTGAGCCTCCTGTGCATCACTTCCTTTTTCATTTTTCAATTCCATCACCTCCTATGTCATTGCCACCACTTATTGTCATTGCACGGTTGAAGAAAAAGAATATTCCTTGATCTTATAATGTTTTACAATTTCGAACGGATTTTTTTTTGGCACGATTTTGAAAAACGCTGGGAGAAATTTTTAAAAGCTTTGTTACAACTGTCAAACTCTGAAATTTTGGGTGCACTAGGGGTTTTTGATGGTGTTAAATCCATTTCTACCATCAAAAATGTTACTAAAACACAATTAAATTCATATTTTGGAAAATAAATAACAATGGATTTTGGTGAAAAGCATTCGTCCGAGCCAATTCATTGAATATTTAGACATCTCCTTTTAAAAAGAACTAGAGCATTTGAAAATATTCCATTGTTGTGCAACAATAAAGTGAAGAAACTCTTATTGTTTTAATGGCACTTCCAACTAATGAGGCTTCTTCTCCCCCTCACTGTCAAACTAAAATCGATTGTGTGCATATAGCATAGGATATTGTTAGAGACATGGGGCATATCATGATTGTGGTCATGAAATAATATGGTGGGCTCCTCTAGGCGCATGTATAGAACACATAAATGGGTGTGGCATGCTAAACTATTGGCGAAGCTCTGCTCAAAAGCATGGTGTCGAAAAAGATCTGCTAAAAAACATGGTGTAGAAAAGAATGAAAAGAATGGATAGAGTGGCAGTTAAGGTAGAAATCAAAGAAAAGAAAGTAGATGCAAAGGTAGTTTCCCTCTAGAATTATATTTATGGCTCTAAGTACATTTTAGTAGCTAATGTTCCGAGTCTTCTCACTTATAGCAATTTTTTGGACAACCTTACTATTACATTATCCAGACAAATTATGGTCAATATGTAACTAAGAATATAAATTTGAATAAAAATGGCTTACCATAGAGGAAAGTGCCACAAAAATCAGGAAATTCACTGGCATAATCACAAAAAGATATTCCCTCTATTTTGCATAATTTTTTGAGCAAATATTAGTTGCATTGGAATAAGAAAATGAAGATTGATACACACCAAGTGCAGAGATGGGGAAACCAACATTCAAATTAGCTAGAAGGAAGAAATATACAAGCATTCCAATTGTTCCTTCTCTTGTAGCAATCCCTACAATGTATCCTTTGTACATTTTTCCATATTTGGTGATAACAATAGCACCTTTGGTGTCCAATCCCAAGACTCCAAGAGTCAAATAGTCCTCTTTCGAGACATAGTTGACAAACATCAATTCTATTGAAATCTTCAACATCTTAGGAAAATAGTATTTAACATCTTGGCAAATTGCAGGCCATCTATTACTTGGATAGAATTATTTCAAATCTAAGCCATATGAGTTTGTTATCCCATGTGAAGATCAAATTTAAATCATTTTCTTCATCAAATAGATTTATGTGCAGCAGACCAGCTCCTACGTGTGCTCAACTCTTAGTTTTAGCCTAAAAACGACATATATTACCCCCAACTGCAAACCTATAGTGGAAAAAGGAGTTCGAATTTCTATTTAAAGTCCTCACAAGAAGTATTTAAAGGATGCGATCTCTCTATTTGTTGAGTTTGGAGGTTGTATTCAATTATCCATGATCTAGTCCTATAGGCTCTCTCAGAATTGCATCCAGAAAAGGGAAAAGTTGACCTAAAACTCCAACACTAAATTATTACCACTTTGGTGCTATCAAATCGCTTGAGTATAGATAGAACTGTGTGCCATCATCGCTTCCAGGTCCGAAGAGTGGAAGACAAACAATTGAATGAAGGAGTATTAACATGCACCAAGTGCTTCATACGGAAAGCCACTTAGCTTGTGAATGGTTACATTCTTCAAGACATTCTGGTTGTTTTAGACTTAAAAACAACTTGACTAGCAAACGGTTCACTCTTAAAGACAATATATGAGTTGTTGCAATGAAACGACTGGAGTATAGTAAGGTAAGGAAACATTCATAATATTGAGATTGATATCATGTGACAAGCGAGTGAGCAAGAAACATTACTATTGCCTTGCAATGACAAAAACCCAACTCACCTCCAAAATTTAATTATTTTGGTGATTGGATATTTACGTTTTTTATTTTCATTTAATCATTTGTATACCTACCAAAGTAGGTATATTGTAATCAGTTGCTAGTCAACTTCATTTGACTTTTAATTAATTTGTGAGCTGCAAATCGTTTTATCCATGGTTTTATAATGTTTTTAAAAGATGCATATTAATTAGAATATTGTAAAAAAATAACAATAAAAAACATTTTTTCAAATTTCAAAAATATAATTTTATGTTTTTTAATTGGACTAAAACCATGATAGAACCATTTTTATATGGTTTTAAATATAATTGCTGGATATAAAAAATAATTAAATTAACAAAAATAACACAAAATACATAAATTTGACATCTGTCTTCCAATTTTATTCTATGTCCCATTAATTTTAAAATGTATTCATTAAACCGATACGATGTCAACACATAGTTTAATGTATATATTACAACTTCCATCAACAAGTTTAAAACAAGAGCTGCATGCGGCAATGTCTGTGACAAGCATGAAAATACAATTGACTTTCATTCCTCTGCGACAACTGAGATATAAAATCTGTACTATGGAAGATGGTTATAAAATTTGGTGAAGAAAGGTAAAATGGTAACATTGTTAGATAGGATAAAAATTCTTATGAATTGAAAGATAGTCAATGTGAATGTAAAAAGAGGGCATAAGAATGTAACCTATTCCTACCCAATAACGTGGGTTGATAATGATGCTTGGCGAGCCCCATGAAAGTAAGAAATGCAAACACACGCGCACACACACAATTTCCTAGATGCGTGAAAGTGAAGAGGATACAACAGTTGGTGCATTGTACAAAACTTCTATTTTTGTATGTTGATGGGTGCTCTGAGTTAGAAGAGCTGCCAAGTATGAAGACATTTGTATCTTTGGAAGCACCGTGGGTAGGTAGAATTGAAGGTAAAGGGTATTCAATTCTTAATGTAAATTAATAGTATCAATCCTTCATATGGATCGATAAATTATGTTATGTTATGCCTATTAACGTATTTAATGGCAAAGATCAATTTAGGTAAATCAATTGTAAGATATGCTCAATACTAAGTTACCTATCAACTTGGTATAAGCAACTGTTGTGTTACAAGTTATAATTACTTTAAATAACATGGAGTAAAAATAATCATGAAAATCGTGGAATAATTTTTTTTTTCCTAATCCTTAGGATAGTAAATAATGTATATTTTATACATAGTAACGAAATCATTTTAGAAACCCGATAGTTCATGGGATTAGGGCTATATATCTATTAAAAATCCTAGAGCTACCTGATGACATCAATTATATTAGTGTAACCTATATTGTTCAGGGTATGTCCAATACGCTAAGAGCAGGAATGGACTTACTCTGGGCATTTCCAAGGATTTGACAGAGTGTAGTAGCTGACTGGTTGGAGCCATTTTAGAGTGTTGATGAATGAAGCCTTATGAAAAGCCAAATATTTTCATGGGTGCAAATGTGCATGTAACATTAAGATTCTCCCCCTATATAGTGGTGTGGTATCTATTAGATTAGACCAACTCCATGGATGTTTATATCAAATAGATTAGCTCAAATCCATCTAGATTTCGGTCTAATATGCACATAAATATTGAAATGACCTTCATGAAGATTAGGTTACATATGTGGAGTTCGCAATTTGTACAAATCAAACCAGGGCTATGTGGATTTGGCCTAGTGCTTCAGAATTTAGTTAGGTTTGGCCAAGTCTTTAGATTCAATATTGCACCTAGTGTTGTAGAATGTATTGGTGTTGGATGGGTCACACTTGAGGATTGGATTGCACCTTCTTTCTCTTTGCAAATATGGGGAAATGTGGGAATTTCTGTTTAGATTTGACATTATTACTTACAATTGGACCGATGGGCTACAATTGCAAGTGTGTTGGGAGAAATTTGCTCATTATTTTGAAGTGGAGATCAAGGAAGTTAAGCTCAAGGAGGATTATTATATCAAGGATCCCGTTAAATTTGTTGTGATGGTAGAAGAGAACACTACTTATGTGTAAGCCATCTTGGGTTCCACTTACAATGGAGAATTTGAATATGTCAACTTGTTGAATGATCTCCTGCTATAGAAAAACAAAGAAAGAGGGTGAGTACAACAAGTTTCCTTTATATTTTTACGTCGATGGACGTTTTTATTTGAGACTTGGGGTGGACTACGACCTATGATTTTTTATCTACTAATGAGGATGAGACAAGTGTACTGTCGATATTGATTCTATGGTAGTCGTTTAAAATTTGAAATAAACAATTATAAAAAAAGGAATATAAAAAATAACTGGTAGCAATGCATGGATAAATCATAGCCATTGAATGGATAAGCAACAGTTCATGGAAGATAACTAGAAGAATTTGAGATAAAAAGAAAAAGAATCTAAAAAATAACTGATAGTTGATAAATGGATAACAACAAGAATGTCCATGATAACAAGTAGCTAGGCATGGATAAGTCACAGTTGAACCTGTTTAACTAAAAGAATATGAGGGATAAAAAACTATTACCAAATTGTCTTCCATTCCTTAACTATCTCTCACCCATTTGATCCCTATCGACATGATCTAACCACAAACTATGTGGATGTGCTAATTTTAGTTCCCTTATAATTTGAGATGAGTTTTATAGAAAAATTCTATTAAAACAATCTTAATTACTATTGTAATCTTGGATACCCATTTTCTTGTATTTTTTTCCCCACACCACAAGTATGGTCTCGTCTATGACGAAATCCGATGGGTTATTTGGACATCAAAGCATGATCTTCATAAAGAGCTCATCTTTCACATAAACTATTTGGTCGTTGAAGTTGAGGGTGAAGATGGGCTCTTCATGAAGATGACATCATCCAAATTTTAACCAATTAAGATTTAAATAATTAAATAAAAAATTCAATACCAAAGTTTTTCTTTATAAATTGAAAATGAGTTTAAAGAACTAAACTAATATTTAGAAATTAGAAATAAGATGTCACAAAGCTAACAAGGGCTATGAGCAACAAAGTCCCTACCTTAGAAAAAAAATTGAAATGAAAATTTACAAGAAAATTAAAATAATACAAAAAGTGCAATTGCATAACTTCAAATCAAAATACAAAAATATTGAAATAATCATTTTATAATTCCATGAAATATTGGATTGCAGACACAAATAACTATATCATGTTCGTATGTTGGTTGTCCATCATCGTTCCATACGATTGTCCTCAAGTTGCATTAGAATGGAACATTGCTGTGAATTGCCAAATTAGATTACTAGATACCCTACTTTTAAGAACCTTGAAACACACATGATACAAATAAGACCTTGAAGCATACATAGTATAAATAGTCAAAATGCTTTGAACATAGGGGAAATTAAGTACAATACAAATGGCCTGAACTACAACCTAGAGTACATAACAAGCTATGTCTTCTCTGCAATAACGATGTAGATTCAAAATATTTGTCCTTTTATTCAAAAGAGTTGGATTTCTTGGCTGAACTGCATCCCAGACTACATAACCAACTATGTATTGTCTGCAATAATGATGTAGATTCAAAATATTTTGTCATTTTATCCAAAAGAGTTGGATTGAACTGCAGCCTAGAGTACATAACCAACTCTGTCTTCTCTACAATAACGTTGTAGATTCAAAATATTTGTCCTTTTTATCCAAAAGAGTTGGATTTCTCGCTACATACACTTTGAACAGTGTTTATCCAACCCCTCCATACCATAAAAATCTATGAGATATTTTGGTAGTATGAATTTCTTTGAATTAAAAAAATTAACAATAAACTTTGTGACAAATATGAAATAATGAAGAGATGGTTGTAGTTGGAAGAGACTATTGAATATTAAAATCAAGAATCAATCTAAACAGGAAAAAAACATAAAACGTAGGATACATGAATAGCATTTGGGAAAGTGAACTAGTGATAACAAAAAAAATGAAACTAGAAGCTTTCCTAAACATTTGTCGTGGTAGTTTGGCATCTAAGGAAACTTTTAGTTTGTAATTTTTTTAATGAAACTATAAGCTTTCCTAAACTTTTGTCCTTGCATCTAAGGAAACTTTTAGTTCGTAAATTTTCTTTATGAAACATAAGCTTTCCTAAAAAAATTTCCTTCCATATAAGGAAAATTTTAGTTGATAAATTTTGTTTTCATTCATATTTTTATTAATAATTTCTATGGTATATCACCAATCAATATCAAAAGAAATTTGAATTTAGAATTAAAATAAATTAAGAAAATTAAGAAAATTAACCAACACTTTAGTTAAACTTTACAAATGTTGAAATATTAAATCTAGTTCTATACAATTAATGGAAAAAAATAGAAACAATAGTCTCTACCTACTGCAGGACTAATAAAATAATATCTAGAAAATGTCTGAACCACTTCAAATCCAATGTTGTCTGGTTGGGAGAACTAGGGTTGACAAAACAATGGAGCTAGGGTTTACGTTGGCAGCTGATCCTATCAATTCTTGGTCTCGGTAACTACTTGTTGGCTCCTTGCTGGCTTTTTCGTGATACAATTCTGGATCTTTGTTGATGGTAGAACACTACTCGACTTCTTTTCTTAGGGGGTTTTTGGTTGTTTCTAGCTAGGTTATCTGTTTCAGGTATCATGAATCCTTGTGTCGGGATGGCATGATGCAGACTGATTCCTTCTATATGGGTCCAAGGTTTACTTTTGCATTATTCTCGGTGTGCACTTTCATTTGTTGGTCTCCATTTCTTCTAGAGGTCTTGTACCAGATATCACTTCTCAGGGCTCACTATCTAACGAGGGTGCTGATTTCATGTTGGTCATAGTTCCACGGCTGTAGTGCACATTTTTCCTCCTCATTTCAGGTATTTTTCTCTGACCACAATTATTATTCTATTTTCTGTTATTTCATCAATTGGGGATCGTTATGGGTTTCTAGTTCTCTTTCCTTATTTAGCGGGTGCCCACATGGACTCTTCCCTTCATTTTGGAGGGCTTAGTACCAACCATGTAAAAATAAGTGGGAATTCTGACTTTTAGTTCAACATTTTCAATGTGGCGGCATTGTAATTGTCGGACTACCCCTTGGGTCGTTGTTTCCCATGTCTATGGTTTGTTTTCTTGTTGAGCCTCACACTGCCCTTAGTATTCATTGTTGTTTCTATGGCGTCTTGATAAGCATTCTCCCTTCTTCTAGGTTTCATCTTCTGGGGTTTTCCCTTACTATATAGCCCCTTAGTTGAGGGTTTCCCTACCCACTTGTCATGGGGTCCTTTGACCCCTTCCCAAATTCTTTCCATTTTGGGGGACCCACTCATGTCCCAGCTTATTGCACCATACCTGCATAAATACTAAAGCGCTAAAAGCATGTGATACCAAACATAGCTATGTACTAGGTAGGGATGTGATGATGAACAAGGTTGTTGAGCTTTGTAGTAGATCTCTTATTGGAATACTAGAGTATTATTCTTTGAAGAAAGAAGAATGGGTAGAGTGGGCTACACTTCATTGGAAACCTATTCTTAACTACGTCCCGGCAATTATTTTGTTGGCTAATAGATGGTTGGTATTTGTAATTATTGAGGACAAGGACACTACTCGTATTTTGAACTCTATGTGGACCATCGAGAATGGTTCTCTGGTATTAAGCTGTTGGCACTCCAGCTTCAATCCGCTTAGAGAGAAGGTTGTGAAGAGACATCTCTGGGTGCTTATGCCCATCTTGCCCTTTCCCCTCTAGAATAAAGAGTTCCTGATTGGTATGACCAATGCCCTTGGGTATTACGTGGCTGTTGAAGAATATTTTCACCTTATCTTTAATAAGAGGATAGTGAAGGTCTTACTTGAGATGGATGTATCCAAAGATCTCCTGGCTGAACTTGATATTGTTTGTAATGATTGTGTCATTTCCTAAAGGCTAGATTACCTTAATGTACCTTTTAGATGCAATTTTTCTCATGAAACTGGTCATCTTAGGAAATCCTGTACTTCTATTCTTTATGGTAGTCCTTTGAACAAGGGATTTTCTACATCTGACCACTCCTCTCGCTCCCCCCCTATGGTATCCCCTCCTGATGCTCCTTTTGAATATCTTTCCCCTGCTGGTATGTATGGTTCCTCCTCAGTTACCCCTTATGATGATCTAACTAAAGGTGAGCTGCTATACATCCAAGATATAGAGAATGTGGCCATGCTATCTCTTCCTCCTTCCTCTATGGATCCTTAGAAGGAAGGTATCTTTACTCCCTCTTTTCCTTGTTTCCCCCTGTTACCATATACTCCTCACCTCCCTATCCCTTCCTCATCCTTTGAGTCACTTCCTCCCTTCTAATTGGAGGATTTTCCACCCTTTCCTAGAACCTCTCCTACAACTGAGACCTCTCTATTGGCTAGTCCCACAACTTCCCCTTCTTTCTTGGATCCATGTCCTCAAATCCATTTTGATTTTCTCTGACAAGTCTCATGTTCACCCTATACTCTCCCACCGGAATCGATCAGATTCGAAAATGTAACTATTCGAAAGACCAAGAAAAAAAAACCTCCTTCTGTTCCTCCTGAAGATCTTGGAGCTTCTGGCTTCTACACTCACTTTATGCCAGGATCAAAGTTGCTGCTAGATCCTCTAATCCTTCTCCCCAGGAACTTAGAGCACAGTCACCTACTGATCTGGTTGCTCCATTAAAATTCTTTCTATGAATATCCGTGGGTTTGGGGGGATTACCAAACAAAAATCCATTAAGTCTTTGTTTGCTTCTTTGAATCTTGATATGATTTTGATTCAAGAAAGCATGTGTGATCATTATTTGGCTCTTTGTTGATTCTCTAAGTTAAATTCTGGTTGGGATTTTTGTGCCCTTGACTCACTGGGCCACTCAAGAGGCCTTCTTATTGGTTGGAACCCCTAGCTTACTCGCTGTAAATATTTTCACTCCTATGCTAGTATATTGGTCAATGCCAGGTTTTAGGGTCTTGACTCTGTCTTCTCTATTTTGAACTGCTATGGGCCTTACTCTAACAGAGATTATTTCTGGAACAATGTCTTGGCCGGTGGAATTTTTTATTTCCCTAATATAATTCTTGCTGGAGATTTGAATTTTACTCTCTCAGATGCTGAAATATGAGGCAGTAAAGCTCGTATTGATACTTTGGCCCCTTTCTTCTCCTAGCTCTTGACTACTACTAATATGGTGGATTTGGCCCCTCTCTCTCCTAGCCCTACCTGGAGAAATGGTCGTGTAGGTATGGAAGGAGTGAGAAAAAGGTTGGATAGATTCCTAGCCTCTGTTCATTTACTTTCTTCGCTCAATCGTTACAGAACTTGGGCTTCTCTCTTTGAGATCTCAGACCACTTTCCCATTTGCTTTGAATGGAATTTCCTGCCTTCTTTCCACCTTTACCCCTTCAAGTTTAATAAGGCTTGGCTCATTGAAAAATACTTTCCTGGTGTTGGCAAGGGTTTGAGGTAACTTACATAGCATCACAGATGTTGCGCAAGCTCAGAAGACATGGTGCAATACGAGGATAGCGCACAAGGTGGAAGATATACTAATTTTGAATATTTTGTGTCACTTTTTGTACTTTTTGACCATATTTTGCGTATATTGGTCATTAATTAGAAATTAGTTAGGAGTTAGTTAGAATTCGACCATGAAAGTAAAGGAGCAAGCCTATAAATAGAAGAATAATTGCAAATGTGTGATATCCATTTTTTGATGAAATCAAATGAAGGAAGAATTGAGAGTTCAAGGCTCAAATGAATTGTTGTTTTGGATCTGTGGTTGATTGCGCACAAGCTAATATGATGAGAGAGATGTTGATCTGAAATGTTATACTGGTATTCTTTTATCTCTTCCTATCTTTCTGATCCTGTAATCTTATGATGAATGTATGTGACATATATATGTGATGTGATGCGTAATGCTTATGAATGATGTACTCTGTCTAGATATGTTTGCGCAATTAGCATGGTTATCTTTGTGATAAATGAATGATGCGACTTGAATGATGAATGGTTATGTGAATGGATAGATCTAATGAATAAGATGATGAATTGTCGATTCCCATGATCCTATTCCTTTATGCAAAAACTTGGTTTCATCAGCCTTCCCGGGTGAGACCTCATCCGCTTCACGGGTGTTGGTGGACCGGGTAAAACCTATCTGGGCCGATTCTTAGGGAGATGACAGTGAGTTGAGTGTCGATAGAGTGGGAACCCCTTTCGACTGAGTTTTGCTGGCTGGGTTTGCACAAACAAATGGTTTTGTTGTCGGGACCTTGTTGCAAATGAGAGGAGAGTATCTGGCATCTGACACAACCAGAAATTCAAGATTGGTTTGATCGAAAGCTACGAGAGTTTGCTAAAGCATAAAATCAGAACCTTGTGTTAGGACTGGGGAAAGCATGTAAGAAATAAGCACAAATGAAGAAACGCACACGAATCAGTCCATCGCGCAAGCACAAACAAGGAAAAAGAATCTCACGGCAGGTATAAAAGGAAATCTGTGCGGACAAAGGAAATCTGTGCGAACAAAGGAAATCTGCATGGACAAAGGAAATTGTGCGAATGAGGAAAGCTGTGTAAAAGAAGGAATACGCGCAAAAGATGTCACCTGCGCAGAAAAGGGAAACTGCACGAAAGGAAGATGTCATAGGGTAAAACAGTAGCACAAGTGTATTTTAACGACCGAAAGTGATAGGACGATCGTGGGTGTTGAAGTCGGCTTAAGTGGGAGGATGCCACACGAGTCAATGCATGTTGTAAGTAAGGCCGTTAGTGCCTTGTGTCAAGTAATGATCGCCAGAGCTGTAGATTGGGGGACAGCCATTGGTGACAGTTAACAGACTGCATGTATGTAGTCGACCCTATGTGGTCATGTAAAATAGTATAAATAGGAGAAATTCAATAGTTAGAGGTTGGCTTGTTTCTTTTATTTTACTCTTTGGTATCTTGTTTGATCACTCGTTAGTTTCTTTTGATTGGTTAGTAGAGGGAAGTTGTGAGATATGAGTGGTATATTATTTAGAAGTCTACAGGATGCAGTCGGAGGTAGTGCAGTAGAAAAGAAGCTCTGGTAGAGAGGTGTAGATGCTAGAGAGGTCGATTTAGGCTGTGTGCGGATCAGTAGATGGTAGTAGTAGTTAATAGAAAAAAGACAGAGAGCATGAGAGCAAGAAATATTCTGAGAAGAAAGATAGATCTAAGGTAGTCTGCAGTCAAATGTAGGCTGAAGGTGCCATATATTTCTCATGCTAGATGAAGAGCGCCTTGTAGTTTTTACCCGGATGGGTTTCCACGTGAAATTTCCTATGTGTTGATGATTGATTGTGTATGAATGTTTATGGTTATGATGAAATCCCTGTCATGGTTGAATGAATTATGTATTGTCAGTAGAAGTCTGAATGCATACAATAGTTATTATGCGCATCTTTTGAATATTAGTTTATGGTGTTAGATTTTTTAACATTTAAGCTATATGAACTTAGGATCTTATCTGAGAGATTTACAAGAACAACAATCAATCTCAAGAGACAATGAACACAAATATTTTCCTCAAGGAAACCATAAAGTAGAAAACCCCGCAACTTCCTCAAAGATAGAATCAGCACCAAAAGTAAAACCCAAAGACAGTAAGATGATCTCCTGACATCAGTAGACTCTCTCTCTCTTGTCCCATCTTCTTCTCTCTCTCTCAGTTATGCGCTACAACTGAGTGTGAGTGAATGTGTATGAATGTGTGTTAAATAGAGAGGCTCCCTCTATATTTATACTAATTCTCGACTTGACAATAACTTACTAGGGACAACTTCTCTAGAAGATTCTAATAACCCTAGGGCCCCACAACTGCGGGACTTTAACCCTTGATCAATAAGGAGGGTTATACTCTATGACTTTACATGACTTGTTTACATTATTGAATCTCCTGATCGGAACATCGAGGCATGACATTACTCAATTACATTACAAATACTTCTCGGAATAAACATCGAGGTACAATACATAATACATACAATTGAATACATTTCGAAGTTACAAATACATCAACATATGGTTGCATCGCAATCGCTATTGCGTGTTTGTTATATTGCGCTTGTCTGATTAGCTTGATGTTATATCCCTTTATGTTTCAAGTGCTAAGGCCGAATCTGTGTCACTCCGTTAGTAGTTAAGAAAGTATATGCACAGTGTGCGCTACAGTTCAGTGTAAATGACTCCATCCTCGCGACTTGGTTGAGCTCCTTGGTCGCGCGCCAAGGGACTATAATCCCTCAACGAGCTGTGGAAACATGGTTCTGACGGTTACCCATCAAAGAGATATCTTGGTTGAGACTGCGCCTGCTCTATGGGTGTTGCAGATGGAGCTTTCTCTGTCGGGCCAGTATCTCAGGTGTTTGTTGGGTTGACGGGATGCATAGAACCTGGGTCGCACGAGTTAGGAAAAGTGGCAAACACCTTGGACTAACAATAGATAAGTGGTTGAAAGAATATATACACGATTGTCCACATGAATATTTTTTCCTATGAGTTTCCCATCATATTGTACAAGTGGCTGGTAGAGTTCACTTACAAGAAGAAAAATTTCCAAGGAGGAGAACCAACATCCTAGGCCCCTGAGATAATCCAGGAAATGCAAGAAACTGACAACAGAGCATTGCAAGATGTCAAGGTCTAGCTGGACAGTATCATAGAAGGCTATATCACTAAGTTTGAAGTCGACACTACCAAGTCCTACATCAAAGCAGAAAAATAATTTTTTAACGGACCCAGAGGTAGGTTCTTATTATTGCTCCAATTTTCAATTAAAATGCTTGTCTGTGCAAAGGGTATACTGAAGATGCACCTCAAGCAGTAGAACTATGGTGTGCAGAGATGATGTATACCACGACTAAAGGGGGGAAATGAATGGGAAGATAAGGGGTAGATGGGTGGAAGTTTTGACAAGACTATGAGGGAAGTCGAGGAAGAAAGTGGTTTTACGAGGGTAGGAGCAAGGTTTTGACAAGATAAGAGACAGAGGATAGGGGAAGGTCCTGCTACGATCGAAACACAAGACTACAAAGAAATACCACATGGGATGAAGCGACCCTATAGTGACGAAGAGGATGACTAAATCTAGACTACACCTAGAACAATAGTAAGATCAAACCCCAACAACACCATGCCCACACCTCCGTGTACTACTTCAAACTCAGGGAGAAAAACAAATTCCACATCCACTTGTCTGATTGTGTCAACAAAATTCTAGCAGTAGGTCAGCATCTGTAGAAAGAAGACCCAGAATGGTGGGAGGCGACACAAAGTTACCTTTGTTTCATGGAAATGGGATCGACGATCCTGAGTAGTATTGGTTTCTCTACGAGGCAGTATGGACTGTTAGACAGGCCACAAATGATGACGTCAAGAAAGGCCAATTGGCGACTACTCTGTTGGGTCACGCACTAGATTGGTACATGAAATTTATACAGGTTCCTATGGGGACCCCTGCAAAAACATTGGATGAAGTTTGGAGGGAAATGATCGAAGATTTTTGAAAGCCTAAATATGAGGTGCAATACATTACTGAATTCAAAGAGATTAAGAAATTTCCCAATGAGACTATTTGGGAATTCGACCAAATATTTAAGACATTGATGGCAAGAGTCAATTTTGATATGAGTTATTTTCAACATAAAGAATGGTTTATCGCAGCTTTGGTACCTCATATCTAGAAACCACTAATGTAGCAGAAGATCACGACATAGAGCAAGGATCTGGAGATCACAATGAAGTTAGAAGCTTCACCAGTAGGGGAGAATGCAGCTGGTATGAACCAGATTCAAGCACATCTGGTGAAATCAACGCTGCAGTTGCAAGAAATTAAGAAATGGAAAGAGAATCATGAAGATCTTTGGTGCACTCGGTGTCACACAAACAGACACACTAAAGATACTTACACTGAATTTTAGAATTATCTACTATCCAGGTCATTGAACCCACTAAGTTGCAGTAGCGTACCATGGTGTCGCATATGTCAAGTCTATGGACATCGACATGAAGAATGTAGCTATATGCAAAAGATAGTGTCAAAGCCATCCAACCTATATTGTTCATTTTATCGATTGGTGGGGCATGAAGATAAATATTGTTGTGCATATGATCTTCTTCAGGAAACAACATATGATTCATACTTTGTGAAGGGCGAATATCAGTGCACAGTTCAGCAGCTGCAGCCTCAAATGGTAAATTCTTGTCCTCAACCGCAGTATACACCACCGCTGCAGATGCAATTTATACCATCACAGTCGCAACCGCAGTTTGCGCCTCACACCACTTTATCACAGTATAATCAAATGGAGATGCCTCAGCCACAACCATAGTATGTTCAAGCAATGCACTATGTTCAGCAGCAGTCAAATCCCCTGCCACAACAGATGGCTTAGCCGCAGTACCAGCAGTAAGGAGGATTCCATGGAGGATTTCGAGGAAGAGGAGGAGGACGAGGGCGCGGATCTATTTAGTGTGACAATTGTGGGGTATTTGGGCATTACTAGAGGGACTACACACACTTACAATACTCATGTACATACTTCACAGTGATTGATCATATTGTTAAAAACTTCCTGCAGTTGATCGCAAGATGGCAGGCCGAGAACGTTTCTTAGTTGCAGAACCAAAGCTAGTTACAGGCTCAGAACCAAAGTTACAGAACCAGGCTCAAAATCAAGTTCCACTTCAGAATCATACTGTGAATCAACTCGTTGTTGAACTAGAATCAACCATTGACTCAGAATCCACCGCTGAACTAGAATCAAGGGCTGATGGTTGCAAATATCTTGGCGAAGGCTCGAATAGAGGATGTTGACGTTACCATCGTCACTCGCAGAGGTGCGGTGAATAGAGAGGATGGGCCTCCACCATAAGTTCAATTGGATAGGAAGAATAAAGTGGTGTTTGATATCGCAACTGAAAAAGAGACATTCTTTGAAACTCAGGATGCGATGAGAAGAAATCTTGGTAAGTCACTTGTCTATGAAATGCCCTCTTCTTTTGATTCTTCATTAGAAGCGATACCATTGTGGCACCATGGTACACTGAAACAATTATTTGTGATTTTTTTATCATTGGCATGAGATCTCAATGATCTAGTCAAGATTGAAAACTTTATTGCACCGCCCGGGTAAGGAACAGAAGGATTCTGCGATGAATTCTTTACACAAGAAAAAGAAAGGAAAAAAGATGTGCATGAATATTCAGATTGGAGACTATGAGGATGAATCAGTCATTTTGGATCTAGGTTCAGATGTCAATATCCTAACAAAGCATACATGGAAATAGATGGGGAGGTCGACGTTGGGTTGGTTCCCTATGCAGTTGTTCTTGGCTAATCAAGCTAAGGTGAAACCAATTGGACGTGTATCTAACCTGGTCATAGATGTTGAAGGTATGAATACCCATGCTGATTTTAATGTAATTGAAGTTATTAATGGTGAAGCATTCTATCCCACACTATTGGGGATTGGGTGGGACAGTGACAATATGGCGGTGATCAACTTTAAGAGGCGAATGATGACATTTGAAAACCAAGACATTCGAGTCATCGTGCCTATGGATCCAAATGAAGGACGATGATGTATCGAACCAGTGAAGGATGAAGTTGTAAGGGGATGGGATCACGCTTACAACATCTATGAAGATTATATCCACCCAACTGCTGATGGAGAACTTGGTTGGAGTAGTGCTAGTTCTGTGTCTTATGATTCTGAATATGCGTTAGAAAAATGGAAAAACCGCATGCATGATGTGTCATTTAGGAAATGTGGTCTGGTCATGCAGTCACTGTGCCATGTCACGATGGAGATTATCGAATTACTTGTTTGTGAATGGCGACTTAAACTGTCAGCATTCTTAATGGAGTTTGAAGAAAAGGTCTCAGAATCGCAGCGATTGTTGGCAATGGAGGAAGCACTGAAGGCTACTCCATTCCATTGGTGGGCGAGTCATAAAAAATCAATTACTGGATGGGCGCAGTGTCGACAGTTGATGACAGATTTCTTTTATAACATCGAGGTATATCACGCTGGGAATTATGATGGGTAGAATGACCCTAACAACCATTTGATGGAATGCCAAACATTGTGGGAATCATGACCAAAGGATGAATGGGTCCATGCATTTATTCACACCTTGGATGAAATGCCAAGATCATGGTATATATCAGTAGAGATGCACAGAGAAGTAACCACTTGGGAGGAGCTGACGGTTTGTTTCGCCCATACATTTAGTTTCATGGATGCCAATCCTAAAGTCAACAATGCACTTCAAATCACCCGGGATGTGGTACTAAAAGTTGTGCCAGTTGCATACCCTATGGATCCACATGCGCATCACCACATGCAGGAAATGATGGAATGTTATAATGTGTCTAGCGAACCTGAGGATGATGATGAGTTATGAAATATCAATATTTCGGAGACCGAAGGGATTAGGGATGTCGCAGCACCATATTTTCTGACTGATCCCATGAATCAGCCACTGAAGATTAGGAAAGTTAACATTGGGACAGAGGAGAACCCAAACTTCGCAAGTGTTGGGGACTACTGGGATGAGTTGACCATGGAAAATATCACAGATATGTTGCATGAGTTTCAATGTCTATTTTTGACAAAGTTCTCAGAAATTAAGGAAATACTAGGTGATCTAGGGGAAATGAAAATCCTGCTAAAGCTAGACGCAAAACTGATGAGACAGAGGCTGTATCACCTGAATCAATGATACAAATAAATATTCAAGGCTGAACTTAACCAGATGTTGGATGCTGTAATCATTGATCCTGTAGAAGAATCAGAATGGATTAGTCCCGCGGTGGTCCAAGACAGGGGTGGTCCAAGACAAGAAAGCTCGTGAAGTTCGAATCTGTTTCAACCTCAGAAAACTGAACGATGCTTGTATGCATGTCCAGTTTCCAACACCATTCACAAATGAAGTAATTTTTTATAGATAGATTTTCTGGTTATCATGAGATAAGAATCACAAAGGAAGATCGACATAAAATGACATTTGTTACTGAATGGGGCTGCTTCCAATATACAATGATTCCTTTTGGGCTAAAGAATGCACCTGCAATATTTTCCCGAGTGGTCACTACAACAAAACCTTGTGATTAGCGTCTCTTTTAGCTTCCTTTTTAGCGTCCACTATCACTTTTAGTGTATTTTTCATCATTTTTTGGACAAAGTGGACGATTTTCCATGGGATGGCGCTTTTAATGGCGTATTTGCATCTCTTTTTAAAATTTCACGCTATTTTGGATTCTAATTAGCATCCCAATTAGTGTCCCCATTATCGTCCTTATTAGTGTCTCGATTAGCGTCACAATTAGCGTCCCAATAAGCATCCCAATTAGCGTCCGTTTTTAAAAGTTGGCGCTATTTTGGACGCTAATTAGCATCCCAATTAGCGTCCCAATTAGCATCCCCATAAGAATCCCAATTAACATTCCAATTAGCATCTCAATTACCATCCCAATTAGCATCCCTTTTTAAAAGTTGGCACTATTTTGGAGGCTAATTAGCATCCCAATTAATATCTCAATTAACATCCAAATTAGCATCCCAATTAGAATTCCAATTAACATCCCAATTAGTAGCTCAATTATCATCCCTTTTTAAAAGTGGGCGCTATTTTGGACAATAATTAGCACCCCAATTAACGTCCCAATTAGCGTCCCAATCAACATCACAATTAGCATCCCAATTAGCGTCCCAATTAGAGTCCACAAAAGCATCCCATATAACCCCAAGAATAGCCTAAAGAAAACATCATGAATAACATAGCACCATATATTGATCCAGGGTTAGCGACAGGAATTGTACCATGAATTTTGGCAGGAAAAAAATTCGACATAGCAGCAAGTATAGAGCCAGGAATTGCGCCTAGAAAACATCCAACATAGCTCTAGGTATAGATCCAGGTATAGCACGTGGAATAATGCCATAAATTTCGAAAGGAATCGCACTAGGAATTGTGTTCAAAAAACGTCTCACATAGCAACAAATATATCAATGTCAATGTCAATGATCATGATTCATGTGATAGTACTTTTGTATCATGATTTATCATAGTGGCACCTAAATAATCACAATCATGGAACTTTTGGATCTTGATTAATCCTAGTGAGGAGTAAATTACCTTAATGTCACCTAAATTTCTCTAATGGCATTTGTGTGTCCCCAACAACATTTGATAGACCCTAATGGCATATGATTGGCCCTAACAACATGATGATGATGCATTACAATAATTGTGATGGAGAGTATGGATATGATTTGATAAGTATAAGACTATATCATCCATTCTTCTGAGGTAGTATGGATCCTTGCTCGTTATTATCACAATTATATTGATGGTGACTACGACGATGACAATGATGTTTATTTCTTGTATGATGATGACGATGATGTGGGTGTGGATGTCGATAATGATTATGCATCTGGTATCAATTTTGGATCTTAATTGATTCTAATGGTACCTAAATGTCTACAACGACATCTAAACAACTGT
The DNA here is from genome assembly GCA_001517045.1 of Pseudotsuga menziesii. NCBI lineage: Eukaryota > Viridiplantae > Streptophyta > Pinopsida > Pinales > Pinaceae > Pseudotsuga > Pseudotsuga menziesii. Next base: position 90,939 of record LPNX010980070.1, on the reverse strand, counting down.
ATTATCATCGAAATGACTGTAATGACATATAGATGACCTTAACAATTACATGACATGAATCCTAATATCGATGAGTGATTAAGAACACTAATGGCATATGCATGACCATAATGACAATGATGACGATGATTTTGTTGATGATGTACTTAATGTTGACGATGATGATGATCAAGATGATATTTATGTACCATATGGCATTGATCATTATGATGATGAAAACATCGATGTCCACGATGATGATACATGTCATAATACTTCTGGATACTGCAAAACTTGAGATATTGGAGTTAATAACATATAATAGAGGTTGTGAGGTGTTGACCATAAAAATGTTGTTAACCATTGGGTTTTACATTGATTGATGTGGCCATTTGGTTTAGTAGTTCCTTCACCCCCCTACACCCCCCTTACAGAAAGGTAGTACAATACCACCTGTCATGGTGCTACCAAAATGTCGGCCTACAAGTTTTGTTTGGACAACACCCCATCCATATCCTCATTTTTACCAAGAACATCCAAGGCACAAGAAGTGGATATCAATCTTAACAAAAAATATAACTTTCTTTGTACTCTTAAGGACATTTTGGTCTTGGTTTAAAATGGAATGAAGCAACAAGCATTTCAATAATGCCCATAGTATTACTTTGAAGAAGTGGATCAAATGTTTTTACATCTTTGGCCTTATAAGCGGACATCTCTCAAGGAAAAAAGTAGTTTGTTGCTAAAGTTTTATGGCATTGGTGGATTTTTCGTTAAAGATTCAGAATAATTGGTTCAATTTTCAATGATTCTTTTTAGGTTTGTCAAATTTCTATTAAAGTTTAAAGCAATTTCATTTGTTATGTGAAATTCCCTTAAACTGACATATTTGGGTATTATTTTGCATTTTACCTATTGCAAAGCGAGGCGACGGACTTGCATATACTTTATTGGATATCTTTGTTGTGTGCTATGGAAAATATTAGGTCACGAGATGTAGGATTGTCTTTGGCTATAGAAGAAACCCCAACATCTACACATTTTGAGGATAAAAATGCGTCTGCGAATTGCAAAAAATTCCCATGCAGATAAGGTGGGGGAGTGGGAACACATATGCTTTGCTAGGTTTGCATGGTGGTTAAATATCCCATGCATTTTCCATGAGTATTAGTGGTAAATTTTATGGCTTGATACCT
>LPNX010980070.1:48392-85852 GCA_001517045.1 Pseudotsuga menziesii | reverse complement strand
ATGGTTGTCTGAATTTAATCTGCTTAAATATTGTTGTTGCAATTTATTAGCCATAAGATTAAGTGTGATTCTCAAATATATGATTTACCTCTCTGTATAATGGGAAATCTTCACCCACAATCTATGGATTTTCATTTTACCATTTTTACTGATATTTTAAAGATGTTATTGCTGATCTGTTGTTTCATAGCACTGAAGGCCTACTTAACAAATAGTTTTGCATGTGAAATATTTCAATCTAGCATAGCCTTTGTTATTGTGATTCATTGGCAGCAATAGTAAGTGCTATGTGGATTTACATTATATGGTTGTCTGAATTTAATCTGCTTAAATATTGTTGTTGCAATTTATTAGCCATAAGATTAAGTGTGATTCTCAAATATATGATTTACCTCTCTGTATAGTGAGAAATCTTCACCCACAATCTATGGATTTTCATTTTACCAATTTTACTGATATTTTAAAGATGTTCTTGCTGATCTGTTGTTTCATAGCACTGAAGGCCAAGTTTAAAATGTTCAAAAATCTATTGACAATTCATAAGGAGTACACATCCTTCAAGTTATAAGAAATAAATTTCAAACAAAACACCTATTATCACAGATTAATAGGTCAGTAAACAACATTGATATTAATATGATGTTTCCAGATAATATTCGTTTTTAAGCTTGGTAGATTGTATGCGTCGTGCGATTAATAATAGAATTTTGTTTTTTTATTTATCAATTTTTTTTTTCTCTACAGTCTCGGATTAAAAAGAAAATGCAAGCTAATGAGGACATTGAAAAGATTGCACAAGCAGTGCCTCTCTTAGTATGTGAGTACAAGATGCAACATATGCTTATTTATCAGATTCTTACTATCACCTTTAGTTGTTTAAGCATCTTTACTAGAGTTATATGAATAATTTGTAGCACGCAGATGACTTGGTAATATGTCTAGACTCTAAAGCATCTCTATAGACAGTTTTAAGAACCCAAAATTTCAATTTTGTAAAACAACTTTTCAAGTATTGTAAATTCACCATTAGAAGAAATTTCAACTCAAAATGGGCCTTTTAACCCAAATTCAAATTCCATGTCATCATGTGTTAGCCAATGAAATTGGTTTAAATTTGAAATACCGTATAGGTCTTAAAAAAAATTTAATATAAATTTGGGGATAGGTATCATAAAAAAAACTGTTTTTTTGTTCCTATTTTTGACATATGTCATCATCACAATTTTTCAAGTATTTATTGTTTTTGGGGTAGCAGAATCTGTCAAAAGTATGTTGAGTGGGTACTTATTGGATGCGGAATTTAATTCCACATCCAACGAGCTCTCCTAATCGAAATTTGAGTAAAAACACAGGGAGATATGTCAAAAATACGAACAAAAAAAGTATTTTTTTTCTTTTCTTCCTCCAAAATTAATAAATTTTATTTTATTATTTTAACTGTTATTTTATTATTTTCCTTAGGAGGCCCATTTTGAGTTGAAATTTCCTCTAATGATTTGCAGTCGATTTGTCAATTGCAACCAACCAAATGTAGGATCAACATGTGAAATTCATTTTCTTTCGAAGTGCACTCTTGTATATATATAACTTGAATTTATAAATAATTAGAACTGATTAGCTAGATAAGCCATCTGAGGTTATTCTTAGTAGGGAAGTTTAAATTAATAGATAGTATTTTTAATATTTTTAAAGTTAGATTAGTTCAGTCTTCTAAAACTTTTTATTGTTTGAAAAAATTAACCACAATTGAAATATATCTGAAGCATACCTGAAGTGTTTTGTATTACACCTACGCTGAGTCTTAGAAAGTAACCTAATAATATTGAGAAGACACGATGCATTTAATAGAAAAACCAATCTAAATTTAAATGGCAAGAAATTTTTCATAGAAGTTCAACATCACAAATGTATGATCTGTAAAGTATGTAGGTTTTTAGGAGTTTTTTGGAAGGCTGGGATGGTCTCACCATGTTTTCTTTGGGCTAAAACAGAATGGTTTATATTTACATCTATGTTGCACTCTGGCTGGTGATGGTCTCAACCCAGGGTTGTCCCTTCGTCGATGTTGAAAATGGCGGGATGGTAGGGGATGTTTGCTTTCCATGGGGATCTTCACCTATCAACTGAAAATTTCCTAGAAAAAAGGATGTTTGGGGGGTCTCTCCATTATCACCTGGCATGGCTAGCCAGAGTCCATACATCCTTCTATCGTCACAAGGATGTTTTGGCTTACCCCATGTGCCTCTTAGCTTCCTGACAGCCTAACTAATAAAAAAATGCAATTCCTTGTATGTTGGAAACCAATGCTGATTTTGTTTAATTAAAATTTATGCACGTCTTTGTAAAGTATGTTTCTATTTCCATAAATAGTTTTAATTGTTTATACAATAATGGTTTATGTAAAACAAATAAAAAAGAGGAAGAATATAGAGCTTGAAGGAAATTGCATTTGTCTCTCACATACTTAATAACCATATAATAATTTACTGATAATTTATTACCACTATACAGGGCTTCAACATGCCTCATTTACTGTCTATCCAACAATTACATTGTTTTATGCTTTTACATATTCAATTTCCAATAACATTTCAATTTCTTTTAATGTAAATTTGGCTTCCCCCATAACTCCAAAGTGGGGGGTACTTCCTAGCCATCTCCCAGAGTCGTGCATCAACATATACTATAACATAATATATTTTAAAACTTTGACCAAACCAGGGCCTTTAGACCTAGATCTGTGTCTATTTGTGTGTATACAGTCATCTTCTTAAACTTATAATCATCATATAAGAAGGCTAAGCTTGAAAGACACAACAACCTTGAAATTGAGGCTTGAGGATTTATTGATCACCATCACAAAACCGACTTCCCAACAACTAATTGATATTGTGCTTTTGAGTCGCTCCTATCCAAGTCAAAGAGTCTGATCTTGATATTCATGTTCATCATTGCAACCTTAGTATGGCCTTTAGCTTACTATATCCAGCTTGAACTCTCCAGTCCTCATCTAGAGTATTGCCACTTTCTTCTCCATAGTCACCCATCCACAACGAACTAGGATATTATCCTACCGCATTATGGTATTGTGCTTATGAAAAAGTCCTGTAATTGTTCTAGACCAACGTTTCTTGCATATAATCATATTCCTTCAGTTGTAATGCCATGTCTCTGTTGTCTTTCAAGAATGTATGGAGTCTGCCAAATAAGGAAAGGGTTGAGTGACATGCCAAATAAGAAAATGGCTGAGTGACATTCCATTATTGGAACTTGAACATGGGAAAAAGGCAGTTTACCTTCAAGAAATTTAAGTTCAACTATTTTCAATCTGCATTAAGGTCCATGAATGGTTTATGAGAATAATGTTTGTCTCTAGAACAACTTTTCTTCCATGTTTGTTGTTTATGATGATTGGTTTAAAAAAAATTCCCTTCTCAACAGGTTTTGTTGATTTTTACAGTTGTGTTGAAAACCACTACAAAACACTTTGGGATATACATGCTTCATGCTTGCATATGATGTAAAAAGATGAGATTCATATTTTAAATTAAAGACATTGAATAAGAATTTATTCAATTGTTTAGTACCCAATATAAGTATTTACTTTCCATTGTCCAATCATTTTCACAATGCTTGAGGTTATGATTTGGGATATACATGCTTCATGCTTGCATTCTGTAAAAAGATTAGATTCATATTTTAGATTAAGAAGGACATTGAATAAGAATTTATTCAAATGTTCAGTACCCAATCTAAGTCTTTACTATTCATTGTCCAATCATTTTCACAACGCTGGAGGTTCGGATGGAGGAAGAGTTGGAATTGAATAACTACTGGACATCTATGTACAATATGTAAAAGCTAAAATGACCCAGAAAATGAGAAGGACAAGAGAAATACGTATAAGGATTAGACCCTTGAGTTGTTTCATTTCTTATTTTGTTGAAATGGAGGATTTGTTGCTTGTAGTAATGTTTAGTAAAAAGATAATAGTTAAATCACTAGAAACCCAAACCAAAATCCATCATACACAACCCAACTTGTATAGATTCAAATTAAGATTCAAAATAATATGAAAAATGTGGATGGGATAAATGATCATTTTGTCCAATCATATCCTAACCATTTGTCCTTGTGGATACTCATTATCTTGATGGAAGAAGGAACTTTGCTCATCCCATAGTGGATGGGATCCATGTGAAGCACCAACTATTGGGTTGATCATCCTCTTTTGATTTTCCTTATTGATCCACTTACACATGGCTCTAGGATGATCATACTTATCTACTATATCCTTGGCATCCACACTAAGATAATTGTTGTTGATAGGTCTCATATAGTGGTACACTTACGGTTGCTAGGGAATAGTTATTTTTGCAATCCCATTAAGACAATTTCATGAGTTTTGTTCAAAATTCCTAGAAAAGGTTTATGGATTTCATAACCTGCTTGATCATATATTGTGAACTTAAACAATCTATCATCCTTTGTCGACCATTACATACTCAAAATTTTGTATTGATCATTTTTACCATTATAGAGGACTATGTAAGTTAGGTTTCCAAATTCTTAAAGGGTTCTAGCTCAATGGAAGAGTGCGTGCCTTACAAGCAGGAGGTTTGGGGTTTGATTCCTCCATGCCCTAATGATATTATAATATTGGTTAAAAACAACTAAATTAGTAAGGAAAAAAATAAGAGATAGGTGACCAAAAAAAATGACCAAAAATCGTATATAAAATTACTAAAAATGACTAAATTAGTGACCAAAACATGAGAGATATGAAACTAGGCATTAAAAAGGATGCAACACATGGCGCTAATGATGAACCCAAACATGGCATTGATATGGTAGAAAAATAAGACATTACTTTGGAAGCAAAACATGGAAATATATAGGAAGAAAATATGGTGCAACAATAGTATAAGTATTTGGCGTCATTTTGGTAGTAAAACATGATACAAAAAAGGAAGCAAAAAGTGGTGTGAATTTGGAAACGAAAATTGGCACATTTTTGGAAGTAAAACATGGTGCAAAATGAGATGCTAAATTGGTAGCAAAAATGGATGCAATATTGGATGCTAACATGGTGCTATTAAGGATGAAAATATGGCACTAATGGGGATGCCATTTAAGAAGCAAAAGCGAGAACTCACTATGAAGAAAACTAGGATGTTATTTAGGAAGAAAACCTCAACGTTGTTTAGGAAGTAAAGTTGGACGCTATTCTAGAAGCAAACCTCGACGTTGTATAGGAATAAAAGTTGGACGCTATTCTAGAAGCAAAAAAATAGATGCTATTTTGGACGTCATAATGGATGCTATTTAGGAAGAAAAAAATGATGTTTTTTGAGATGCTTTAAGATTTGTCCATTATGCATCCCATTTAGCGTCTAGTTTGACTACTCAATGTAAAAAAAATTACACTAAAAAGGGACACTAATTCCAAGATTTGTTGTAGTGGGTTGTCGCGGCATTCAAAGACTCCATTCAGAAGTTCCTACATGTATATATGGATGATTGGACAGTGTATGGCCTAATCAAGGATCATTTGGAAAACCTTCCACTGATGCCAGAAAGGTGTCGACATCATCAGATTGCGCTGAAATCCAAGAAGTGCAATTTTTGCGCACCATTTGGGATACCGTTGGGTCACATTGTGTGAAAGCAAGGATTATTGATTGATCCTGTAAAGATAACACTCATTTTGAGCTTATCACCACCGATTAATGTGAAGATGCTTCGGGTGACACTAGGGCACACTGGGTATTATTGTAGATTCGTTAGAGGATATGCTGTGATTGTTGCCCCTATGGAGAAACTATTGAAGAAAGATTCTATATTTGTATGGAGTCCTAAATGTCAAGGTATATGTGACATGCTGAAGTCCAAGATGGCTTTGGCACCAATACTTGTATTCCCATATTGGAACAAGGAGTTCCATGTCCATGTTGATGCATCTTCTGTTGCACTAGGAGTAGTGCTCACGCAGCCGGGTGAAGGAGATCTGGATCAACCGATCGTTCTCACTAGCCGAAAGTTGTCATTTGCTGAGAAAAACTACATGACCACAGAGTGGAAAGTTCTAGCGATGGTCTATGCGCTACAGAAATTCAGGCATTACCTTTTAGGTGGTCACTTCAATATGTTTACTAACCATTCTGCTTTGATGTATCTTGTCACATGCCCCAATTTGAAAAAAAAAAATGTTATTTGAGGAACATTGTGTTACATTTTATGTGAAGTTTGTAATTGATGACCAAGTGGGGTCAAGAATAATTAATGCAATTTGGAATATTTTATTTATAAATAAATAAATGATGAGACAATAGTTTAGGGAAGCTGTTAAAAGAGTGTTAACTGGTCACTTGGTGGAGGAGACTGGGTGGAGAGTACACTGACAAGTGGCAGCATCCTCAAACTACTTCCAACTTTTGCAGGTGGCAACTTCCCTATATTTGTGGTCATGATTCCCTAAGAAAGTGGAATTGGAACATGTGGCTCATTAAGTGAAAACTGACCCAAAAGACCTAGGCATTTCTATAAAATTTCCCATTCAAGATAGCTGAGGCTTCTCATTCTGAGGGGTGATCATTCAGGGTGAATGAATTCCTCAAGAGAAATTCGATGGAGGGGATTACTGAAGTGAGTTTGAGGGGTTAACTGTTGAGATTAAACTTATTGCAGCTATTAGGCTGAATTTTTTACTACTATGAGAAGATTTGGATTACTGAGGTAATTTGACCAGTCAGGTGATAGAAGGTCTTAAGGACACATCCTTCACCCAGTATTCTACCAGGAGGACCAGGAAACAGGCTCGGGGCTCTTGAGGAAGTGCAGTCTAAGATTTCTCCAGGAGTTGATTGGGAGGAACAGCCTCCTTAAGCTGTTGTCACCTCATCACTGATAGGTTCTATTGGTTTCATGTTATTATATTTATTTACTGTCTTCAGTAAAATGTTTACTAGTTTTTCAAATACAGGCATGTTAGTATTTTATTAGGGTTTATGGAGAAAAGGGTAACTATGTATTGATGGACTTAGTAATTGACAAATTATGTTAGAAATAGTAGTAAATATGCTAAATGGGAAATAAATAGAAATAGAATTCCAGACTGTATTTTTCCATGACTAGCTTTGGCAGTACTCTAGTACAGCTGGGTGTTTAGGTAAATATGATGATTCTTATTTAACCCTGAATGAAAAATGTAACTAAATTATGCTATAGTTTGCTTATGATTATTTTCTGTAAAGAAACAGTAAATACTTTATCTATTGAATGTATTTACTTCAGACAAGAACTGAACATAGGCATATAAAGATATTTAGTAATCATACTACATATAGAACTATTTTAATACTATTATTCATTATAAAAAATAGACGTAGTTAAACAAATACACTTAAATAGTAAACAAACCACCACTTAGGGTTTAGATTTAGATAGCTTTCAGTAAATTCTTGTAATAAATTCTTTCCAGGCCATATTTATCTCTGTATTAACACAGAAGTTTCTACTGTAACCTCAAGGCAGCTATCTAAGTTCATGAAAGATAAGCTTAATCCTAGTAATTACCCTAAACCTTTTCTTTATAAAAATAGTAACAAATGTAAAAAAATCATTGAAGGAAAATTAAAAAAACGGAGCTAAGAAATTACCATGTAAAATTTATTCTTTATCGAAATGTAGGGTATATTTAAATATCAACCCTTATGAGCCAAAACAGAGTGATAATATTACTCTTAACACAGTAAAATTCCCATAATTACATTGCACTGTAAATCATTACATGATAATAATTAAAAATAATACTATAACAAATTATTAAAAACAAAATCATTTAGGAAGAAATGGCTTAGGTTTGTCCAATCTTAGCTAAAACAAAATAATATATATCGAGCAATAACCATACATTACCGACAGGTAAAAATCCTTAATCCATTTTACAAGTCTTGACTGATTAACAGTCTTTATTTTCCTTTAAAAATCTATTTTTAAAAACTAAAAATTAACCAGACAGAGGTCGACAGCCTCGTAGGGCTTAGGGCTGAGCTCTATGAAAAGAAGCAAAAGAAGTTTACATTGTTCAGGCCATAAAGGCGAAGACATAAAATCCATTTTTTATCACGACTACTTTAGCCATTTTCCTCCTTGCACAAAGTACCCTCTAAGAATTTCGAACTCTTACAGAATTCAAGCAAACAAGAAACAACAAGCTAGCTTGTAAACCAAACCCATGCTTTAACTAACCACAAAGAACCTATCTTCCAACCACCACAACAAATTTTAGGAAGAAACCCTCGTTTGCAATCGGGGCTTACCAAATGTATGCTCAAGTGGAACGCTGAAGGAGTAAGCTCGTTTCCACATCCTGAGCTGGGAGAAGAACCTGCAAGTTACAAACCATTTTATGATTACAAAGCTTACTTAAAATTATAAAACCTTTTTATAAAACTAACCTAAAAATGAAACGAAAGTAAGTATTGACCTGTTAAGTTTCTCTTTTGGGATGAAGCTGAGGTAAAACAACCACCTTAGAGGGTTTTGGCACTGTGTTGGAAGACAAGAAGACGCTGAGTCACAGCCTGGAAAGAAATGAGCAAACAACTCAACCGGAATAAATAATGACTCCTGTACAAGCTCTGTCAATCATCTTGCAGGTTCAAGACAAACACAGTCCACGAAACCTTAAGAAAACCCAGTTTCTACTTTCATTGTATACCAAAATAATATTTAAAAGACCAAGAACCCCCTCATGATCTCTCTCAAGACAGTCACATCGTTGGATGTGGAATCAAGCGGTCAAGCTTGAAGGTGGTTACATGTCTCCAATGGCCACGAGCTCTCAGCTCGAACAACAAGATGGAGGAACCCTCACTATGAAAAACAAATGAGTAGGGTTTTGGAGTTATAAGTCAACCCTTGTGTGGATAAAACCATCCCATGTGTTCTTCAAAATATTTTCTCCAGTGCGAGTAAAGTTCCATAGTCAGTGCTACAACAAAATGTTTTACAAATTCAAACAAACAATCATTATAAACTATACATTTTTTATGATTGCCAATAATATATATCATTGCCATGGAGATTAGAGATACATAGGTTATAAATCATAATATTAAGATATGAAGTAACCCATAGGCTATGTCAAATTTAAATAGATTCTTTTGTTAACTTCCTGTGGTAGTGACTTTGTATATAGATATTCAAAATTCTACTAGTCAACTTGCATGAAGTTTTAGTCATAGCTAAGAGTACACTCAGTTTTTTGAAGTAAAAGATACATAAAAAAAAAAGGAGTACATCCTTATATAACATGAAATTTATATAATGAAAAAAAACTAGGATAAGGTAAAAATGGTATACATCTTTGGATGTTAGGTCGCAGGAGTTTTAGAGTAACTCTTTTCTAGCAAAAATAGGCTAGGATGGTGGTTTAGGAACTACAAAGTAGTTCTTGTGTATGATTCATTTTACTGATGCTCAAAACTAGAATCCAATGTATGCTTCAACTAAGAAAAAGACGGAGTACTATAAATGCATCCTAGTTAAAATCGAGATCAAAATTGCTTTCAACAAAAGTATATGGTATTCTTGGACTCAAACCAAACAATAATTTAATTTTCCTTCAGCATAGTATCTGGAAAGCATTTTCTAACTATGCTGATGTAGTTTGTTATACTTTTATTATGGAGTTGTAACGACAGAAAAAGATTAACTTTACCTCCTTGAAGACAAGCAGCATATTAAAACTTTTTCTAAGACTAGCATCTTATTCATGCTAGGGAAGTATCTTCTCAACTTGAAATTAAATAACACTCTACTGGATCATACGCTTACCTGCTAAACATGTAAGGAACCAACAGTGCAATTGAGTTAGCTGAAAGCTAAGTAAGCCCCATTCACACACAAGAATTTCTTTCCCTACTTGACAAAAGATAAACATCAGTATATCCAGCAGCAGTAAAATGCAAGTCTTTTTCTAATTCTAATAGAATTACAGCTTCTAAGTCATTAACAGCTCTAACACAAGATTACACCTTTCAGTTTACAGGTTCTTATAAAGAAGTGATCCCATGTTCTTTTTTTAAATTGTTTTATTTTCCGCTAACCATTAGCAGGTACTTAGCTGCGACNGGGGGGGGGGGGGGGGGATGCCATTGGCTACTTCTCTTCCAGGAGTTTTATTTTGAAATCATTGTCAAGTCGGGTCGCTTGAATGTTGGACCTGATCATTTGTCTAGAATTGAGACAGGTGAAGAGCCTACCAATATTGAAGAAGGGTTGCCCGATGCGCAACTATTAAGAGTTGACATGGTAGATGACTATTATGCTCCAATAATTCAGTTTCTAGTGACAGGTGTTGCAGCTGAAGAATTATCAACAGGTTAAAAGAAGCAGCTGGTGGTTAAAGCTTCCGATTTTTAGTTAATTGGTGGACACTTGTATAAGCTTGGACAAGATGAAATTTTACGGCAATGTGTCCTACCACATCAACAAGAGAAGATTTTGGAAGAAGCACATGTAGGAGTTGCTGGTGGATAGTACGGGGATCGTGCTACCATAGTAAAGGTGCTTCACGGAGGGCTCTAGTGGCCTACTTTACATAATGATGTGGCAGATTATGCGCGGAGCTGCGATGTCTATTAACGCACTGGAAAACCATCGCGATGCGAAGAGATGCCACTAGTACCCTAGGTAAATTTGCAACCTTTTGATAAATGGCCATAGATTTCATGGTTCCAATCAACCCCCTAGGAAGAGAACTGGTGCGCGGTACATAATCATAGCAACATACTACTTGAAGCGATTGGCAGAAGATGCATAAGTCGTGGATTGCACTGCTGTGACACCAACAAGATTTTTGTTTGACAACATCGTGACACAGTTTGGATGCTCAAGGAAATTGATGAGCTATTAGGGTATCCATTTTATCAACCGCATATCTAGATCATTGACAGAAGAATTGCAGATACAACATAAGAAAAGTACGCCATATCACCCGTAGGCAAATGGGACTCAGAAGCATTCAACAAGATCTTGGAACATGCACTCACAAAGGTATGTAACACTAACTTAGTTGACTAGGACTTGAATATTTCAACAATGTTGTGGGCATATCGCACCACTTGCAAGAGATTAATGGGGCAAAAACCATTCAAATTGGTATATGGGAAAAAGAAGTCATGCCTATGGAATACATTGTTCCCAGTCTACGCATTGCCACTGCGACATGCATGGATGATGAAGTTGCGCTAGAAGAGCGCGTGGTGTAGTTGATACAACTTAAAGAGGATCGCTTTATTGCAGGGTTATATCAGCGTGTCGAGAAGGATCGACAGAAGGCTTGGCATGATCACCATATAAAAAACAAATAGTTTTAGCAAGGCGATTTGCTGCTTTTCTATGACAGCAAATTCCTGAAGCTTTCAGGTAAGTTACAAATGCATTGGCTTGGTCCATATCTTGTTAATTCAATTAATTATGGGGAAGACATTTAATTACAACAATTAGATGGAGTGATGCTACCAAAACTAGTGAATGGTAGCCTCCTGAAGACCTATAGGACAGGGCTGGAATCACATGGTGCTTAAGGCATTGCGCAATGAAAAATAAATCTAGATAGCCAAAGGAAGGGTGCACTAGGAGGAAATGGATGCACAAGTAGGGGAGTCAGTAGCACAATTAGAAAGCTCTGTCGTGACAACTATAGGCTCGCGTCATAGTCACATCACTAATAAATGAATCATGATTAAGACAGTTAACCGATGGTGCTTGCTGAAGCAACATGTATTGATGGTGGATCTGACCATTGGGTTAACATAATCGACGATGGATATGGGTAGTTGATGTCAGATTTAGTCATGATGACCATGAAGGATTTGGTAATGATGAACAATGGATCAACTAAATACTATAAGAAGGCGCTCGATGTAGTTCGAAAGTAGAATTGAGTTCTGGTGTTATCCAGCAAAGTGTGTGAGTTGTAGAGTGAAGGTGAGAGTGTCTCATGACTATGGGAAATTGTTGTGGGATGCAGAGTAACCTCGACACGGTAGAGACTTATGGTGAAAGAGACTCGCCCATTAGATTGATTTCCACTATTGAAGAAGTTGCTAGTATGTAGTTCAGATCATATTCCATCCCAACGAAGAAGTAGCAGGAGCATAATCTTAACTCCCCAATATCGACGAAGAGGAAAACACGGACATTGATGAGGGCACAGGAAGACGCAGCTGCCTAGATAGGGCCATCTAGCTTTGGTACTGTAGAATCAACGATTCACATCAAGGTCTCTATAAAGGAAATTTTGGGTTACATCACTCCCACCCGACTTGGTGCGTAGCCCCAACAGTTAACAAAGAATTAGAAGTATCATCCAAAAATGTTGCCGCTGCCGAAAGGGATGGTGTGCACCACCAATATTATCCCTGCGTTGCTGAAGATGAAATACAAGGATCATGATCTATTACTGTTATAAGACGTAGTGAATGATCCCTACAAGTAATTTCCTTCGGTCGCAGGAGGGCCCATAATGCATATTCCGCAGCCATGGGTGCAAGGGATGGATAAATTTGGGTTGCTGGGGCTCATCAACATGCTGCATTGTAGGCAGCTGAATGAAGCAAAAACATGCATCAAATAAATTTTGGTGTGCTATCATGGAGGAACACTATGGTTGGACACACCAATTGTGATTATGGTTGAGTTGATCTTAGAGATCATGGGGTTGACAAAGGATGGGCCAAACCCATCACAATATTTGAAAGGAAGGGATAATGAAAAGCAACTTGCTGGACAGTTGAAGCAGAGGCATGATTTGCAACGTGATGGTAGAGCATATCACATCGACAACATTAATGATAAGACAGTATCTATCGCCGCTCGAATCCTTGCAATTCAAATCATCCTTAAGAATCGCCCCATCCAATGCACTTCAAGGGTGATTGCATGTGCTGAACAATGCATTGAAGGGGTCCAAATGAATTGGTCCCTTTTCTTGCTGAACCAGTTGACTAAGGACACGGTCATAGTTCAGTTTGGAGAGTGGTCCTTCACATATAGCTGGCTATTGATCTTAATTGCATTGGTGGCTTGGATGGAGCTAGATGACTACCAAAGAATGGATTTTGAAGATATTAAGGTGTGCGAAGGAGCACGGTATCAAAACTTGTGGTGGGTAGAGGAGCTCAGTAGGCAAGAGGATTGCACAATCCACTTTTGGATATACTGGGAAGCACTGTAGGAGAAAGTTGTCAAATTTCTCTGAATTTCTAATGAGGCTACAATTAAATATCGAAGGATTGCTCGGATCACTATAGGACCACACACCATTCATGTCCAAGCTCTCTGTGACCTAGATAAGTAGTGGTTATCTATGTCATATAAGGTCACGGATGAGGAATTGGAGGCAACGATTGATGACTGGCCTGCCGCATGGAAGGATCCGGTTAGTGCCATCAAAGTATCAACATGACCACTAGCAAAGGCACTTGATGATCCAGTAAGAGGAGCTGGCCAATAGTGTCACCAAGAATCTGATGGCGAATCATCAACTAAAACACCTGTAGACATTGAAGCACAATGTATCCTTAAAGAGATAAGGAAGAAGCAGCGAATGGATCAAGATGCAGGCAATAGCACCATATCTGTGATGGAGACGGAACTACAGTGGATTATTAAGTTCCTCAAATATTCATATGATACCACAGCCAAAGAAATGCAGAGGTATGCCCAGGAAGGTTTTGCTGAGGTACGCACCAAATTAGATTCAATCTATAATGTTGTTTCATGAAGAGGATCGAAAAGTACAACTGCATAGGGTTTCATGTCGATTAGCACTGAGACGTGGGTCAGGAATGTTCAGGTTCCCCCGATTGCAATTAAAGCTAGACAAGAATATGTGAACTCCTCACTACAGCAACTGCAAAGCATCACAGTTGATATCAATAAGTTGTCCACCCAGGCATTAGTGCACATATAGCCGGTCTCCAATCAGGAGTTGGTTGATCGATAGAAGGACATCGATGAACAGTACTTGCACTTGCAAGAGGCAGAATAGATGCTACAAAAAGAAGTCAAGGAATTACATCGAGCAAAGGAAATAGTGACAGCATCCACAATGTAGGAAATCGAGGCGCTAAAGAAGGCTCAGGAAGAGCTGAAGACGAAGGACATGGAAGAAGTAATAGATCTAAAGAAATAAAATGTCCACCTTGTTATTGAGAAAGAGCATATTTTCACTAGTCCGGGGTAGGTAGAAGAGGCCATTACGAATTCCTACTAATACATCCAAGAAAGCATGACAGAGCTGGTTGCAGTCTCCAAGGACAAGTGACTTGGAGAAGTTATTGCGCAAATCCAGTTGGAAAATAGCATGTTGAGTGTTATGGTTTACTGAGACACACCACCAGATCAGGTTGCAGAACGAAAGAGTGCCATCGACGAGATAGAGGCATAGTTTGAAGAGACCGATCAAGAGGCTAAAAATATCACGGAGGCAATGACATATATTTGGGGTAGTGTCGTTCAAGATGAATAGTTAGAGCAACTCACAAAGCAGTTGTAGGAAGTTGAGAACCAGTTGGCAACGTTGAATACAACACCAAGGACAATGCCGCCACTTGTGTCAATCACGTGGTCCCTAGAGCTGAAGGAGCTACAACAATGAGTTGCAAAATCACAAGAGAGATAGCGAAAACACAATGACGAGTTCGATGAGTTCCAATAAATTGGATCCCAACTATTGGGAAAAGTAGTCACTGCGCTATAGGTTGTGCAGGACGACAAGAAGGAAATCAATTCCAAGATGGTGGAGCACCCATTAATGTAGGATTTGCTTGCATGTCAAGACCTTGCTGAGAAAATCAAGATGTAGGTATCAGAAATTTCTCAGCAGTATGAAGACTTCAAGATCAAAATCAACCAGTACACCATGTCCACTTGGTGTGGGTCGAGGGTGAGCCACAAGACTATGTTGGGGGCATGTTTGCAAGGGGTTGGGGTAAGTTGTGCAGCATCACGGATGCTGGGAAAGCTCAGAAGACACCACACAAGATGAGCATAGCGCGTAAGGCAGAAGATCGACTACCTTTGAATATTTTGTGTCGCTTTTTGCTCTTTTGGACCATATTTTGTGGATATTGGTCATTAGTTAGAAAATTAGTTTGGAGTTAGTTAGAATTGGACCATGAATGTAAAGGTGCAAGCCTATAAATAGAAGAAGAGTTGTAAATGTGTGATATCCAGTTTTTGATGAAATCAAGCAAAGGAAGAATTGAGAGTTCAAGGCTCAAATGAATTGTTGTTTTGGATTTGTGGTTGATTGCAGAGAAGATAATATGATGAGAGAGATGTTGATATGAAATGTTATATTGTTATTATTTTATCTCTTCATGTCTTTCTGATCTTTTAATATTATGATGAAAGTATACAACATAGATCTGTGATGTGATGCGTAAGGATTATGAATGATGTACCCTGTCTAGATCTGCTTGCGCAATTAGCATGGTTATCTCTGTGATAAATGAATGATGCGACCTGAATGATGAATGGTTATGTGGATGAATAGATATAATGAATTATCGATTCCCGTGATTCTCTTCCTTTCTGTGGAAAATTGGTTCTTTCAGCCCTCCCTTGAACATCTAGGGTGAGACCTCGTCTGTTCCACAGGTGTTGCTAGACAGGGTAAAACATGTCTGGGCCGATGCTCAGGGAGATCGTGGTGAGTTGAGTGTCAACAGAGTGGGAACCCGACTAGGTTTTGTTGGCTAGGTTTGCGCCAACACTTGGTATTGTTAACTCATCTTGGTCATCTGATGTACATTCCTTATTGGACTCTATGTCTTCTCTCACCTTCAAGATTAAGAGACTCAAATGTACTGTGAAGGACTGGGAAAAAAGGAAGGTGTTGGAAAAATCCACATAAATCTTAGACATTGATCTCAAAATACAAACTATGCTTTCTACTTAGATCTAATGCATTCTTACTAATAGTGAAGCAACACAGGTTTCCCATCTGAAGAGTAGGAAGGATACTTTATTGGCTCACCAGGTCTTAACTTGGAGACTCAAGAGTAGAATTAATTGGATCAATGAAAGGGGTGCTCACACCAATTTTTTTCACACTTATGCCTCTACTAGAAGGAATTCCAAGTCCATTTGGGCACTACATAATCAAGCTGGGGAAATGGTTGATGAGGATTCCCAACTCAAATAGTTGGGGGGGAAACACTTCTCTGACTTGTTTAAAGATGATGGTAGCACAAATATTGTGGATCAACTTAAATTCTCAGTCTCTTTCTCATTTTTTTTCAGTGGGAAGAAAGGGTTAGTTATTTCTCAGAAATTACCCTCTATGAAGTGGAAGATTTTCTAAAAGGTTTTAAAAAGGATAAGAGTCCTAGTCTCGATGGATGGCCAGTGGAATTATTTCTCAGCTTCTTTGACTTAGTGGGATCTAATATTCTTAGGGTGGTGGAATAGTCTCGGTTGGAGGGTAAGGTCATCGGTTCTTTAAATACTACTTTCATTACCCTCATTTCGAAATGTGAAAACCCACTTACATTTGCAGAATTTCGACCCATCTCTCTCTGCAACTTAGTATAGAAGATCATTTCCAAGATTGTATCTACTAGACTGAATCCTTTCCTAGACAAGGCCATATTAGCTCATCAGTTTTGGTTTCTCCATAATAGACAGATTATTGAACTGGTGGGAATTACTTAGGAAATATTGCATTCTATTAAATAGAAAACAAAGAAGGATTTTTTCCTCAAACTAGATCTGGTCAAAGCCTTTAACCGTGTAAACTGGAATTTTCTCTTACTAGTCCTCTTACAGATTGGTTCACCTGTGGATGGGGTCAACTAGATCATGGGGTGTGCCAACTCCTTGAATTTGTAGTTCTTATCAATGGTACTCCATCAAATTTGTTTCCTGCCTCTCGTGGTATCAAACAGGGATTCCCTCTTTCTCTCCTCCTTTTCATTCTGCTAATTGAAAGTTTAAGTCTTCTCATCACTGATGCTCAGAGAAGAGGGAAAATCATTGGGATCAAAGTTTCTTCTAGCTAGTGTTTAAAACACCTCATCTTTGTGGATGATGTAATCTTGTTTGGGTTGGGGACCTATGAAGAATGGAAAGGCTATAAGGAAATCATGGAACTCCTCTATTCGACAACATGTATGAAGATCAGCAATGCATTAGAGGAATTTTGAGGTCTAAAATGGGCCTCCTAAGGAAAATAATAAAATAATATTTATTAATTTTGGAGGAAGAAAGAAAAAAACTACTTTTTGTGTTCGTATTTTTGACATATCTCCCTATGGTTTTACTCAAATTTTGATCGGGAGAGCTCGTTGGATGCGGAATTTTATACTTCATCCAATGAGTACCCATACTTTATACTTTTGACAGACCCTGCTACCCCAAAAACAAGAAATACCTGAAAAAATGTGATGATGACATCATCATCACATTTTTTCCATCATCACATTTTTTCAAATATTTCTTGTTTTTGGGGTAGTGGGTTCCATCAAAAGTATGCAGTGTGTGTACTTGTTGGATGTAGAATCAAATTCCGCATCCAATGAGCTCTCCTGATCGAATTTTGAGTAAAAACACAAGGAGATACGTCGAAAATACAAACAAAAAAAGTAGTTTTTTTTTATGACAAATATGTCAATTCAACCATTATGGTTGACTCATTTTATTAAAATTCTATTGGTTCTTGAATTCCAACTCAGAAGAACTTATAGTTGGCACGTTTTCTTATAAGGCCCATTTCAGACCCCGAATTTCCTCTAATGGAGAAGTCATCCTTTCTTTATAATGATATTGATGAGGAAACTAGAATTCATATTCTCTCCTTACTTCCTTACAATATGGAACGTATCTCTGTTGGTTTTAAGTATCTTGGCTACCATCTCAATCCTCTGGGTTATTGCACTAATGATTGGCGTTGGATTGCCAAAATTTTTGGAAAGAGGATTAGTAATTGGGCCTATATACTTTTATCACTGGGAGGAAGGTTGATCTTATTCAGATCAGTACTTTTGGGGTTAGCATTGTATTGGTTTTCGTTATCTTGGATTCCCAAATCCATTTTTCATTGTCTCAGATGCTCCAGTTTTAATTTTCTCTAAGGAAATATGGGTGGGAAATGCAAGATGCACTTAGTTGACTGGCATACTATTTCTAAACCTTATGAGGACAGAGGGTGGAACAGTAAGAATATGGAATGGTTCAGTTTGTCTCTCTGAATGAAAAAATATTGGTTGGCTCTTAATGGTGAGGGAATATGGAGCCACATTATTAGACATAAATATATTAAAGATCGGTCAGTGGATCACTAGATCCGCCTTCATGATTTTCCAATTCAAGGAACATCTTACATATGGAATGGATTCATCAGATAACTTTCATGGATCTATTCAATTGGGTCGGAGCATTAGAGATGGAAAAGTAATCAAATTAGGAGTGGACCCTATGGCTGGTTTGAACAAGTCCTTTATTCTTTTAGAGGATCTTAGGATTTATCTAACATACTTTGGCATCATAACACTCAACCAGGCCCGTAACTTGGGGATTGGTTCTTCCTCTCAGTCTTATTGGTTTTCACTAGAGTATCTGGACTTAAGTGGTAGTTGGAAGGATCAGTGGACTAACTATGTGAATGGATTATTACATGGTTGCATAAAAATCACAGATAATAAGGAATCTCTGTTGTAGATGTATAACAAAGATACAGGAATTTGTGGCTCACCAGGAACAATCTTATCTTCGAGGATAAAACTCATGATACAAAATTTCTATGTCATAATATTGTGGATCAGCTGTATACCTATCCAGTGGCTGCTCAAAGCAAACCAAAGAGGAGAAAAATTTGGCTAGCACCTGTCATTGAGTATCCATAAGGTTTTTTCCATGGGGCTTCAACTAATTTGATTAGAGGTGCTAGTGTACATCTATTAATTACTCCAGTGTTGATGTATTTGTAACTTTAGAATGTATTCACTTGTATATTTTATGTATTGTACCCCGATGTTCCTATCGGGAAGTATCAGTAATGTAATTGAGTCATGTCATACCCTGATGTTCCTATCGGGAGAATCAATAATGTAAACAAATCATGTAAAGTCATAGACATTAACCCTCCTAGTTGATCAGGGGTTAAAGTCACCGCAGTTATGGGGCACTAGGGTTATTAAAATATCCTAGAGAATTCGGCCCTGGTAAGTTATTGTCAAGTCAGAAACTAGTATAAATAGAGAGTGAGATTCTCTATTTATCACACAGTCACTCACACTCATTTCTAGTGCATGAGTGAGAGAGAAGGAGTTGGGATACGAGAGAGAACAGCTATCGGAGATCATCTTGCTATCTTTGGGTTTTACTGCTGCTATTCGGTGCTTATTCTATCTTTGAGGAAGTTACGAGGTTTTCTCCTTTATGCTTTCCATGAGGAAAATCTGAGTCTATTGTCTCTTGTGATTGATTGCTGTGCATGTTATTCTCTCAGATAAGATCCTAAGATAATACTGTCTAAATTGATAAAAATCTAACATGGTATCAGAGCTAACCTGAGAAGAAGACACTGTGCAGTTGCAAAAGCTAGGGCTTCTTATTTTTTTGGTATTTCTCCACAATCCATTAGCAAAAGAAGGCTAGGGTGAACCTCCATTTAAAATCACATCTTTCTGTTGAAGCAGAATCTGATTCTAAGCATTTTAAGTTTTTGATCTACCACTACATCGGGAAATTAGGTATTTTTACTCAAGAGGAATTTTTGAGTGAGCCCAGGCTAGGATTTCTCTCCTCCTCAAAATCGAAGTTTAGAGACAAAAATCAAGTTTTTTGGTTGGGTAGAACACCGGGAAAGTCAAACCCTAATTTGCCCTAGAATTAAAAAACCAGCATTGTAGAAGATCAGCTCCAGATCCAGTTTTCAACTTCTCAAATTGGTAATATCTAAATATTTTGTATTTCCATTTGAGGTTCTCAGTTAAGATGTCTCATCACACCAAGCTTGATGAAAATCTTGTGGGAGCTGATAGCTTCTTAGCTTGGAAGTATAGGATCTCCCTAGTCTTGGAAGAAAATGAGTTGGACTCTTACATCAGTGAAGAGGTTCCAGTTCCAGAGGGAAATGAGGCTAAGGCCTTACACAAAATGAAATTGATCATGGCTAAGAGGATTATTACTGATTCAATCAAGGATGACCTCATACCACAGGTGTCCTCCCTAAAGACACCTAAAGCAATGTTTGATGCGCTGACAAAACTGTTTGAAGGAAAGAACATAAATCGGAAGATGACTTTGAGGAACTGGTTGAAGAATGTGAAGATCCAGAGTGCAGAGACCATACAGTCATACTTTACAAGGGTCTCCCAGATCAAAGAACAACTTGAAGCAGTGGATGAAGAAGTGGAGAATGCAGAGATTGTGATGACCACCTTCAATGGTCTCCCTAGGTCATGGGACTCCTTTATTTAAGTGATTTGTGCTAGAATAAAGCTAGTCACCTTTAGTAGACTGTGGGAGGAATTCTCACAAGAAGAAGCTTGGATAGTATCCTGAGAAGAAAATATGGGAAGTAAAGATCAAGCTCTCACAGTACACTCCAAGAAAAGAAAAAGGGACTATCATGATTCCAAAGGTAAGCATTCTAACTCTATAAAATACAACAAAGATATATCTAAATATAGATGCTTTACATGTGATGAAAGAGGACACTTTGCAAGATATTGTCCCAAGAATAAGAATAGCTCTCACAAGAACAAAGGGAACAAGAGAAGACATCATGCTCATGCTATAGAGGATGATGAACCTTCCAGAAAGAGAATTAAATAAGAAAGTGATGATTCTTCAAATAATGAAGAATATGTTTTGATTTTCGATCTCACAGGAACTATCACACATGGAAGCAATGATTGGATTATAGATAATGGGGCTTTGGAAAGTCTATGAAGATGAAGGATGTCTTGTTTGTACCAGGACTAAAGAAGAATCTCCTCTCCATATCTGCATTCGATGCAAAAGGAATAAGGGTTGCATTTGTAGATGGCCAAGTTCTTATGTGGCCAAGGGGAAAGACTATAGATGATGCAGTTGTGATTGGAGAGCAAGAGGGAGGATTATACAAACTGAAGGGCCAACTAGAACAAGCTTTGGTCCATGACTTAGTAGAGCCAAATGAACTTTGGCATAGAAGGCTTGCACATGTGCACTATAGAGCACTACCACTTGCAAGCAAAGAGGTTGAAGGTCTTCTAGAAATACAGACAAAGCTTGAAGGTGTCTGCAAAGGATGTACAAAAAGGAAAGAACACAAATAAGACATTTCCAAGTAGCGAAAGCAAGGAAAAATGAATATTGGAAATCATCCACATTGATGTATGCAGTCCAATGTCATCTAGTTCATTGAGTGGGTATGTATACTATGTTTCTTTCATTGATGATTTTTTTAGGAAGACATGGATATACTTCTTGAAGAACAAAGATGAAGTATTCAACAAGTTCAAGGAATTCAAAGCCTTGATCAAGAACCACACATAAAAGAAGATCAAAAGCTTTCGATCAGACAATGACGAAGAATTAACATCAAATGAATTCAAAGAGTTATGCAGAGATTCAAGGATTAAGAGGGAGTTAATCACTCCATATAATCCACAACAGAATGGGGTTGCAAAAAGAAATAATAGAACGATCATGGAAGTTGTAAGGGAAATGCTTCATGATCAAGATCTTCCCATGCATCTATGGGTAGAAGCTGCCAAGAAAATGGTGTATGTGCAGAACCATACTCCACACAGAGTACTCGAGAACAAGACACCTGAAGAAGTCTTTTCCGGCAAGAAACCAGAAGTCAGCCATCTCAGAATATTCGGTTGTCTAGTGTACATACACATTCCAAAAGAAAAGAGGACAAAGTTAGATCCTTCTGGAAAGAAGGGTATATTTGTGGGATATAGTGAAAGCTCGAAAGCTTATAGAATATACTTCCCAGGATTTAGGAAGATTTGACATAAGTAGAGACGTAACATTTGACGAAGATTCAGCTTACAACAAATCTAGAAAGAGACCAATTAAAGACTCTGAAGAAACATAAGTACCTAGAATTCAAGATAAAACTATGAACGATGAAAATCAAGATGAAGATCAAGAAATAGAAGAACCCCAGGAACCTTTAGATCCATCCCATGAGAAGAATTCTCACAAGAGGAAACCTGCATGGGTACGAGAGGCTATCCAAGGTGCAGAAAGATATGGGGCTCCAGAATAAATGCACAGAGAGAGGAAAAGAACCAGGTCCTGCTCCGGTTATGTAGCCCTATTATGTGACATCATTGATAAAGAACCTTCCAACTATGAAGAAGCGACAAAAAAGAAAGAATGGAGATATTCTATGATCGAGGAGTACTAATTGATCATGAAGAATGATGTCTGGGATGTTTTCCCTAGACCAGAGGGGAAGTCTGCTGTGACTTCCAAATGGATCTACAAGATCAAGCATGTTGTAGATGGTAGCATAGAGAAACATAAAGTAAGATTCATGGCTCGCGGCTTCTCCCAGAAAGAAGGAATATATTATGAAGAAACTTTTGCACTTGTAGCTAGATACACTTCCATTAGATCAATACTTGCTTTGGCTACAGTAATGAAATGGAAGACACACCAGATGGATGTCAAGACTGCTTTCTTAAATGGTGTAGTGGAAGAGGATGTCTATGTGGAGTAGCCACTCGGTTTTGAGACACATGACAGGGAGACTCATGTGTGTAAATTGAAGAAAGCCCTGTACAGTTTGAAACAGGCACCCAGGACATGGTACAATAGAATTGATAGCTTCCTATCTAGTTTGGGATTTACTAAGAGTAAAGCAAATTCCAACCTTTACTAGAAGGTTGAAGAAGGGAACCCAGTGATACTCCTAATGTATGTAGATTATCTGTTTGTAACAGGTGTATATGGGTTGATTGTTGATACAAAGAGGAAGCTTGCTGCCGAGTTCGAGATGAAGGACTTGGGTATGATGCTCCTCTTTTCTAGGAATGGAGGTGTGGTAGAGTATAGATGGAATCTCCCTGGGACAAGGGAAGTATGTAGTAGAGATCCTTAAGAGGTTGGGGATGATGGACTGCAAGGCCATGACCACACCTATGGCATCGAACCTGAAGCTATTGAGTGATGCTTCATCAGATACGGTTGATGCTACGATGTATCGTCAAATTATTGGGTCCTTGATGTATCTGAGGAATACAATACCAAATATTTTCTTTGCCGTGAAAACATTAAGCCGGTTCCTAACGAATCCAAGACATGTTCACCTGATTGCTGCAAAGCATATTCTGAGGTACCTGAAGGGTACAGTTGATTATGGACTCAAGTCTGAGGCAAATCAGAAGATTAACTTGGAAGGTTATGTTGATTCAGATTGGGCAGGAAGTGCCATCAATAGGAAGAGCACTTCAGGGTGCTGCTTCAGTATGGGATCAGGTGTGATCTCTTAGTTTAGCAGGAAGCAGTCTTGCGTGGCACTGAGTACAGCCAAAGCAGAGTATGTCGCAGCATGTTTGGCTAGTTGTGAAGTAGTGTGGCTGAGGAAGCTATTATCTAATTTATTTGATCTCCAGTTGAATGCTACTTGTATATATTGCGACAACCAGAGTTGCATGAATTTGTCAGAGAACCCGGTGTTCCATGACAAGTCGAAGCATATCGAGATCAAATATCACTATATCAGGGATATGGTGCAGAGAGGACCAGTGAAGCTCCAGTATGTTGCGACGGATGATTAGATAGCTAATGTGTTGACCAAGCCATTGGCCAAAGTGAAGTTTGAGTACTTCAGGGAGAATCTTGGTGTTCTCTAGATCAAGGTTCCCTCCAAGGGGAGGTGATGAGTCCAAGAGCCATTCTGACATGGTAGGATTGGTTCCTTATATGGTCGAATATAAGTGCAAGAGCCATTCTGACATGGTGGCAGGCCGGATCCTCCCATGGTCAGATGTAAGTGCAGAGCCTTTTTGACTGGGTCAGATGTAAGTGCAGAGTCTTTCTGACTCGGTCAGATATAAGTGCTAAGCCTTTCCGACATGTTGGCAGGCTGGGCCTCCCATGGTCGGATATAAGTGTTGAGCCTTTTCAACATGGTGGCAGGATGGGCCTCCCATGGTCGGATATAAGTGTTGAGCCTTTTCGACATGGTGGCAGGCTGGGCCTTCCATGATCGGATATAAGTGATGAGCCTTTCTGACATGGTGGCTGGATGGGCCTCCCATGGTCAGATGTGAGTTCCGGGCCTTTCTGACTGGGTCAGATGGAAGTGGTGGATGAGCCTTTCTGACATGGTGGCAAGCTAGGCCTCCCATGGTGAGTTGTGAGTGATGATCCTTTCTGACATGGTGGTGGATGTGTTCCTCCCATGGTCAGATGTGAGTGTTGGGCATGCCTTTCTAACATGGTGGTGGATGCGTTCCTCCCATGGTCAGATGTAAGTGCTGGGCAGGCATTTCTAGCTGGGTCAGATATAAGTGTTGAAGAATATGAATACCTACATGGAGGCTAGGCCTACAAGCAACATGAAAAAGGGTTGGCTCTGTAGAACTTCCTATGACGAGTAGAATTGAGAGATAAAACCAGTTGATCGAGTTAGCGGAAGAAGTGATGATGATGATCCAACTTTGATGATGATCCAGTGATGATCCAGCTTTGATGATGATCCAGTGATGATCCAATGATTATTCAGCTTTGATGATGATCCAGAATTGATCCAGACAAGAAGACTTGTGCTGATGAATTATGTTAAGAGAATACCTTCCTAGTTAAGAGGGAGTATTGATGTATTTGTAACTTTGGAATGTATTCACTTGTATATTTTATGTATTGTACTCCAATGTTCCTATCGAGAAGTATCAGTAATGTAATTGAGTCATGTCATACCTCGATGTTCCTATCGGGACAATAATTAATGTAAACAAGTCATGTAAAGTCATAGAGGTCAACCCTCCTAGTTGATAAGGGGTTAAATTCCCTACAGTTGTGGGGCACTAGGGTTATTGGACTCTCCTCGAGAAGTCGGCCCTGGTAAGTTATTGTCAAGTCAGAAACTAGTATAAATAGAGAGTGAGCCTCTCTATTTATCACACAGTCAGTCACACTTAGTTGTAGCGCATGAGTGGGAGAGAAGGAGATGGGATAAGAGAGAGAACAACTGTCGGAGATCATCTTACTGTCTTTGGGTTTTACTGCTACTATTTGGTGCTTATTCTATCTCTAAGGAAGTTGCAGGGTTTTCTCCTTTATGGTTTCCCTAAGGAAAATATTTTTGTCTATTGTCTCTTGTGATTGATTGTTGTGCATGTTATTCTCTCAGATAAGATCCTAAGATAATACTGTCTAAATTGATAAAAATCTAACATCCAGTTCACTTATTTTGCATAAAGATGGGGTGTGGCCACAACAAAAATACCAGATCTGAGCTCCTTGCTCTATAGGAACTTCTATATGTTGCAAAAGAACTTGGAATTCCTTATCTTCATGTGTTGGGGGATTCATCAACCATTATCAACTGGGTCAAGGGAAGGGATTCTCTCTCATATCTCAATTTGGATGGTTGGTGTCACAATATCAAAGAACTAAAATCCTACTTTCTCTCTTTAGAATTTCTTCATGTCTACAGAGAATGCAATGAGAGGGGAGATGGCTTTTCCAAGGAAGCACTCTCTTTGACCACTGGCCACTTATTTTTGACTGAATTCTATGAAGGTGAAATTATTAGCAATGGTTCGATTCAACTCTTTTAATATTGTTAACTTATTCCTACTTATTCCTACTTATTCTTGAGTATGGATGGATGACTATTTTACATCTTTTTGGATGTCCGAGGTTGACTTTGTTCTCATAGATTCTGTCTTTTTGCACATTCTCACTAGCGCTTCCCTGGATAAGCTACTTCTCGGTTCTTATTGTATTCTCCTTAAACATCATTGGAGGTTTGGAAGGAGTCTTACTGGTTTTGCTTCTGGTTTTCTGGAAGACAATGTATGAGCTAGTTTTGATAGGTGATGCTACCTTGTATTGTGCTTTATGAGTCTTTGATATAGTCATGTCTCTTGTGCCTAGAATCTCTCTGCTAGATCTTGTTTCGGCCCTCTGGGTTTGCTAAGTTTTAAAAAAGTCCACTTATGCGATGTAACAGTTACCTTTGATTCAATATGAATACCAAGGAACAACTATTTTTCTTCTGGAAAAAAAGAAACAAGATGTCAACAGTCATGATAATAAACTTGATTACATATGTGACTTGCGCAATAGTTTAAAATAATAATAAACGTGGAGGAATATGTGACTGACGCAAAAATTTATTGTTTTGTTATTTTAAAATACATATGTTCACATTAACCCACATTCATTGGTAAATGTATGAACATCAAGATCTTATAATATACGTGTTCCTTAATGAACGTGTAAACGGTAAAATATCATTAATAACTAAATTGTAGTTAAGTGATAGTAGCTTCACTATTAGTACTATTTTTGCATATTAACGATTAAATTTATTAGTACTAATAATTAATTATCACGTGTCTAATGGTGAAACTATTATTATTATTATTATTATTATTATAATATATAATGTAATATATATATTTTTTAATATCTGAGCCCTATTTGATCGACAAAGAAGTTTCATTGCTTCAATATTCAATATTTAAAATCAAAATTAATTAATAATAAAAAATAAAAAATAAAAAATAATCTATATTTGAAATGTTATCATTCTATTTAAAAATATAACCTATATTAAAATACACAATTAATTTGTAATTATAATTTATGACAATTAATTAGTCTAGTCACTAGGATATGTGGCATTAGCTAGACTAATTAATATTTCTATCATGAGAGCATTTAAATGTGCATATGTCCTTAGGGCACGGTGTTTATCATTTTGAATTGTTAATGAGGAAAAACATGTGATTCCATTTAATTATGCATATTGGATGTGGAAAGTGGTACTTGGATATCACTTTAATTTATAGAATGAATAAAGAACAAATGTAATGTGGTGCAAAGAACATATACCATTATTTAAATATCACTACATGAAATATTTTATCACTTAAAAGCGTTGGATATGTTTATACATGAGATTTATGTTAGTGGTGAACTAACCTAGATGTTGACTGGATATGAGCCAGTTAGATTCCTAAAGTGCTAAGGGGCACAAGATGTCTTGGACATGAACAAAATAATGAAGTGTATTAGTTTTATTATGATTTAATTGTGAATTCCAATATTGCTATGATTTGTGGGTGAGTGTGAGTTTTGAAAGGAACCACAACTTGCCCAAAATGGTTGTTCAATGACATGACACTAAGAATAATACTGATTGCACAATATGGTTGATGAAGGGTGTTTATCCTATTGATATCAAGGAGGGTGGAGAAATTCCCCACCGTTTAACCCCTAAAACTTGGAGTTATGGGAGGGGAGCCACACTCCACAAGGTTTGTGATGACGACTAGCAGTTTCCTACTGGAAAAGCTTGGTTGATGTAGTCGACTCTTCCACTATTAGGTTCTATTTGTTTAGGTGAATATAGACAATGCCACAACATATTGCAGTAGGGATATGATGGAGAGGTCATGTGATGACATTAGTGGTGACTAGTTACTTAGATATTTATGATATGGATGAGACCATGATGGGATTTCTATGGTGTTATTCCTTATGATTATATGCTTTATCTACTTGATTGTGCTTATATATTTGATATTTAATGGTATTCTAAAAATATTAACAATTGATGAATGGTTGTAATGAATGATGAATGCTGCATTATTTAATGGTTCTTCAACATGTTGATTTGTGAACATATAAGAATTATGTATTAAGAGAAATAAATGTTGATTATTAGTACCCATGATTAATATGTCTACACTAGCCATGTATACAACATTCCATGAGCACATTAGTATGATTGGGTTAGCACATTAGTTATTAGTAACTTGGTTCATGAATGATTGAAGTATTACTTATGTGTTTAAAGTATAAATAATTGTTGAAATATTGTACATAAATGGATTGAATGCATTTCTAAAGTATCTATATATATGTTGTAGTATGATTTTTTTGACTTGTTGAATTATTTTAGATTTAAATAAATTCCCTAGATTATTGAATGATATATAATATAGTAGTAAATATCCTCCTTGAGATATTGTGTATATATAGATATATGGATATACATAAACATAAGATAATATCATTTATGAAAATGTATTTTTTTGACTTGTGTGTGTGAGGATAATATAAATAAATGGGTAGATAGATATGTATAGATTTAGATAAGATTTCCATGGGTGCATTTAAGGGTAGCATGACAAGGGAGACTTTTACACCCAAAGTTTTGCATTATTTTAATTTAATTCAACTTTAGTTGTTTTCAATATTTTCAAATTCTATTTGTTTTAATAATTGTATATTTATTCTAACCAAATCTTGGATGAGTAGATGGGGATGATTTTAGTTAAACAAGGGACTTGATATTGGAAGAGGGAGGTTCTTTATTGGAGGATATTTTTGGATCTTTGATGGTTTTGACAAGGTTTGGAAGGGTTTGTAGAACTCTTAGAAGAATTAATATATGTTTTGGTGAATCACCAATATCCTTTGTGGATAACCATTCTTTGAGTCATGGGCATAGAGGTCCAGGAATCGAAATATTTCTAGGAGCTAGGATTCAAAAAAGGCTCCTAATTGGTAGTGGTGTAATTTCATTTTGAGCATTGGATGAAGGAGAAGATCGAGGCTCGTATCAATTATTCTTCTTTAACATCCCTGGATGAAATCAAATTATGTATATAGGTATTCTTCTTGTTAATTCAAATATCTTATATACTATTGTAGTTTCATAAATTTATATGTTGCTTCATAATAGTGAACTGTGAATGAGATGCTAGTTAATGTTTTTTAAATTGAATGGTTAACATTTTAAAAACTCATGTAGAATTTCTTATTATTAGCCCTCTTTTATAAAGTATGGATCATTAAATGGGAATTAGGAGAATTATAATGAACGCGACAATGATATAGATAGTGGAAACCAAACAACAAATGATAAAGGAATAATGAACCTTGATTGGCACTATAAAGAGTGAATGGATTTATTCCTCAAAATTTTGAATACTAAATTAACAAGATTTGAGTTCCTCATAATGGGATCCATGTCCAAGCAACTTCATATCGTTATTCCATGGTGATGGTAGCCCAAATTTATAAACTGGTAAAAATTGAAACTTGAATTCCCATGCTACCTTGTTGGGCTATGTGCATTTTTCTTGTGTAGTGAGGATTAACTCCTTTTTTTGCACTTTTTGGATCTACATGGTCATCTTTTTCCTATTTTTAATCCCAATTATAGTTAGTTTCTCATGAGACATGGTATTTAGAAATTTAGTAACTGAATTGACATCATCTTATTTTTTCAGAAACAACAACTCACCATTTATTAATATTAAGTTGTGCATTTTTAAACAGGATAGATTCAACTAGATGATAAAAATTAAAATATTGCTTTCCTCATATTTGGAATCAACAAAATAATGCTTTCCTAGATTTTTCTTTAATGCATCTTGAAGTAGTTTGTTCAATTCCTCTTGCATTTGTGTCAATGCTTCAATATTGGATTCTTTCTATAATATTTGGGATTGCGAACCTTGAAATGCCATATTTCTTCTTTTCAATACTTCATGTAAATTTTCCACATTTTCATCTTCACATTTATTTTATGTTTCAACAATTGGATTGTTGCAGACATATTGGAAACTTTATCCTTGTAGGTGGTGATATTGGTTAGGATAGGTGATTAACCAACAAAAAGAGTGGTGGTTTCTAAAGATACCTTTTTCACTTAAGTAAGAAGAACCATGATCCAATGTGATAGATTTTTCTAAGAGACCATCCACAAAATACAATAGTGGTTTTACATTCACTCTTACTTGAGTAAATATTAGGCCGTATAACTAACAAATTAAAGATGTTTTTCTCATGATCCATTAAGGTGAGAAACTTTAGGATCATGCCCTCATTCAATAGTTCTTGTGAACCATACTAATATTTAATGTACTTTATCCCTTCTACTATAACAAATTCCTAGGTCATCGGACTAGAAGGAGTTACTTTGACATCTAGCTCTCTAGTACTAGAAGGCTTCAACTCTTGCAAAAGAGTATTCACTTCATTTGATAATTTTTCCTTCTTTCTTTTTATCTGACTTTGGTACAATGAGTCCACCTACAAACTATGCGTTACCATCTTTGTTCTCTTCTTATCAAGATCTCTTGAATAACGAGGAGGAAAGTGTGGGTGGTCTCATCTTTGAACCTGAAGGGAATATAGTTTCGTCCAATTCTTGGGGCCTTGGTCGAAAAACCAATAATGAAGTTGAGTGGATCATGCTCTTATTTGGTTTGGAGTTGGCTAAGAAACTCAATATCACCAAAACAATTGTCATGGGAGACTCCAAGCAAGTTATCCACAAAATGATTAATGGATACAACAAAGGAGTAGTCAAAATTCAAAGAATCTATGAGAGAATTCGGCAAGCCTTTGTAAATGTTCAAACCACATTTTATCACATTATCAAAGGTAACAACATTGAAGCAGATAAGCTAGAAAACAAAGGAGCCAAGATAAAAATGGGATTATCTAAGGTTAATGGTAACTTGAAAAATAGAAATGAAGTCCCCTAGGAACACTTGCAAGGATGAAGGGGTTCAAGGGTGGCCTAATTTTGGTGCTTGGCATTTCCACTATGTTTCATTTAAAAAACAAAAACAATTTTTTTTATTGGAGGGAGGTCCCCACCACCCGACGATCTAACACCCAATAGGTTGCATGGCTTCCGGTGTCTAGCTTTCTCCTTAACATAGACCATGTGACGGGCTTTAATGCATCCCCAAGCTTGCTCAAATTGATTATAGTTCCCACACAAACCATGGAAAATTCCCTCAAGAATCCTCCCCCAGCATCATTTGGTCATCATGCTTATGCTTCTCCTGGTGCAGCGACTGATTTTGATGGTGCATTGAATGGTTTTCTTGGTGCAATGAATGTCTTTCCCGATGCAAATATTGTGTGGGAAATGATTGGTGTTTGTGGTGGATTTAAAGGTTTTCCTGGTGTGGTGAATGATTATTGTGGTTCAGTGTATGGTTTTTGTGGTGCAGAGAATGGTTTTCCTAGTGTAGTGAATGTGCTTCCCAGTGCAGAGAAGTTTTGTGAATTGAACTTTCCTTCTGTAGAGCCTTTGTACTCATTATTCTAGGGATCCCTTAGCACTGTAGATAAGGATTTCCTACCGAGTTCTCAAGTGACATGCTCAACTCTCATTGCACATCCAGAATTTCCTCTATCTTAGGAAGATATGGCAAACATGGATGTTACTTTGGATGATCTTTAGGCATCCTTAAGAGATATCAAGTAGCACATTCGATGGATCTATGACATCAAGAATTGGGGGGATACAAAAGGGATTTGCTAAACAGGTCAAATGGATGGCTTGACAAATGGGAAATCATGACGCTTGAATTGAAGATGACCACAGAGATTTGCATGAGTTAATGGGAACAATTGGTTACATGAAGGAGGATTTGCAGAAGCTGGTAACGTGAATCAAAGCAACCATTTTCAAGACTCACATGTCAGAGATCATCCAATGGAGGAAACCTCAGTAGTTCAGCCAGTTAAAGATCTAAAGGGAATGCAATGGGAGTATTTCAAGTTCAAATGGTATTTTACTTTTTTATTCATTTTTGCTTTAGGTTTCTATGTCCATATATACCCTTGGAAGGGTGATAGACGTCTTTTTTGGCAAAGTTGCAGGTTTAAGTCAATATTTTATAGTACAAACAATTCATTATTTTTGGGGAAAAATAATATGATTTGCAAGTCTCGAACCTCCTATTTTGTACGCTTGGTTTTTAACCACCTTTTTATATAAATACAATATCTTCCTGTTTTTTGTTAAAAAAAAGATCTCCTGAATAAAATTCAAGTTCACCTTCTCCTTCGATAGNCTCTCTCTCTCTCTCTCTCTCTCTCTCTCTCTATATATATATATATATATATATATATATATATATACATATTAAATGACCCCTTCTCTTGATTTCACAACTAAGTATCATTTTCTCTATCTATGTGTTCCCCAATTCCGATAACTTTTGTAACTGCAACTAGATATTGAATTAGTTATGTTCCTCTTAGTGATTCTTCTTAACCGATTCTAAATTATTGTACTCAAGTTTCACCAATCCATAGGGGATGATATTAGACGAAAGAGGCTTTACATTCTTTCCTCGTTCATTTGTGATATCTTGCATATGCCTCAAACTTTGCAATTCCTCCAAAGTGTCTTTATTAGCCATCCTTTCTTCCCTAGGGTTAATATAATATAAATATGATGAAGACTTTAATCCTACTCTTTGTTTAGAAATTAAATGATGAGGATCATAGTTCCATAATTACCCTTATTCAATACCAAAGTAATGAGGAGTTATATTGACATTTTCAAGGGTATCGGTACTCTTCACAATGAAGGAAAAAAGTTGGACAAGTAACACAAAGGTTGACTTTGATTATTTTAAAATAAACTACAAGTGACTAGAACTAAGTCTTTGTCTTATGAATTATAAAGAAACCAATGTAGGATTGTACATAGGAAAAAGGTATGGTGAATCCTTGAAACCATAACCTTTAATCATAGTATGATATCTATAAAGGAACCAATAACCTGCCATACCATCAGAGCTTAGCTGAAGTATTTTTCTAAGCTTCTATGGCATTCTAGGAGGAGGTTTTCCATAAAACATTGTGAGCATGAGAGAGAAATTAATTGATGAATAATTCTTTATAACCAATCCTAGACTCAGGATTTACCACCTTTTTAGTCCAATCAACTACAAGAAGAGAATGGCCCTCTCTATCTGAATTTATCAAGCTCAAATGATCAAAGTATAAGAGTAGAAATAGAGTAACAAGTAAATCAAGTAGGACTAGTATCTAAAAAATGTAAATTAATGGAAACCATAAAGATGCTTGTAAATACATTGGGATAAAATCTCAACCCACTGAAATATATGATAAGAGGGGAATTAGCAAGAAAAGTAATTGAATTCATCAACTCAACTATGGATTCATATACCATCAACTTGTCATCATAACAAAGGATGGGCACATTCATGCCTATCATTTTTTGATATTTCTATGAGAAAACATAATTCTGTGAAGAGAGAGTCAAATCAGGTAAATATATCCCTTGAGAGCGATAGGATTGGATAATATCTCTTTTTTAACTAATAGGAAACTCTTAAAACTTAAATTCTTCTTCTTCTTTATTCATAATTATCTCACCTCGGGGACGATACAACATAATTGACAAAGACTCTATTTTCATTGATTTTTTTCCCCAACTCCATGAATAGAAACTACTATTCTAGTTAATGGATTGTAGCAATTAAAAAAGGTAGCAATGAAATCAGAAGAATAATAAGTAATTGGAAATAAATCCTAAGTGAGGCCACTCTACCAAGATGATATATTATTGTTACCAGCTAGATAAAGTTCTCAAGCATTGCTCCTTAAAAATTCATTGAACTAATCGACACCCTAGGCTCAAAAACATCATCATAAAGGTGTACAAGACTTGTTAGACCTATTAAATATAAGCTCTAAAGTCTAGGTATTTTCTAAGATTATATTTGAGAATAAATTAGTTTATTTAGCATTTTTGGATGAGGATAGGGTTTGTTTTGTAAATGACACCTATTGTAGTCATGTGATTGGTTGTACTCCTAGTTTTTAGATTAGGAATGAGCTATATAAACAAAATCTCTTCTCAAAGTGAGGTTAAGCATGTGGTGCGAGACCTTACTTCTCTATGTAAATTGATTTTTCTCTTAAAATTGTGTTCGAGGACACTTCTTCATCACTAATATCATATTCATAATGAATCTTGGGATGGTGAAATGATAATACAAGGATCAATGTTGAATTGACGAAGTGAAAGAACATCCACAACATAGCTTTGTGAGGTAATTATGTTGTCAAGGATAATTGGGAAAAATTATGATTTTACACTAGTTATTGCAAAAAGTTTATTCAAATTTTAATCATCATTTTCAGATTTGTATGTTCGTAGATCTAAATTTGCAAGGTTGAAAAATTGATTAACAATAGTTCTACTTGTAAATCTATGAGATCTATAAGTTTCATAAATAGATCTCATAGACAACTACACTTTTTTATTGGGGGGACTCAATCTTGTAAAAAATTTGCTCTAGATCTCTATAAATTTGGAAAATTATTGATATAGTGTTTTCAAGTTTTTTAATCTTCATAAAGAGATGTAGATTTTGGATTTTATAAAAGTTCCAACCATTTTTTATGTTCAAATACTACCATGAAGCAATTTTTTTTTCTCAAATGTACATAAAATCCAAATAGTAGAAGTAGCCACACAATTTCACAAGTAGAGATCTAATAGTATTCAATGATCCTATTTGGGGAAAATATGGTTTGAAATGCAAATTTAAAGCTGGTGATCAGATATCTGCTTTGGATTTTACCACCGAAGAAAAGAGAAATTGAACCCTCTAACACAATCTGGAAATCAAATTGTAGTGATGAAATTGATGTGAATTATCACTTAATTGTTAGATATTATGCAAAGATATATATCAGCGTCAGATACAATGATTCCATTCAACATGAATCTAGTATAATGCTTGATTGTACACTACTACATAGAGGGGGTTTTGAGACAATATTTAAGACAATTTTCATGTAAATTGTCTCAACTTGAGACAAAAAAACTTATGTATTGTCTTAAATATTGTCTTTAAGCGAGTGTCTTAAATTATTGTTTTAAAATATTGTCTCTATTTGAGACAAAACAAACTTGTATTGTCTTAAATATTGTCTTGAAGCAAGTGTCTTAAATAATTGTGGAATATACATGCAATATATAATAAGTCGATTATAGACCATATTCTCTCTTTAAATGTCCATATTGGGTCATGCATCGAATTAAAATATGTAATACCATATATTGTACCGATTTATGATAAGGAATGGTGGAACCAAACCACCAACCTTCTGCATTATATATTACAGATGCTCTAAAGAATTCACTAAGGAAGGTAAGTTGTTGCGAAAAAACCTAATAATTTAGTGCAATCAAATATATCAAAATTATTTTTATTCTTAAATGTTGATTTTATTACTTAGATCCATATTCTTATTAACAAAAATTGTAAATTAAATCCATGATTTATTACTTAGAGGATGATATAAAAATTGAAATTACTTACATGCTCATCATATTTATCAACTTGTTGTAACGTGAATGTTAAGGGGAAGAAGTACTAATGAAAATAATCTCTATAGATATGTGAATGGTTAATGATATTTAATGGATAAGTTTTTGTATTCATTAAATTCTTGTGATTGAATTTCTCTTGTGCTGGTAATTGTATATAAGATCAAGCTAATTAAATCATGCTAGTATGATTGAGATCACTATCTTTCACTAATATTTTCAATTTGGTGGTAGTCTTCATTGCA
Source organism: Pseudotsuga menziesii (assembly GCA_001517045.1). NCBI lineage: Eukaryota > Viridiplantae > Streptophyta > Pinopsida > Pinales > Pinaceae > Pseudotsuga > Pseudotsuga menziesii. The sequence goes on along the minus strand of LPNX010980070.1, from coordinate 50,215 downwards.
AATCAAATGTTGTTTAATGTAACTATAGTATGTGCATGTGTATATACAAAGGATTTGAAAGGATAAACAATAATTTCAAAATTCATAAGAGGTAATTATCTATAATATTATAATCTCATCATTCATAGGTTTAGAAATTAAAACATATAGGTTTAGAAATTAAAACATACTTAGCTATGCGAGAATATGCTAAATTTTTTGAAAAGATACACAATAATTTCAAAAGTCATGAGAGGTAATTCTCTATAATATCATTCATTCAAAAATTTAGAAATGAAAACATACTTAGCATAACAAGAAGAGGATTGTAGTTCTTTGATTTGGTGACTTAAAATCATTCCACTCTCAACTGCACTATTACACTTTTACAACCCCACTTAGAACAACACACAAAAAACATGTTATACAACTTTAAGAGAACTTTATACTCAAAACGAGAACTCTAGCAATAAAAACTCTTATTTTGTGAAAAACACCAAAAACCACCTCCAAAACAAAAAAGTGGTGCTACCAGTAGCACCACTTTTTTTTGGGCTAAAAATGTGGACATGGACGAAACCAGTCCTTAATGTTTTTAACAATGACCTTAAAATCAAGCACCAAATTTAAAATTGATGCTACCGGTTGCACACTATTTCAAAAAATGGCATAATTATATTATTTTATCATAATTTAAAATTATATTTATAAAACCTCTTAGCAACACTATATAAAACATGCACTATATTAAAGAAAAATTATTCAAGAAATTATTAGACCACTCTTTCCATATAAAATAAAGGAATTTCTGATAATACTCATAATAAAATAATATATTAAACCATAATACGTAGAATCCATTCATATTAAAATTGAAACACTCATTTATATTTGCCACGTAGACAATTTCATCGTAATAAAACATATAAAATGTTTCATGTGCAAATAGTGAAATCAACACATGGATTCTTACACACCATCGAAAACTACATTTTCTTAAGATGAATGATTAGATGAAGATGTAGATGACATGTATTCTTCTCTATTATCAATAAGTGCGCTGTTTGAGGCTTCATGTATGCCCAACATTTCATAGGACATATTCCTTCTCAATCTACGCCTTGGTTTAGCAAACTCCCATGATGCAACTATTCCTTGTGGCAACAATATTTTGATAATATCTGTAGTCTTGGAGTGAAGAGTTCCTTTCTTTGTCAACTGGAACTCATAAACTAGTACGTCAACATCTTCTAAGTTCAAAATGTCAATGCGACAATGATTTACATTTTGAGCCTTTCTTTTTCTCTTTTTGCAAACCCTTTTCTCAACCACCATATCTGTCTTGTACAAGTCATCAAATGGGTGTGTGTTTGTTGCAAACCAATGTACTTCAATGGATATAACTGCTTCATTTTCTTTATTGAACTTCATAACTTTTGCAATCCATAATGGATAACTACATGCATCTTTTGTAGCCAACACTGAAATCATACAAACTTCCTTAGTATCTTGTACTGAGCCTCTGTAAAGGTCTTCCATTGCCTCACATCGTGCAGATGATCTTCTAGACCCAATAGACATTTACCTTTCCTCTTCTTGAGAAGGATCAACACCTTCTGGTTCAACATTTATTTCCTCATTTTCATTTGACATACTTTACGTCCAATGAAATGGAGTCTTCAAAAAAATATTTTCATTTGTAGAGTTTGAAATTGTTAGAATAATCAACCCATAGTATTTACCCACTTAGACATTAATTCATTTATTTTGTCTTGTTTGCCTAGTCCATGAGTCCCACCATGTGCAAGTTGTCAATTGCCTATCCATAGAGGTCAAACTTGCAT